>OZ022266.1:79913703-80361203 GCA_963978885.1 Nemotelus pantherinus
CGAGTTTGACAGTTCGAGCGGTCGATCTGCGCAGAATCAGAAGTGTGGAATGACGGAAAGTAGAACATCGCCAGATCGTCATATCCCAGCAAACAATTTAGTGAGCGTTCACTAAAAACGATAGTTTCTCGACAGTCAACAGACATATCCCTCATACGAAACCGAGTCTGTTCGTAAAACGATACGCAGCAATGCTAAGGATGACCGACGCAATAAATAATGCAAGCCATGCGTGTGTGCCCTATGGTCTATGCGGCTCAGTAGCAGATTTTACATAGATTCTTCCCCTAGTTTGCTGGTCGATATATACTCGCTAAAACCACATTTTTTCTAACTCATTTACGAATCGTTAAAAATGATTCTTCTCGTATGGCCATTTTAGTAGGACCAATGAATCGTTTTCGATTCATTTGCGAGCTCGTTAACGACAAAAACATTCGTAAAATATGACTCTTTTATGAATTAATTACGATACATTTGGTTTGCTGGGATGGCATTGCCAGTCCTCAATTCTATCAAGAGAAAGTGCAATGACCGGGAACTTAGTGCAACGGCCGAAATGCATTTGAAGTGCATTGAGATGTGCATTTCACAAACGGGTAATCTAGGATCCCGTCGTCTAAGCGGGACCAGAAAGCGGAGCCGAGGTCTCCTGCGAGGCGATCATGGCATGGATCGCCCTCTTGATGAACGACCAGGGTAAGGACAAGTTGGAAATTGAGTTGTGGCGAAGAAGAACTAAACGAGATTGTTCTTTTGGATTATTACATGAAAATCGAGGCTGAAGGCAACAAAGACGAAGAAGAATTTTCAGTAGCCGTGATTGAAATTGTGGAAGATTAATTGAATTGATTCGAAGAAAGTTCACCGTATCAGTGGAGTAGCGTGCTAGTCGAACGTGAGTCGAAGAGGTGTATCGAAGGAGCAAATCGACGAAGGCTGAGACTACGGATTGGCGAGATTGTGTGACACGATAATCGTGGAAGGGGAGCAGATTTTCGGATATTTCGCAGAGGTGGATCGACGAGTATATTGCTACAGTGGGAAATCGAATATCATAATTGCGAACTACGAGGAGATCAACTTACCGAGTAAGTCATTTAAGTCTAACATTGTATCTAGAGATAAGATAGGTTCATATCAAAGATATATGTGAAAGATAGTTCGTGTAAGATCGCGGCGCCGTGTCATATTGTGCAAATAGTTTGATAGGTGAAAATTTAGTTTTTTTTGAATAGTATATAATCTAAGAAATAAAGCGATTGTGAATTATTGTGAACATTGGTGTGTCAATCCGGGTATTTTTTTTAGTAGTGCGCGAAGCCGTCGAAACACTTCTCGCTTCCGGGCGACGGCCGTGAGTTAGTTTCGGGGTCGGAAGCGAGTGGCGCCCACCCACCCCATCTCCGGTGAGTTTAGGCTCCCGAAACTAACCCCCTGGTATCCTTTTCTGGTACAAGGGGTACGTAGGAGAATAATACGGTAATAAATTGGCGCCCAACGTGGGGCTAACGGTCGTAACGGTACCGGTGAAAATTTTCTAGCTTCTTTGTTTCGTACTTTTAGAACCGAAAATACGAATCCTGTAATAGATTCCTAACGCGGAGTAATTTTTCTTTCGTAGAAGAAGAGAACCGGTGGCTAGTTACTACAACAGCTAAACTGAAGAGATCGGTATAAATTTTGCAAGCAATTCATATTATTAGTGCATGAATATTTAGAATATATATTAAATAAAACCCGCTTCTTATTAATATATATTAAGACCTATTTTACAATTAATACCTATTTAAGCATTTGAATCCTGGTGTACCAGTGCGTGTGTGTTTGTATTTGCATAGTCCCAAATTGTGGGAAGTTCGGTAGGAACGTAAATTTTATATATGAACGATAGCAGATGAAATAGTCCAACTTAAGTGGCTATTCATTTTGTTTTGGGGCATTGCGTACTCAATAGGATTTATTGTTGGGGCTGAGAATCGTAGTTTTCGTTTACAGGTATTATTCTATACCAAGTTAGTGCGGTATTTACAGCGTATAATAAAATTTGAATTGGGAGTGTGAGTAGGGGAAATACATTAAATTCAGTGTGTGTGATAGGATCACGTCAGTGGAGAAAATAGACAGGTGCGGAGTGACTAAGTACGGTTGCGGGAATTTCTTGGTGTAGAGGTTGCGGACAGTGATTCGTTTTTTTCCAAGGGTGGCAGTTCGCTGATCGGGCTTTTCGGGGTAGAGGTGCGTGGAGACTGGGCACTTCGGGTGGTTTAACGCTCGATTTTTCTTTTGGCGCATCGGCAGGTTAACTTCCGGGGGAGTGCTTTTGAATTGGGAAACAGAAAATTGCGCTAGCAGTTTCATAGCTGGTCTCTTAGGCAATTTTATTTCAGCTTTAGTGTAGACCTCCAGGTCAGTGCAGGCCACAATGAAGATTTTAGTATATAGATTGTCCAAAGACGAACTCATCTACGAGCTCGCTATTAGGGGGTTTCCAGCTGACACCGTGGAAAATATGAGAAAGAGCTTGCGGGCGACATTAAGAGCAGAAACGGCCCGGGATACGTCATACATCGAGTCGGACTATCCTTTTGACTTCGATACTGATTTCGCGGAGCTATCGGCGAAGGCGGCGGAGATCGAGGAGCTAGTGGCGAGAGTATCGGCCGATCAGACGGCTTCAGAACATGTTAAGGCGAGAGTCAAAATCGAGTTTGGGTTTCGTCGTTTAGGAAATTTGCAGGCGGTATCGAGAGAGCAGAAGGAAGGGGCGAAGAATTTGCGCAATCGACTCATTTTAGCGATGGGTGCTCTAGTAGAGAAGGTCGAGGGGTCCAGTGAGGATGAGGTGGATCAGCCTAACGCGACTCAAGACGCAGCCACGCCGCCATCCCCCAAATCTGGAAGTCCGGCAGAAGTAGCTAAATGGGGATTGAAATTCAGCGGTGACTCGTCAGGATCGGTTAATGAGAGAGAAGAAGAGTTGCGACTGGCAAGGGGACTCACTAAAGCTCAACTGTTTAGAGCAGCGGTAGATCTCTTCGACTCGCGAGCGCTAATTTGGTTCCGAGCCAACCGGGGCCTGGTCAGTTGCTGGGACGAGTTGGTGAAAGAGTTGAGAGCGGAGTTCTTGCCATCCGATTATGAGGACCGGCTATGGGAAGAAATTCGGCGGCGAACTCAGGGCGAAAGCGAGTCGATAGGGGTCTATGTAGCTGTCATGGAACGCCTCTTCAGCCGTTTAGAAACCAACTGTTCGGAGGAGGAAAAACTGCGTCTGTTGCGGAGGAACATAACTCCGTTTTATCAACAGCAACTGAGCTTGACGCCAGTGACTTCCATTGCGGAGTTGGTGAAGATGGGCCGGACCATAGATGCCACCAGGGCATCGGTGATGGCATTCGTGCCTCCCAACACACGGTCAAGGCGTTGTCTCGAGCCAGACCTAGCATATGTTAGCTCTGGAAGCGTGGAACGAGTTTCAGCCCTGGCAAAATCGAGTAGGGTTCAGTGCTGGAACTGCAGGAAGGAGGGACATATGTCGAGGGACTGTGCGGAGCCTCGTCGCTGTTTTGGATGTGGTCGTCGAGGGGTTATGAGGTCCGCCTGTCCAAATTGCCGGAATCGAAGCCAAGGGCAAAGATCAGGATCTCAACCACACCCCAGTTCTTCGGGAAACGAGCGTCGTGCCCACTAAGCGGTCGGGTAGGCACTACGACAAGGCCGCAACAGAAAGATAGCCAGCCAATGGTGGACTTTGCACTAGCGAAAGGGAATCAGGACAGCCGCCCACACTTGAGAGTGGATATAGAGGGCATCGAGATGGAAGGGCTGTTAGATTCTGGGGCGAGTCGTACCATTTTGGGGGGAAAAGGATGGTTACGCATGGCCAACAAGGGGTTAAGTCTGGACCGGGAGAAAGTTGAAGAGGTGCGACTGGCGAATGGTGAAACGTGCTCGGTGGCTGGGGTAGTCCAGTTTAAGTTCACCTTGAACGGCAGGGTGCATGAGTTGGAAACGTTGGTCATACCATCCATCCCGCAGGAAGTGATCCTTGGAATTGACTTTTGGCAGCGCTTTGGGGTCGTCCTGGACATGCAGGGACAGCAGTGGACATCAGTTGCGTCGGCTGAAGTGGTGCCAGTGAAAGCGCTGTGGAGTCAATCTCGTTTATCAGAACGTGAGTCAGGGATCCTGCAAAGTTTACTAGAGGAGCAGTTCAGATTGATGGGTGAGGGTCTGGGTTGCCCTTAATTCGTCAAACATACCATTAAGACAACAGCTAGTCCTATTAAGCAGAGGTATTATCCTGTCTCCCCAGCCGTTCAGAAACAAATCAATGTTGAGTTGGACGAGATGTTGAGGATGGGAGTGGTCGAGCCATCGTCCAGTCCGTGGTCGTCGCCGATTTTGCTGGTACGCAAGAAGGACGGGTCGTACCGGTTTTGCGTAGACTTCAGGAATGTAAACGCGGTATCAGAGAAAGACGCCTACCCTCTGCCTTATATTTCGACGACCTTGGATAAATTGCGAAATGCGAAGTACCTGTCAACGTTAGACGTCAAGTCAGCGTACTGGCAGGTACCAATGGCGGAAGAATCACGGCAATATACCGCGTTCACCGTGCCAGGAAGGGGTCTTTTTCACTTCCTGAGAATGCCATTTGGTTTACACAACTCGGGTGCGACGTGGCAGCGTCTGATCGATACGGTGTTGGGTCCCGCGCTAGAGCCATATGTTTTCACTTACCTCGACGACATTATTGTGGTAACCCAGACATTCGAGCAACATATTGAGGTTCTGCGCGAAGTTTTCTGTCGTCTGAGAGAGGTGGGTCTACGGGTGTCAAAAGATAAGTGCCATTTCTGCCGGGCTAAGCTTCGGTATCTAGGGTATCTGGTGGACGAGGAGGGCCTTCACGTGGACCCAAAGAAGGTACAGGCGGTGAGTGACTTCCCGCGACCAACTTCGGTCAAGCAGGTCAGACAGTTTCTGGGTATGGTATCTTGGTACCGGAAGTTCATACCTAACCATGCGGCGTTAGTGGCACCCCTCAACGATCTTTTGAAGAAAGGCAGGAAATTTACCTGGACGAAGGAAAGCGAAAGAGCGTTTGTTGATTGTCGACATAAATTGACTACTGCACCAATTTTGGCTTGCCCCGATTTCGAACTTCCGTTCAAAGTTCAAACGGATGCATCTGATGTGGGGATCGGGGCGGTGTTGAGCCAGGCACATCCGATAGGAGAGAAGGTGGTATGCTACCTCAGCCGGTCTCTATCGAAACTTGAGAGACAATACTCGACCACGGAAAAGGAGTGTTTAGGTGTATTGTGGGCAATCGAGAAACTTCGTCCATATATCGAAGGTACCCAATTTGTAGTGATTACCGATCACCATTCTTTGGTTTGGCTACATAAGTTGAAAGATCCAACCAGAAGATTGGCGAGATGGGCTGTTCGTCTCCAGCAGTTCGATTTCGAAGTGGTACATCGAAAGGGGAAGGACCATCTGGTTCCAGATGCACTCTCACGGGCTGCTGTCAACGTGAACTGCGTTTCTGCTAACCCAGAGAAGGATAAGTGGTACGTGAACATGAGGGAGAAGGTACGAGGGAACCCCGACCAATATCCGAAATGGAAAGTTGTCGGAGATGTGCTATGGAAGCAGGTGGAGGGTCGGTATCCCGAGCTACAGAAAGCCGACAAGTGGAAGAGAGTAGTTCCAGCATCCGAAAGAACAGAGCTTTTGGTTCGGTGCCATGACGAACCCACTGCTTGACACATGGGAATAAAGAAAACCTTAGATCGACTGACACAACACTTCTATTGGCCAAAGATGGCAGTGGATGTGGGGAAGTATGTCCGGAGCTGCAAAGCCTGCCAAGCGGTCAAAGTGGAGCGGAAGTCTCCTATGGGGCAGATGACGTCGAGGAGTGAAGAGGCGATTTCTCCATGGGAGATGATCTGCGTGGATTTGGTGGGACCTCTACCACGATCTCCGCGTGGTCATGCCTACATCCGGACAGTGGTGGACTATGCCACCAAGATGCCACTACTTTTCCCCTTGAGGAAAGCAACAGGCGCGGCAGTAGTTCGTTTGCTCGAGGAACACGTCGTCTTTTTGTTTGGCGTTCCGCGAGTCATCGTATGTGACAATGGTGTGCAATTTCGATCCAGAGAACTTGCGCGAGCAGCAGAGGCTCTTGGCACTACATTAAAGTTCACGGCACTGTATCACCCGCAAGCGAATCCAGCAGAACGAGTAAATCAAAACGTCAAGCGCCTGCTAAGATCATACGTGTCTGAAAACCACAGGGAATGGGATAAGGTGCTACCGAAGGTCGGTTGTGCTCTACGGACATGCACCCACGAAAATATGAAAGTAACTCCCTATTTCTTGAATTTTGGAAGGGAGATGACCATTCACCCGGGAATTCCTAAAGGCCCAAATGCGGATGAGAACGACAGTGGGGTGAACGACGGAACCAGGAAGGCGGAGTTGCTACGTAAGGTCCGAGAAGAGGTTCGCGAACGTTTGAAGATTGCGGCACGGGAATCTAAAGCTCGCTACGATCTGCGGCATCGGGACGAGCAATTTCTACCAAAGGATTTGGTATGGCGTCGAAATTATGTCCTGTCGGACGCGGCAAAGTACTTCTCTGCCAAACTGGCACCAGAGTATGTAGGGCCGTTTGCGGTGAGAAGGAAGGTGTCCGGCTGGACGTACGAGCTTGAAGACCCCGACGGGAGAGCTATGGGGGTATGGCACGTCAAAGATCTAAAATGATATGTGACATGAGTCATAATCAACGGATCACGGAAGGTGTCTTTTGGGGAGTAGAGAGAGGCGAACTACAGTTGGAGATTTGGGATATTTTAGTATTAGGTTGAGCAATAATTCATAGGAAATGGCGTTGAAACTAGGAAAATAAGAGAGTTAAGATAGCGGTGGCGGTTTAGTTATAAATATATTATTTCGGTGGTGGGCCAGCATAAGTAAGAATATGTGGTGACGGGTAACCTTGCGGTAGAATTATAGTAAAAGTTAGATTTGGTTAGTTCATATTTAGCGTAAATTTTCTCTTCTGCAGTCAAGTCGAGAGAGGGTTAGTAATACAGAAATCTATTAGTAGCAAGTCAAAAATTAAAGGAATACCTTTAAATTTCTGTAGCGGATTTTCCCTTTCTCTTTTTGATTGTCTTCCTTTCGGTCTCATATATTTGGTTTTAGTATAGTTTCCGTTCCGATGTCCTCTTGTTTAGTATTTTCTATGGCGGCCCCCGTGTCGGGCCATGCTAAAAACGAGTTCAGGTCGCATTAGTTTATTGGTAAAATATGGAAAAAGAGATAGGAGTATAGTAATATAATAATAGGAAGTGAACCCCAGCGGGAAGAAAACCTGAAACGAGTAAACCGGGTGAAATAGTGAAAGAAATATAGGGATAAGCTATTGTACGAATGAACTCTGTGTGTTGTGATGATTAGAAAATGACTGTCGGTAATCCAGGATTCAACTGTCTAGGTCGGTTACCTATTTGATCAGTAATACGAACAAAATAAATTGATTCACGAGTTGCGCGGGCACCGGAAGGAGATTTCCGTCGGGAACCAGTAATTCAGCCGTCAGTTATAACGAGAAGGGTAATGTTCGAGAGTTCCCACGGAATTCTCTGAGACGAGGGGGGTGTCACGGTTGATCGGTAATTTAGTTTTACAAGCTACCTATTGGCACGTAAGTAAAGTACACACCATTGTAGCAGGTTAATGTCGTATAAATTTAAGACGTAAGGGTTAGGAAATGCTAGGTTCGCGAGTAGGTAAACGGGGTGAAATGAAAATCTGAGCGTATGGCATAGAACGCACATCATCCGGAGTCCGTTGACTAGTACACTCAAGTTTAACTTTTCCACATCATTCGATCCGAAATCCTCCCGAAGAAGACGAACACAGATTCCTACAACAACCCGATGTGACATGAAATCCATGGTCAGAGGAGACGAACGTTAGCGATGTTCGGCATTTATCGATTTCGAATGCAAAATACGGAAGACATCGGAGCAACTGCAGTCAGATACTCTCACATAAACAACCGACGATACGAAAAGTTACGGCTACCAGATTACCCTAATGCGCGACCCGACGATGTATTGGCCGGATCTCCGTTTTGGCCTGTATCAAATATGAACAACCCACCTAACATGTCGAGGACTAGACCTCAACAAATACAACACCTCCAGCCTTCCCCGCTACGGACACTGCCAGCACCGCATCCAATCAGGATGAAAACAGCATGATCGAGCCCCCAAGAGCTGGAGCTGACCCTGACAACTCCACCGAATCGGACCGCATTATGGATGCGAGCAGTTATAGTCCTGTCACGGACAATTTCGAAGGAGTACCGTCGCCAAATCTTACCCAACACGAATCCGATTCGGTCACCATTGCAACAAATCGTTGCAGGGGGCCCGGCAAGTTAGCGAATTTAAAATGAAACACAGCAGCATTATAAAAGATTCCTTACCTGAATCTGGAAGTCTACAAGCTACTGGCGTAGCTTAACACGATGATCGCCTCTAAATCATCCCGGATCCGTGGTAATTTGGTCAGCATTCACATTTATACAGCATTCACATTGATAAACACAACATTCACATTTGTAAACAAAACGATCACACGTCTGACATTTGTCAGTACGGCACGAGTTTGACAGTTCGAGCGGTCGATCTGCGCAGAATCAGAAGTGTGGAATGACGGAAAGTAGAACATCGCCAGATCGTCATATGGCATTGCCAGTCCTCAATTCTATCAAGAGAAAGTGCAATGACCGGGAACTTAGTGCAACGGCCGAAATGCATTTGAAGTGCATTGAGATGTGCATTTCACAAACGGGTAATCTAGGATCCCGTCGTCTAAGCGGGACCAGAAAGCGGAGCCGAGGTCTCCTGCGAGGCGATCATGGCATGGATCGCCCTCTTGATGAACGACCAGGGTAAGGACAAGTTGGAAATTGAGTTGTGGCGAAGAAGAACTAAACGAGATTTTTCTTTTGGATTATTACATGAAAATCGAGGCTGAAGGCAACAAAGACGAAGAAGAATTTTCAGTAGCCGTGATTGAAATTGTGGAAGATTACTTGAATTGATTCGAAGAAAGTTCAGCGTATCAGTGGAGTAGCGTGCTAGTCGAACGTGAGTCGAAGAGGTGTATCGAAGGAGCAAATCGACGAAGGCTGAGACTACGGATTGGCGAGATTGTGTGACACGATAATCGTGGAAGGGGAGCAGATTTTCGGATATTTCGCAGAGGTGGATCGACGAGTATATTGCTACAGTGGGAAATCGAATATCATAATTGCGAACTACGAGGAGATCAACTTACCGAGTAAGTCATTTAAGTCTAACATTGTATCTAGAGATAAGATAGGCTCATATCAAAGATATATGTGAAAGATAGTTCGTGTAAGATCGCGGCGCCGTGTCATATTGTGCAAATAGTTTGATAGGTGAAAATTTAGTTTTTTTTGAATAGTATATAATCTAAGAAATAAAGCGATTGTGAATTATTGTGAACATTGGTGTGTCAATCCGGGTATTTTTTTTAGTAGTGCGCGAAGCCGTCGAAACACTTCTCGCTTCCGGGCGACGGCCGTGAGTTAGTTTCGGGGTCGGAAGCGAGTGGCGCCCACCCACCCCATCTCCGGTGAGTTTAGGCTCCCGAAACTAACCCCCTGGTATCCTTTTCTGGTACAAGGGGTACGTAGGAGAATAATACGGTAATAATATATCGTCGAATGTGAATATTCTTTTAGGAAACGATTGGACCTGGTGTTCCTCACAGGGATATTTATCGAAATTTTACTATTCAGGAATTCTACATTAATAGCGCCTCTAATGACGTCGAATGTGAAGCTGGCCGATATCATCATTCTTCTGGAGGCTAGTGTCGATAGGTTTAAATGACCCAGTCGAAACTCATAAGGGGGTAGGCTATTAAAATCATAAGGGTTGTACAGTTCTCTCAAGGCGAAAAGTAAAAATTGTTTTTGTATTGACTCGAGTCTGTCACTGTGGGTTTCAAAAGCGGGATTCCAGCTAATGCAAGCGTTTTCGAGAATAGGACGTACAAGTGAAGTGTATAAGGATCTTATGACCCACAGACTACGGAATTCTTTGGCACGTCTTTTGATGAAACCTAGCTGTTTGTTCGCACGAGAAAGCATTTTATCAAAGTGTAAGGTGAAGCGGAGTTTTTCATCTAAGGGTACGGACAAGACGGAGCGACGAAAGCGTCGCGAGCGTCGAGTCAAGCAACGCGCCGAAATCGGTCATATACTTTCAAATGGAAGTGGCCATGTCGAAGCAGCGATCAAAGAGTGAAAATTTGAGAGTAGCGACGACATCGATTCGAATCGATTTCGTTGCTCAACTGCTCGCAGCGGTAATGTATGTTGTTGTTGCAAAATGTGTTTTGCCGACATACAGTAAGTAGACGAATTGCGTTAATGGGTTTTTCTTGGGTAATGCGAAAATGTGGGTACATTTTTTATAATTTAGCGGTGCAGAATTGCACACAATCAATTAGATTTTTACCAATGATTAGAAAAATTTATTGAATTTTATATATCAGCAGTTTATTGATTTGAATTTGGTGTATTGTGGTGTGAAAAACTCTTCATCCGACACTGAAGAACTCATTATTTTGACTGCTACTGTAAAATTTCGTTTACAATTTTGCGTCTCGTCGCGTCTACATGAACGCAATTGAGTGAGCTGTTCCATGCTTGACTCGACACTATGCTCGACTCGACGCTCTCGTCGCTCCGTCTTGTCCGTACCCTAAGATAACACCGAGGTCAGCAATGTTATCAACTCTGGTTAGCATATTATTGCCGAGGAAGTACGTATTGTGTGTGACCGTGCATTTCCTGGAAAAACTAATAACTTGGCATTTGTTGATATTGAGAGAGAGCTTGTTTATATTGCACCACTGATCAAGTGAATTAAGCTTGGATTGGAGAAAGGGGGCATCCGATTTGGATTCAATAGTCTGATAAAGTTTGAGATCGTCTGCATAGAGTAAATGAGGTATGCCTGCTAGGACGTCAGATAAGTCGGAAATAAATATATTAAAAAGAAGTGGGCCAAGATGGCTACCTTGGGGTACACCAGAGGAAGCACTAACGTTTTTCGATAAAAACCCTTGAAATTTTACACATTGTGTTCGATCGCAAAGGTAGGAGGTCAGCCAGCTGAGTAAAGACCCGGCAATACCGAATTTCTGAAGCTTTAGAATCAAGATAGAATGGTCAACTCTGCCAAACGCCTTACTGAAGTCAGTGTAGACTGCGTCAATTTGGTATCCTTTTTCCATTTTGCATAGAACGTCAGAGATTAGGATTGTCAAATTCGTGGTAGTTGAGCGACCTTTTCTAAAGCCATGTTGTTACTCGTTCAAACGGGAATCAACAAGCGGAGAAAGTTTATCGTATACCACCTTTTCGAAAAGTTTCGGAATCGAAGACAAAATGGCAATACCGCTATAATTTCGGATACAGCGTCGATCACCATTTTTGAATATGGGTGTGACATACGAAAGCTTCCAACAGAATGGGAAAATTCCCGACGAAAGTGATCTATTAAAGAAAATATGCAAGGGATCTATAAGTTGCTCTACACACTTGCGCAAGAAGATCGGAGGAAGAAGATCAGGCCCACGACCTTTGTTGCAGTTGAGATCCAAAATAGCTTTACGTATTTCATCACGGGAAATTTCTAAATGGTTCACAAAAGCTGTTGAAGCTGAATCAGCGGAAGAAAGGTGTGAGTTTGATGGGTCTGGTGCATGGAAAATTTCTTGGAAACTATCAGCGAATAGGTCACATATCTCTTTAGCAGAGGAAGACGTTATATTATTAAGAAACATGGACGATGGATAGCCAGTAGTTTTTCGCTTCACATTAACAAAATCAAAGAATTTTTTCGGGTTGCGGACTATATTTTCGCCGGTTGTTCTAATGTAAGTGTCATAAGCCTCATGAGACTTTGCTAAAAATTGCTTAGCAACTTCATTATATCCTTCCTGAATAGCAGGACTAACATCGGTATTTTCTTTAATAAGCTTATAAAGTTTGTTCTTACGATTTCGCATATGCCTAAGGTCCCTATCAAGCCATGGCTCAGACAATTTATTCTTTTTTTTATCTTTGGAACATATCTTTCAACGGCGTCAAATATTTTATTGTAAAAAGACGAAATGGCTGTCTCGAGATCTTGTGTTGAAAGAGTAGTTGACCAATCAGTAGTATAAAGAACATGTTTAATGCTTTCATAATCAGCATTACGGAAGTCAAATACAATTGAGTTATTGTAAGTTTTTAAGCAGGTGGAATCTGGAGTGGAAAGTTCGACTGACAGTGCTGTATGGTGTAAACTATTGCAAAAAAGATGCTCTGCGTCACTGTTGGACTATCCACTACTTCGTCATAAGCATTTGTGAAAACAAGAGCTAACCAATTACCATTTTGGTTAGGAGTTTGGGAAACCTGCAGCAAATCATTACCATAAAAGGCACTCGCAAGATTGAAATCGTTGGTGTCTACAAGGCTTACGGGGAGAAGGTAAAAGTCATTTTCATCCGGAACAAAGCAAAGATTCGGACGATTGAAATCACCCAAAACTATTATTTTATCTTTTTCGCTAAGTGATGTCGCTAGTGAAGATATTGTGTCAAAAAAATTGCTGTAGATGGATTCGTCAGATCTAGGGGGGATGTAGACAACAGCGATGTAAATTGAGTTGTTATTAGTGGAGATCCGAACAATTATACATTGGAAGAAAACATTTGGGGTGGTATCTACAAGCTCACTTGAAAGTATGTTGCTAACAGCAAGTAATAAAAAAATAGTTCAACTACTATCAAGAATCTCCTCATTCTTATGAGAGGCATTAAGCCAAGTTTCGGTGATGGCGAATAAATTAAAATGGCACGATTTGGCGTCAAGGTATAGTTTACTTAGTTTGCCTCTCATACCACCACAATTGTGGTAAAAAAATTTGAGGTTTTTCTGAGATCGGTTAGGAAAAATGCCTAAAAGGGTTGCCTGATCTTCAAAGAGATTCAGATGTCATATTACTACCATTAGAAGAATAATTTATATTGCTCGTAGTAGGAGCTATGTTTACGCCGGCCTGACTGGAAACCTTGGAGGAGTGTTTATTAACAACGTTGGTACACCTGCTTGAGGGAGAAGATGCCGTGTTAACTGCTGGGGGTATCAGTGCATTACTATTATTATGAGTAAAAGCATTGGAACAGTTAGATAAGGAAGAATTATCTGTTGTCATTGAAAATTGGGACTGAGTACGTGATGAGCGAGTTTTATGGGTGGAAGGAAATTGGGTAAAGGTGTGACTAGGGATACAATATTTTCTTACAATTTTTTGTTTTTTCTTAAACCTAGTTTTGTCGGTGATGTTTCTCCAGGGGCTGAATGTCACTCCTTTCCAATTGATGGAGCTGTTGTTTCCACTCAAGCAAGTAAAAAGCCAGGCATATTTTGATGGGATGAAGACCTTACACCGTCTTGGGGATATATGTTTACGCTGGGACCAATATTTTCCTTTTTTAAAGCTAGATACATTTTATTTTCATGGCAGATATCGATATTGATATTTCAAGGGTAATCTGCCCTCTTCTTCAGTGTATATCGGACTCTGAAGAAGAGGGCATATTAACCTCGAAACATCGATATCTGTCAATACAATATATTTAGCTTAAAAAAGTGGTTTTAAATTAAAATATTTTTTTTGCATCCTGGAAAAAAATTGATTCATTTTAAAAACATTTATGTAAATCAAAAAAACTGGTAGCTCACCAAACTTATGAATATCTTGAAAATAACACACATAAACAGCAAAATAGTTTGTACCGAACTGCAACACTATTAACAGCTCGGTGGGAACACATGTTGGAATCAGGACCACACGGCAGCACGACAGCCTTCGAGAATACGAGGAAACAACGAAAAGATTGAGTCGACCAGCATCGATCGCAGTGAACGGAGTGAGCGTGATTTCCTTATTTTAACAGAGCAAAACGAGCGTGTGCGAATTAAACTGCGTTTGAAGAATAGAAAATAAAAATAAAGGTATTGATCAAGTGAATGTGTTTCTTTTTCATTCCCGTTGCCATCCTTTGCAACATTTGGTCCGTCGAGCCGGATTTCCCGGTCATAAATATGTGCTCGGGCGGATTATAGAATTTTCCCTTTGCTAATGAGCTAAACTCATGGTCCCGGCATAATGTGCGTGCATTGTTTTCAAGGCTCTACGTGCAGGGCTGTTTGTCGGGGAAGTGTGCTGTTGGCAATTAGCTGTTTAGGGGTTGGTGCTGCGTGTGTGTCGGTGCTGGTCGGCTTCAGTAATTGCCGCTTATCTTCGATGCGGCATCAGGTAGATTTTGCTCGTTGATTCGGGATATCGTAGTGCGTAATAGTGCATGTAGTCGTAGTAATTGCTGGTAGTATATGAAAATAGAACTATACATGCTACCTGTGCATGGAAATTAGAGCGTGCTGGACATGCATATATTATAGGTAGGTGCGATTAGAGCAGTATGAGTGATTATGTGTGTGCTGTTGTGCGTAAGTAGATTACAATATGAGCGAGTAGAACAATATGAGCGAGTAGAGCAATATGTGCGGGTAGAGCCACATTTGCATTTTTAAATAATAGAGCGACGTGGAAATTCCACCATAGAGCGATGTGGGATTTCCGTCATATGCGTTAAATATGCCATACCATCGAAAACGTTAACGCATCGAGGGATCGATACAACTAGCCATTCTGAGCGTGAAGGTCGAGTGGTTTGGACGACTGAGAATTCAACATTCATTTTCATTTCAGTTTTGGCAACTAAGTAAAGGCTGCGATGGAATTGACGAAAAGACGAGATGAGCTGTGGAGGCTTGTCCAACGATCATACGGGTTTGTAACAAGCGAAGCATTTTGCGATGCCACGGTGCAGGAGCTCTCTGTGCGTCGAAACATGCTGGAGGCGTCGTTTAGCGAGCTTAAGCGCATCCACTTGGAATTAGTGGATTGTGTCGACGAAAACCAGGCCAAGGACAACGAAAGCGTTTACGATATGGCAAAGGATACATATATTCGTGCCATAGCAAAGCTGGATGAGCGTTCAGAGAAGGAGATGAGCCGTGTGAAGCAGTCTACTGTGAGCAACGAGGAAGGAACGCGGACGCAAGAGTGCGTGGTGCATGTGCCAAACACTTGGGGTTGCTTTAGTGGGAATTTTGCAGATTGGCAAAGTTTTCGTGATCGATTTGTGGCCGCAGTGCACAGCAACCCTGGTGTTAAGCCAGTATTCAAATTGCAGCACCTCAAGGCGGCAGTTACAGGAGAAGCCCAGTGAGTATTGGGAAACTGGCAAATAACAGCAGACAATTATATTGAGGCGTGGCAACGATTATGTGAGGTGTACGATGATCAGCATCATATCGTCGCGCACACATCAAAGCGCTATTTCAAATGCCAAAGTTAGAACAGGCATCAAATGATGGACTCAGATGGCTGATCGACCAGACGCATGAATCGGTGAGGCAGTTGAAGACACTCAATGTGGCTGTCGAGCACTGGGACCCAATATTGGTCTACATGGTAACAGAGCGACTTGACCGACAAACAGCTGGAGACTGGGAGATCCAAAGAGCGAGTGCGGATCCGACACTGAAGGACCTGTGCGCGTTCTTAGAGCGAAGAGCGAGAGCATTGGCCCATGTGAAGGACCAAGTTAACAGTAACGCAGAAATGGCGAAGGTTGGTAGTAGGCCACAAGCAATGCGACATCATCCCTGCAGATTATGTCGAGGAGATCATCCGTTGCATCGATGCGCGCGTTTTTTGGCGCTGGAAAATCAGGGTAGACATAATCTTTTGCAGCAGTGGAATTTGTGCCTAAACTGTCTAAGGGCGGGCCATCGAGCTGAGCGATGCAGTGCGGGACCATGTGGCAGATGCTCGGGGCGGAGAATGCACAACAGTGTGCTCTGCCCGATTTCAGCGGTAAATACACGAAGAGTCAACATCACGTGCGATGAAAGCGGTTCACGTGGCATAAAGCGCATGAAACAGGACCCCAATTCATTTGAGAGCAGCTGACTAGAGGAGAGAATGATGAGGGGATTCGGCGTTAGTTCGTGTGATGATACGCCACGCAACACCTGTGCATTGGATGGTAACAGTGCGGTTACTGCAATGAAGAGCGAGCGAGAAGCGTCCAAAGTGCGGCTAGCTACAAGAAGTGTCAAGAAAAACGGTGAATATGTGGAAGTGAAAACGACAGTGATACTTGCGACTGCATCTGTGTACGTTAACATCAGCGGGCGGACATTCGGGCCTGTGCGAGCGTTGTGCGATTCAGGAGCGCAAGTAAATCTAATGAGGGCAAGCTGTGCGAAGCGATTCGCCATCATTGCTGAGCGGTGCGACTCTTTGGTGGCTGGCGTCAGTGGTGATCTAATTACCATCAAGGGCAAAACCAAGGCTATTGTGCAGCCATGGTTCAGTTCCAAACCGGAGATCGAGCTGGACTTTCTATTAATGCCCGAAGAATGGACTCCTCTGTTGCCTTCTAAGGTGGTAATGCATTTCAAGGGAACCGATGCTCTTGACTTGCCCTTGGCAGATCCATATTTCTCGGAGCCTGGACCCGTCGATATTCTGCTGGGCTCGGAGGTATGGGCGAGAATTATCACAAGCGGGATAGTTAGACAAGATGAAGGAGCTGTACTTCAGAGAACACTTTTGGGCTACTTGGCATTTGGGCGAACTCGACTAAAAGAGCAGAGCGAAGCGTGTTACAATTTCATTGGAGCGATTGAACGAGAAGAGCTAGAACGGCAAGTGCGAATGTTTTGGGAGCAGGAAGAACTCAGGAAGAAAGTGTGCCGGTCATTAGAGGAGGAGCGGGTGGAGCAACTATTTGTTCGAACACATCAGCGCGATACAGCTGGGCGATATGTTATTCGGCTTCCTATTGACGAAACAGCTGTTAGATTAGGAAGCACGCGACATATAGCACTACAGCGATTTCATATGCTTGAGCGGCGACTAGTGCAAAATCCGAAGTTAAAGGAGCAGTATGTAAAGTTCATGCGCGAATATGAGCGACTAGGTCACATGCGCTTGGTCAGGGGAGCAACCAAGCCGGGAGCCGCGGTCTATCACATTCCGCATCACTGCGTTATGCAAAAATTCCACGTAGTTTTTGATGCGTCCTGCAAATCAACCTCAGGGATTTCGCTCAACGATGTGCAAATGGTGGGCGAAAAGCTGCAGCGCGACATAGCGGACACTCTCATGCGATTTCGACGGCACAAGTTCGCAATAAGTGTGGACATAAAGATGATGTTTCGTCAGGTGCGAGTTGATGAGGCCGATTGGGATTATCAAAGGATATTCTGGCGGGAAGATCACCATCAGCCATTACGTGAGTATTGGCTCACAGTCGTGACCTATGGCACAGCAGCGGCAGCACACGCTGCCGTCAGAGCCATGCTCCAGTGCGCATACGATGAAGAGCTGCAATATCCAAAGGCGTCCTTGGTTGTGCGAAACGATTTCTACATGGACGACTGCTTATCCGGTGCAGAAACTGAACAGGAAACAAAGCGGTTGTGCGAAGAGCTAAGCAAAATGCTTTTAAATGGAGGCGTTCGTAGCATTAGAAAGGGTTCGGATACCAAGATGGATTGGCACGTCATCACAGTGGAGGATGCAGATCCATGGTTTCGCCGATGCATCGAGTAAAGCGTACGGAGCGGTCATCTTTGTGCGAGTGCAGAATAAACAAGGTGTGACCGTGCGGCTCTTAGTGTCTAAGAGTAAAGTCGCTCCAGTCAAGACGGTATCGATCCCAAGACTAGAACTATGTGCGGCTGAACTATTGGGCAAGCTGCTGTCTGCAGTGCGCGAGGCGTGTGAGTTCAGAGGAACAGAATGTTTCCTGTGGAGCGATTCTACGGTGGTACTGCATTGGATCCAGCATAAACCAAATGAGCTGAAGCCTTATGTAGCACATCGTGTAGCATCGATACAAACAAATACACACTTTGCTGCGTGGGCACATGTGAGTACAGTGAACAATCCAGCAGATATATTGAGCCGAGGAGCATTGCCAAGTGAGCTGTTGGCCAGCGCAGCATGGTGGAATGGGCCACGTTGGCTGAGCGATAGCGAAGACGCATGGCCGAAACCAATACTTAGTGACCCAGGATGGCAAGAAAGAGTAAGGGAGGAACTTCTTACCAAGAGCAACGTCGAGATCTGTGCAGCAAGCATTGAGCTAATGGAGCTAATCTGCCGGTATAGTGACCTATCTAAGCTACTTCGAATAACATCATATGTACTGCGCTTCATACGAAACATCAAAAATAGTTCATACGAAACCTCAAGAGCAAAAAAGAGAGCATAGCAAAGAAGGAAGCGAGACACAGGGCGGTTATTCACTCTTCCTTCCCCAAGCGAATGCATTGAAGCCTTGCATTTTTGGATTAGGCAGTCTCAAAAAGCAGAGTATGCAAATGAGATGAGATGTCTCAATACGGATCAAAAAAATTTACCAGAGAAGAGTACCATATCTTCCTTGAGGCCAGTTTTGGATAAGAGCGGCTTATTACGCGTCGGCGGACGAATTGGCAAGTCTAGTTACAGTTATGGGCAAAAACACCCGCTCATCGTACCGGCATCGTCAAGGATAGGCTGGCTGCTTCTGCATGATGCACATCGAAGAACAAAACACGGAGGACCTCAATTAATGATGCAGCAGCTGCGCCAAAAGTATTGGATGCCCCGTCTCCGAAATGCAGCTCGCAGAGTTGTGCATGGCTGTGTCACTTGTGCAAGGATGGATGCACGGGTCATGGAGCAACTTATGGGTGACTTGCCTAGGGATCGAGTACGCCCCTCAAAACCTTTCCTGCATTCCGGCGTGGACTTTGCTGGACCAATCACCATAAAGGCTTGGCAAGGCAGGACGGGAAGAGTCACGCTAGCTAAGGGCTACGTAGCTGTATTCGTATGCATGGCATCCAGGGCAGTTCACCTTGATTTGGTAACGAGTCTTACAATGGAGGCGTTCGTAGCATGCTTTCGGCGTTTTATTGGGCGGCGAGGTCACTGTGCGAGAATGTACAGTGATAATGGCCGGAATTTTGTTGGAGCGCATAAGGAGCTGAAGGAGATACTGCGTATTTGGCAGGGTAAAGAGTGTGCAGAGAGACTAAATCTTCTGGGCACAGAATGGCGTTTTATCACTCCTGCGGCCCCTCATCAAGGTGGATTGTGGGAGGCTGCGGTCAAATCGATGAAATTTCATCTCAAGCGCATAATTGGCAAGCAGACCCTCACCGATGAGCAGCTGTGCACTGTGCTAGTAGACATTGAGGCATGTCTGAATTCTCGTCCCATCAGCGCGCTAAGTGATGATCCGAGTGACATAGGAGCTTTGACCCCAGGCCACTTCTTGGTAGGAGAGGCGTTAATTCAGACGCTTCCAAGATGCGACGAATATATACCGGAGAGCAGGTTAAAGGCATGGCGAAGACTTCAGCAAATGACAAAGGCCTTTTGGAGGCGGTGGCAGAGTGAGTATTTAGTTTCGTTACAGGGGCGAAAGAAGTGGCGGACTGAGCAAAATAACCTGCAAGTGGGCAGTTTAGTACTTATTCGCGACGAAGACGTGCCACCTTCTTACTGGGTGATGGGGCGAGTAATAGAAGTCGTCCAAGGTGCCGATGGTCTAGTCAGAAGTGCGGTGGTGAGAACATCCAACACCAGATTAACACGAGCAATTCAAAAATTGTGCATCCTCCCTGTGGAATTTGACGATCAGTAGGGTATCAATCTTCCGGTTTCTTGCGGCCTTTGGGAATGTACCGAACTGCAACACTATTAACAGCTCGGTGGGAACACATGTTGGAATCAGGACCACACGGCAGCACGACAGCCTTCGAGAATACGAGGAAACAACGAAAAGATTGAGTCGACCAGCATCGATCGCAGTGAACGGAGTGAGCGTGATTTCCTTATTTTAACAGAGCAAAACGAGCGTGTGCGAATTAAACTGCGTTTGAAGAATAGAAAATAAAAATAAAGGTATTGATCAAGTGAATGTGTTTCTTTTTCATTCCCGTTGCCATCCTTTGCAACATAGTTTTTGTTTAATTTTACAACCGGTAATCCATTCTGAGTTTTTCATTAATTAATTTTTCAATCAAACTGCCGAGTACATGTCTTCCAAAAAACAATTTGAAAATTGCTTATGGATAATGTTCTTTATTCAGCAAAATACCGAGATCCAAAAGGAAATTTCTATGCAAAATAAAACACACAGGAATTACATCTAAGCATTTTACTACAGCGAATAATGTCTCATTGAAGCAACAGCGTCTAGCAGCCCTTGCCACATCTTGTAGCTCAAATTAGCACACAGGAAGTATTTTCAGTCCACAAAAAAATAAGTACAAGCCACAGATATAAAAGAAAATGGATACTAATAAATGGCTATTCGTGTACCCATAGATGAGTTAGCCTTTTTTAATACACGTACTACTCTCTCACAAAAATTCCGCTCAGCGCACCCCTTTCCACCGCACTCACAACCGAAAAGCCTTAATGCTGTGTCTTATTTACGAAAAATGTGTGGAACACCAGATCAGTGTAAAAGCGTGCAACGGGCAACACGAAAAGAAACGTCAATGCCAGTTTGATTAGTGTCGGTGCATGAGAACGTTGACTTTAAGTCAAAATTTGTTGCAAAAAATTTAGAAATTTTTCACCGTGTTAAGTGGAAACATACATCTACGTGAGTGCGCGATAACCTGTGTTGGTCTCGCGAATAAATTGGCAGTCGAAAATTCTAAAACAGGGCGAGAATGAAGTGCCGCGTTCCAGGCTGCAATAATAACTACCGAAGTACATTTGGGGGGGTATCGTATTTTGGGTAAGTGAAAGTAACCTTTAGCATCAATTTCGTTTTGTTTTTGAGTGAAATTATTGTTAATTTCATTGACCAAAAACATTTTAATCTACACTCGCCGGTTGCTGGAAAAGAAATGTCAAACGACGTCCCAAATGATGAACTTTCGTGGTTTTTACATTGGCGTTACCGTATGAACTGTGTATGGCACACACCTGTACCTCATTCTCAGCCACTAAGCAGAAAGTCGAAAATTGGAACTTTTCTCTGATTGAATTTCTAATCCCTTCTCTCTTTAAAAATTTTTGGATAATGTTCTTTATTCAGCAAAATACCGAGGTCCAGAAGAATAAAGTGTAAGCGCAATTTATAAGTGAATGTGTTTTGTTCTGTAAAGAGCATGAATTAAAATTGTATAATTGGTAAACTTATTCAATTTCCTTCTGGATCTCGGTATTTTGCTGAATAAAGAACATTATCCATTTCACGTGAAGCGGACAGCGAAAAAAAGTCGAGGCTTTGGATTTCGTTCAAATTGTGCATAATGGTACTTCTAAAGAATATGAGCGTGGGTACAAAATTTTTCTTTTTTATGAGGTTTAGTTGCCGAGCTATGGGCTTTTGAATAATTGACAAAATTGACGAAAAGTTTTTTTGGAAGCCGATTCTGAGATTCGAAAAAAAATCTGAAAAATATTCAATATAATGACTGGTATAGAAAATTAGCTGTTCTTTTTAATTTTGAAATTAGATTTGAAAAACAATTTGAAAAACCGAAAGAAAGCACTTCAACTCGTTATTTGAATAATTTGGTCCAGGTTAATTTTGTTTATTTTTATATCAAAACAAAGCTTAAAGTGTATTTATTCTATGATAAAAGTTTTATAATGGGATGGCCAGTAGTTTAGGAGGTAGGTGAATTTCAATACATAAAAGTCGTATGAAGCGTAGTACCGAGAGCTTGCTTGGTACAGCTAGTTGGCTCAAAAACAAAAATTGATATCAAAATTTAATTAGTAGCGACATCTCTTATTTGAAAAAGGTTTTACTTTCTCATAAAAACCTAATTAAAATGTATGGCGCCTATATAATATATATGACAACAGGCCATTTCGAATTTTCCGCTATTTTTCAAGTTATTGTTCAGCGCTTGCAGTGAATATTACTTTCGTTGATAAGTTGAAGAGTCTTAATTATATGTATTATGTCTCCGTGCGGCTGTCGATGTTTCAATACATTCGTTTTGAAATTTCATTGGAAGGTTTAAGACCTAAGAAAAAATCCGAGAAGATTAGTAGAAAACAGTTTATGCCAAAGCTGCAGGAAAAAACTGGTCGTAGAAACACTTCCAGTAATTAAAAAAAAGAACTAGTTTAAGAAACAAGAGTAAAATTGCAAAAATTGTGGAATAAATTCATTTTTTGTTTTCTCACTCATTAGCGGTCCCTAGCAAGCTCTCGGTACTACGCCTCATACGACTTGTACGTATTAAAACTCACCTACCTCCTAAACTACTGGCCCTTCCATTCTAAAACTTTTATCATGAAATAAGTACACTTTAAGCTTTGTTGTGATATAAAAGCAAACAAAATCAACTTGGTCCAAATTACTCAAATAATGAGTTGAAGTGATTACTTCCGGTTTTACACAGAAATAAAAAACAAATCTAATTTCAAAATTAAAAAGAACAGCTAATTTTCTATACCAGTCATTATATTGAATGTTTGTCAGATTTTTTTTCGAATCTCAGAATCGGCTTCCAAAAAAACCTTTCGTCAATTTTGTCAATTATTCAAAAGCCCATAGCTCGACAACTAAACCTCATAGAAAAGAAAAATTTTGTAGCCACGCTCATTTTCTCTAGAAGTACCATTATGCACAATTTGAACGAAATCCAGAGCCTCGACTTTTTTTCGTTGTCCGCTTCACGTGAAATGCCCCATATGTTGCTGTTAATGTGAAAGGTATGAACCCGTACAAAAAACGTACTTGAGTTTATCCTAATATGGAATCGGCAAAGCATTCAATATTACATAATGAAGATTTGCTAATCCCAGTGTTTTCCAGACCGTCGACTGCAAACTTTGATGAAGTTGAAACTGTGAAGCAGTGAAAGTGAATTCATACAGTGTAGTTTGACAAGACATGGATTTTCTTACGAGAAGCTCAATAGCTTGATTTGAAATTTACATTTGTCAAAGAAATCAGCTGAAATTCTTGCTTCAAGACTAAAAGAATAACACTGTCTTCAGCCTGGCGGAACTATAACATCTTGTCGGACTAGAAAGCAAGACATTCTTTTTTACTTTACCGAAGAAGACAGACTGGTGCTTTGTAACAATGTTTCTGAACTATTAAATGTTTCGGTCTTCTCGAATATAAGCCAGAACACTTTTTATATATGTACAGCTCAAAAAAAAGTCTGTTACTGTACAATGGTACTCAAAATGTCTGTTACTGTACAATGGTAGTAAATTCGCTTCGGTCCTAATTGGTCACACTACCCAACTGAAGGAAGAGTACAAAAATTTTCAAACGATCTTAGGGATTTAGGGATTTTGGGATTAGGGATTTTGTACGTACAACATCAGTGGTCAGTATGCGTAGGAAAATGGTAATTTTTTTTATTAGATCAGCAAAGTGGGTGTTGCGACACAACAGCGGCCTCTCCAACACGGGAACCTGAAAGGAAAAAACAACAAAGTATCGGTTTCAAGATAAAAAAATATATACTTATCTAAAGTCTGCTATCAATCAGCATTGTATTTTGATGATTGTTTTGATGATTTTGACAATTGTCACTTGACATTTGTCATTTGACACTACATGTTAAATGTCCATTCACAATTGTTTTTTTACTTGATATTCACCGTGAAGAAGAATACTGGTAAAACTGGAAATATAACAAGAGAATTAAGAGAAAGTTGTGTAACAAAAAGAAAGTACCGAAATTTTCACTTTACAGTTGATTTTTGAATAGAGATGATGTGCATTAGAATCGTTCGTTAGAAAATTGAAATAGTTGATGGAAAATTGAAATTAGTTATAAAATCTAGTTACAGTGAAATAAAGAATTATTAAACTATAATCCGTGACGGTGTTTAATTGAACAATTGGTTGTAGTTAGAACATTTTATGGTCCTTCGAACCGAATAGTTAAATTCGACAATAGATAACTTTCTAGATTTGAACATTTTGAAACAGTTTAAAACTTCAGTCACGCGATTCTTGTGGAAAATAGTAATGAAGTAACAAAATAAACTAATAGACATCGGTTCGGGCGATTCACTCTAAAAAATAGTGCAACGGCAATTAGAAGGTCTGGTAAGTCCTTGTTCTATCCTTTTATTATATTCCATTGCATTTTTCCTTTTATATCTATTCCAATATACATAATCCCGCATTTCATATCAAATACTGGAAACACATCAGTCTTGCTCAATTACAAAGGACTGAATATATATTGGTTAATTTGATTAGTGCGAAATTCGTGATTGACTGACACTAAGTATACTAGCGCTAATTGGGTGCGAATTGATGGTGTTAAATCATATAGCATAGATTTGGGACAATTTTGCCGTGATATCAGCAAAGCAATAAGCTGACTCATTGAGGCATAGTAGCTAGATAGATAGGAAGATTTCACCATCATTCATCCAGTTCTAATTGTGTCAGTAATCAATTGTAGTGCACAATATTTATATTTATAGTGCAAAATATACTCGAAAATATATCGAAACTCGCAAAAATTATAATCTAACGCAATGGACCGGTTACTAACTCAGCAGAAATTGTTACTCGAACAATTGCATAAAATGCACAGTAACTTCAGAAAGGATGCGAAAGTACGAAAAACTCTTGCATATGCCACGAAATTGCTACAGCGAGTGCAAGAAATTCGGCAAACTTTTCTGGAAACGCATCAGAAGATACTCGCATTAGTCAAAGAGCAAACTGATCTTGACTTAGAGTATTTTAAAGATAAATTGTATTTATCTTTTGAAGAACTCAATTTGAGTTTTGAAGCAGATTTAGAAGATCTGAAATTGGAACAAGGGGCACAGGCAGCACAGGCTGACAATGAGTTACAAAATCATTCTTGTCGATCAAACGATGACATGGATGTTCGGCTTCCACGAATAAACTTGCCGAAGTTTAATGGAAACTATGGGGAATGGTCTTCTTTTAAAGATTTGTTTGTATCTTTGATTCATAACAAATCTAATTTATCTTGAGTAGAGAAGTTACACTACCTAAAATGCAGTCTTTCGGGGGAAGCTGAACAGCTTCTCAAACATTACTCGATCACTGAATCCAATTATAATTCAGCGTGGAGATTGCTCATAGAACGTTATGATGATAAGCGCGTTCTATTAAATACTCAATTTAGAAGGTTGCTGGCCATCAATAACGCAAATGAATCCGCTTCGTCTATTAAAATGTTACTCGATAAAACTACCGACAGCGTTCAGGCAATCGTCAATTTAGAGGTAGCGAATATTTGGGATGCAATGTTAGTGCATTTGACAACTCAACGACTACCAACTGAGACGCGTCAAATTTGGGAACAACAGCAAGCTTCGCACAAAGAAACATCATCGTTTAAAGACCTCACAGAGTTCTTGCAGCGTCGTTTTAGAGCATTAGAGGCTGCTGGGGTAGAAAAACATAAATCCACTCGATCTTCACATAATGTGTTTTTGACAAAACACGAGCAGCATACTATGTGTATTTCGTGTAAGGAGCCACATCATTTAAGACAATGTACCACTTTTCTTCAATCAGATCATGCGACGAGATTTGATATGGTAAAAAGAAATGGTTTGTGCCTCAATTGCTTGAACAAAGGACACTTAGTGGGAAACTGTCCCAGCACGTCAAGATGTTTCAAGTGTAAAAAGGCACATCACACACTTCTGCATAAACCCGATGTATCTACAATTGGAGTCCTTCCGCACCAGTAGCAATCTTCATCTTGGCATAGAAACCAGACGTCGAATTCATTCACTCAAAATAATCTGCCTCCTATCTTAGAATTCAATCAAGAACCTTCAATCTCGTTTTCACACAATGTTCGACCATCGACTTTGACTTCTTTGGATCATAGACCTTCGACTTCAGTGACAACAGTCACGAAGATAAACTCTTCGACTAGCAATGCTACAAAAACGGTATTGTTAGCAACAGCATTAGTAACGGTTGAGTCTTCGACTGGATTTATAACACTACGCGCTTTGCTGGATCAAGGTTTACAGGCATCAATCATTACAGAGAGTGCAGCTCAAAGAATTGGAGGGAAAAGGCAATCGACAAACATAACTATAGCTGGTATTGGAGACACAAAGGATATTTCGACGAATGGAAATTTGGAAATTAAACTTCGCACCAAAACAAACGAATATTTGAAAGTAGATGCTCTCGTTTTGAGAAAGTTGACAAATTTCATCCCAACGCAAACAATTTCCACATCAATTCGAGAACAGATTGGAAATTTAGATCTGGCTGATCCTCACTTTGACCAACCGAGTAAGATTGACATTTTATTGGGAGCTGAAGCTTACGCTCAGTTATTACTTGGAAAAATTCGAAAATTGACTCTAGGTCCAATGCTACAACTTACTAAGCTAGGCTGGATAATATCAGGTAGATTCAGCGATAACAACGCGCAAGTAGTGCACACACTTAATGTGCAAATAGAGGAGGACGTGAAAATTAGTGGGCAACTTAAACATTTTTGGGAGATTGAGGAAGTTGGAAAGGGAAAAAATATTACTCAAGAAGAAGAAGCATGTGAAGAACACTATAAGGTAAATGTCAAGAGAAAGCAAAACGGTCGATATCAAGTTCGGTTGCCATTTAGAAACACAGAGAGTCAAAATTCACTAGGGTTTTCCAGAGAAAATGCAATCAAATGTTTAATGCAGATGGAAAAACGCTTCGAAAGGGACAGAAGTCTTCAAGAAGAATATTCAGCAGTAATGCAAGAATATATAAGTCTAGGTCACGTGAAGGAAGTTCCCGTTTGTAGAGAAGTCACGTTTGAATCTGGAAACATACGCAGCACAGCTAACTTCCTTCCACATCACGCAGTGCAGAAAGAAAGCACATCTACAAAATTAAGAGTGGTGTTTGATGCAGTTCTGGTGTGTCTTTGAATGATATATTATTGACAGGACCGACCATTCAGAGCACCATGACATCAATTCTCATAAGATGGAGATTAAAGCAGTTCGCAATGGTAGCCGACATTGCTAAAATGTACCGACAAATAGATATGCATCCGGAAGATGCAAAATTTCAGAAAATTGTTTGGAGGCAACAGCCGGCTGATCTAGTTAAAGACTATGTTCTGACTACCGTAACCTTTGGAACTACTTCAGCGCCGTTTCTAGCAATCAGAACTTTACACCAATTAGCAATAGACGAAATTGAAAGATATCCAAATGCAAGTAAAGCAGTCTTCGAAGAATTTTACGTAGACGACTTATTATCTGGAGGAAATAGTCTACAAGAATGTATCATCAAAATAGACGAACTCATTAAATTGTTGAATTCTGGTGGTTTTAAATTGAGAAAATGGATAACAAACGACAAACGAATTCTGGAAGGAATCCCATCTGAAGACGTTGAAATGCAAGATGCGATCAACATGGATATGGATAATGGATACAAATCGCTAGGAATAATGTGGTATCCGCTAGCAGACTTCTTCACCTATCGATTGAAAAGGCATAAGCAATTAGAAACCTACACAAAACGCTCGATTTTATCGGAAGTTGCACGTCTCTACGATCCATTAGGTTGGATAGCACCTATTATGGTATCAGCTAAAATTTTACTACAAGGACTATGGTTATCTGGGCAAGATTGGGATGAACCAATATCAACTGCACTAAACACGGAATGGATGACATTATTGAGCCAATTACCGGAAATAGAAAACATTAAAATCCCAAGATGGGTAGTTTACCAACAAAACTCGAAAATAGAACTTCACGGATTTTTTGACGCCTCTCAACGTGCCTACGCAGCAGTAATCTATGTGGTAGTGCGTGCAGGCTCGGCTGTCAACAGTCATCTATTAATGGCTAAAACCAAAGTGGCACCAGTGAAGCCAGTTAGTATTCCACGATTGGAGCTATGCGGAGCTGTACTATTGTCTCGATTGCTAAAAGAAGTTACAACATCATTAAAAATTGAAAACATACCTACCTGGCTATGGAGTGACTCAGAAATCGTGCTAGCATGGCTGAAAGGTCACCCCACTCGATGGACTACATTTGTATCTAACAGAACAGCTCTCATCCTTGAGAACACTGATAACATACCATGGCGATATGTTCCATCTAAATGCAATCCAGCAGATGTAGCTTCCAGAGGAGTAAAACCAATCGATTTACCATATAATGAGCTATGGTGGCACGGACCAAGCTGGTTATCCGAAGACATCGATGCATGGCCTAAAATGGGAGATATCAAATCAGTTGAAGTCGAAAAACGAAAACATTACATTGTTAATGTAGGAACACACACAGAAAGTTTCTTAGACACTTGGTTACAAAGATATTCAACATTATCGAAACTAATTAGAATTACCGCTTATTGCTTTGGTTTTCGCAGATCGAAAATAAATCGAACAGAGAATCCACCATATTTAACCAGTGAAGAGCTGCGACACTCATTCGAATTCTGGATCAAACACGCTCAACAAAGTGAATACTCACAAGAAATAGCCTGTCTTTTGAATAACAAACCAATTGAAAAGAAAAGTAAATTGATCAAATTAAACCCCTTCATAGACAAAACTGGATTAATACGTGTGCTAGGTCGTCTAAAAAATGCACAATTGAGTTTTGATGAAAGGCATCCAATAATTCTCCCACGAAATGGAAGGTTCACTGAATTAATGTTGCATCAAGTCCATCAAGCAACCTTGCATGGACAAACTCAACTAATGCTGAACACATTGAGAAAAAGATTTTGGCTGATAGATGGTCGCAACCGGATCAAACATTTTGTACATAAATGCATCCGCTGTTTTCGGGCCAAAGCGAACGGTGCAACTCAGCTGATGGGAAACTTGCCAGCAGCTCGCGTAACTATTTCTCGCCCATTCACACATACGGGTGTTGATTTTTGTGGACCATTCGACATAAAAGACAGGCGAGGAAGAGGTAGTAAAACATCGAAAGGTTATGTGGCTATATTTATTTGTTTAGTAGTAAGAGCTATACACATCGAAATTGTTAGTGACCTATCGACACAAGCATTCCTTGCAGCATTACGAAGATTTATGGGAAGACGAGGATTTAGTGGACATATGTATTCCGATTGTGGAACAAATTTTGTCGGGGCATATGCTGAATTGAACAAATTATCAGAAATCAACAAAAAAGCTGCCGAAATACTTGCCAATGATGGCGTTACGTGGCATTTCAATCCTCCAGCTTCGCCGCATTTTGGTGGGCTCTGGGAAGCCGGAGTCAAATCTATAAAGTCTCATCTGCGCCGAATTGTGGGCAACATTGCTCTAACGTATGAAGAA
This sequence comes from Nemotelus pantherinus, assembly GCA_963978885.1. NCBI lineage: Eukaryota > Metazoa > Arthropoda > Insecta > Diptera > Stratiomyidae > Nemotelus > Nemotelus pantherinus. The sequence continues at coordinate 79,943,240 of OZ022266.1, forward strand.
TTGTCCACCATCTTAATTAGAATAGAAGCCTGCCTCAATTCTCGACCCCTGTGCCCCTTGAACGACGATCCAACAGACACGACGGCACTTACTCCAGCACATTTCCTGATTGGCGATACACTACTAGCACCACCCGAAGCAGATTTCGAAGGCGACAATATCAACCATCTCGATAGATGGCAGACAACACAAAAGATAACGCAAGATTTCTGGAAACGGTGGAAAACCGAATATTTGAATCGCTTGCAACTTAGGCCCAAATGGAATACAACAGAAAACAATGTCAAAGTGGGCGATTTGTGTATACTAAAGGATGAAAAATTACCTTCGTATCGTTGGCCATTAGCCAGAATTATAGAGGTTCATCCAGGAAACGATTCCCTAGTACGAGTAGTAACCGTATGGTCACATGGAAAGACATACAAACGATCAGTCACAAAAATTGCACTAGTCTCCAACATGGGAACCTGAAAGGAAAAAACAACAAAGTATCGGTTTCAAGATAAAAAATATATACTTATCTAAAGTCTGCTATCGATCAGCATTGTATTTTGATGATTGTTTTGATGATTTTGACAATTGTCACTTGACATTTGTCATTTGACACTACATGTTAAATGTCCATTCACAATTGTTTTTTTTTACTTGATATTCACCGTGAAGAAGAATACTGGTAAAACTGGAAATATAACAAGAGAATTAAGAGAAAGTTGTATAACAAAAAGAAAGTACCGAAATTTTCACTTTACAGTTGATTTTTGAATAGAGATGATGTGCATTAGAATCGTTCGTTAGAAAATTGAAATAGTTGATGGAAAATTGAAATTAGTTATAAAATTTAGTTGCAGTGAAATAAAGAATTATTAAATTATAATCCGTGACGGTGTTTAATTGGACAATTGGTTGTAGTTAGAACAGTGGGTATACTAAATATCCCTGTTTCCTTTAACTATGGTCTAGCGTTTGAGAGAATACATGGTGGCAATAAAAGTAAATAACGTTAATCAGCAGCTGATAATTTGCGAGAAAATAATTCTTTCACCACTTCATATGAAGCATAGGCTAATAAAACGGTTTATCAAAGCCCTGAATAAGACTAGTGGCTGTTTCAAATATGTATGCAAAAAAAATTTTACCCTTTAGTGTGGAAAAATTAGAACCAAGCAGCTTTGTTTGTTTGTTTCATGTTTGTTTGTTTGTTTCATGAATTCTACCAGAATACATTGCAGCGATTCCCGTTGGGATGATTCATCAGAATATCCAGAACTAGTTCCTTAAAAAAGCTTCAGGATTTAACCGCTTAGAAGTGAATACAAGTGTTAAATTGCATTTTTTCCACAGCCATTCGGACAAATTCCCGGACAGGAACAAGGAGAACGGTTCCACCAGGAGAAAAGAGCAATACAAGAAAGATACCAATGCCAATGGGACAGCCATAGGGCCTTTCTACACTTGTATTCTTGATGCACTCCTCAAACTGGTTTTACAACAATCACCATTTCCACACTTGTATTCTTCAGCAACGGAACCGTTCATATACCGATTATGCATATGAATATGTGCGTGTTGTTGTTTTCTCATTTTGACTTGAGTGTTTCATGAAAAATTCCTGACCCGTGAACTATGTTTATAGTTGTGTTAGTGATTTGCATCAGTTTCAATCAGTTTCAAACGTGATGAAAAATTCTCTCGAAGTGCATCACTTTTTGTAGAGATTTCCCCTCGATTCTTCTGCCTCTTGCCCAGAAAACCGGTTTGAGGACTGCATCAAGAATACAAGTGTAGAAAGGCCCATATGATGGCAGGCTATTGCTGGACTTTAATAAGAGATTGCCCCGAGAAAAAGTGTTTCTCTTGTGTTCATAATTTTGTAGCCATTATTAAATGTATATGTCAAAATGTATGTGTCTTTTTAATTTGGATATTTTTCAGTAAAGTAATTAGTAGTCTCTAGTTAGAGTCAGTTTGATAAATATATGACCGAAATTATACTAAATTGACTTTTATGGTCCACAAATATCACCGCTTTATATTCGCTTATATCTAGTTCAATATTTATGTAATGAACTGAGTCTAGCAACGCCATCAATGTGCTGCTGCGTTCTTGGAACCAGAATGCATTAGTGTTAAAATTTGGTTTGTATAAAATAAAATAAAAATTTGATTAGTATTTGTGCTTGAATAACTCTTTCAAATATTACTTGTAAAGGTTATTGAATGTGATCATGGTTCCCTTCTTGTCTATAAATCAGCATAGACAACGTATATCATCTCTAAAGCTTATCAAAGCGGAGCATATTGAAACGGGAAGCTCGATCGTTTTGCGGAATCAGCCTCCGAAAGCAGAATCAAATTGGAATTGTTTTTTTTGCGGGATGATTAAAATTGAACAACTTTTTATTTACATTAAAAATTTTAATCTACATTGTAAATTCTATTTTGACAAAGTGGTTTCGAAAGTATGCACTGATTGATATGCTCCGCTTTGATAAGCTTTAGAGATGATATACGTTGTCTATGCTGATTTATAGACAAGAAGGGAACCATGATCACATTCAATAACCTTTACAAGTAAAATTATATCGATGGATATAAGTCGGAGATGTTAAAATTTGTCACAACTAGCGTAAATACAAATTAATGATTTCCAACTGCAAGTGGTCACGCCAGTCAAGTATGCACTGTGTGCTGGTGTCTGATGAGAATCAGTGCATACTTTCGAAACCACTTTGTCAAAATAGAATTTACAATGTAGATTAAAATTTTTAATGTAAATAAAAAGTTGTTCAATTTTAATCATCCCGCAAAAAAAAACAATTCCAATTTCTTTCAAATACTTTACTCATAGCACTGGTCACGGCTATTAGCCGATAATTTGAAGGATTTGTTGGCACACCTCCTTTGTAGATAGGTGTTATTTTTCCTTTTTTATTTTTTTATTTTTGCTTTTTTTATTTATTCTTTCGATTTTAATTGGGCTTGAAATGAGTGGAGACTAATAAACATCATGTGGGCTGTTGTATGAAAATTTCACGTGAAACTGAAGTTTTTGCTTAACGCAGGAAAATTCACTTGCGGGATTTTGCAGAAAAAATTCATTTGGGGGATTTTTCATGCAATTACAGTAGCTTTTGGGGTATTTTAAAAATATTTTTTGGGGATATAGCGAGAGATAACTTTGCAACCCTGCCAGGGAGGTATATTCATTTGAATACGAACCGTCTAAGAGAGAACATCAAAATGGGAAAAAACGAAATTAGAGACAAAATGTCTACCAAATACTTAGAAAGAGGCTTGGTGGAATCTTGAAGGGACTCTCCTCCTCCATATTCCACCGTTGCATGCTGAGCCAAGGAGTTGAAGCTGGTAAAAACATCGACTGAAGGTGGACACCGCGAAGAAGTCCATCCACGTCCCTCACTGAAGACAACGTGAAAAAATCGAAGATACCGTGTTGCTAGATCAAAGAACGTCCATCACGCATGTAGCTGAGGTCACAGAGATCTCGTATGCTAGTGTGCAAAGAGTTGTTGCCCACGAATTGCATATGAAGAAGTCTCTGCGTGTTGTGGGCCAAGAATGCTAACCGACGACCTAAAGAAGAAACGAGTTGACATCTCGAGGGTGAATCTCGAAAAGTTCACGGCAGATCAGGATATATTTTTGCCGCGTTTCGTGATCATGGTCTAGTAGAGCTACATGCACCTTTTTGATCCAGAAACCAAACAGCAATCGATGACGTGGAAGCGACCCTCTTCATCGACGCTGAAGGAATTCAAAGTGTCGAGCTCGGCGGTGAAGGCTATGGCATCAGTTTTTGGAACGCTGAAAGAGTTATTATGGTTATATATTTGAAAAAACAGCTACTATATTAAGTTTTTACTACGTAGACCAAATGAGAAGATTGCGGGAGGCTATTGAGGAATAAAGACGCGGCAAACTGCAAAGCGGAGTGCTTTTTCATCAAGACAATGCACCGGTTCAAAACAGGATTTGAACTGCTTGAGCATCCACCTTATTTCCAGGGTCTCAGTGACTTCTACCTCTTTCTTCCGCTCAAGGCAAGAAATTTAAAGATGACTGCGAAGTGATGGCCGCTGTCGAGGCGTTTTGGGACAGTAAAGGCAAAGAATTTTTTTCTAATGGCATCCTGGGTTAAGAAAAAATATGGACTAACTGTACTAACTTGTTAGGGAACTATGTGGAAAAATAAATACTTTTTTTTAAGTTTAATCACCTTGGTTGATATACATTATCATTACTTTTGGATCAACCCTCGTATATCGGATGCTAATCTTACAGAACTTTGAAAACGTATAGGAGATTACATAAGTGATGAAAATGCAAGAAGTGCTGGCAACATTGTTACCAAAAGTCTACCACAACTGCTTCGCGTCCGTCAAAATCAACCTACCCTGTGAATTTCTTCTACCACAGTTACAGGGATGAAAATATGTTTTAGGCTTTGATTGAGCTGTGTTTCAGCTTTCTTTTGCTAGTTTAAAAAAATGAGGAGTAAATATTTTAAAATAAATTTGAAGTAAGCTTGCCATTGAAATTCAGTTTTTCACAAGAAGCATAAAGAAAACTATTTTTTTCCAAAATGTTCTTCACAAATATCTCATTTTGATACTTTTAATCAATAGAAACTTAAATACACAGTCTATATTAGCTGTGTCCAATAAGCTAAGCTGCTTTAGGTTGAGCTAGTTGAGATATTTCAGAAAAATGTGTTTCATGAGCAATTCATAGCGTAGAGTAGTGAAGTAGAGTTTTTATTAGTGAAGTGATTGGCTGAACTTCTGAAAAGCAATCAATTTTGAGAATTACCTCTCAATTGCTCTCTTTTGCTCGATTTTTTTTTTGCCTCTGAATTGCTCTAATTTGCTCGACTTTTTTTGACAGCTGCTCTATTTTAACTTGCCTTGAGATTTTCTGCTCCTTCTTGAGAGTTATTAAACACAGCTGTTTAATATTTTCAGAGGCTGCCATAACGGTCGATGTATTCAGAATGACGTTTGCGTATGTGACGTTGGCTATACACTTGTTGCGAATGGCACAAAATCTGAACCGATTTGCTCGAAAGGATGTGATTTTGGAAACTGCACAGGACCAGAGCATTGTACTTGCTTCACGGGATACGAAATAAAGGATAGTGTTTGTAAACCGGCATGCAAAAGGTGATCCACAATTTTTTCAACACAAATAGTTATTTGTAATTTGAATGTTTATATATTTCAGGGGATGTAAACGTGGAGAGTGCATCAGACCGGATACTTGCGTATGCGGTATAGGTTTCACGATGAACCCACAAGGCAACGAATGCAAGCCGGTGTGCGAGAACGGATGTGTACACGGCAGATGTACCGCACCAAATAAATGCATTTGTAATTCTGGCTATTACAATATCAATGGAGTTTGTACAAGAAGGAGTAAGGGCATTTTCAGGATATTTTAATTTATTTGCATGTGCTTAATAATTTACGAGGGTCGTGAAATTACTTTACTTAATAATTTAAAAACAGTCAGATATTTTGTAGTAAAAATATTAACTAGCACATAACGATGGTAAATGGTCTAAATTTGCCTACTCAAATAGATATATTTAAATATATTTTTTTGCATGAAAAATTGGTTTTGAATCTAATAAAGTGTTTACTGGTATCTGAACGCTGAAGCAACAGAAGTCAGCACAGTAAACTAGTTTTTGCATGCGCTACATTGTACTAACACGTTTCCGGTTAAACTAACTGTCTTAGCATTTCTCCTTCATCATATTTTCAATTAAAAATATCAATATCTACATCAGTTAAAAATGCATGTCACCATTGGTTACATTAGTTGTTGTTGAAAGGTTTCAGGATGCCAGTTTTGTGTGCCTGTAAAAATTAAATATCGAACACATATATTACCTTATATGAGTTCGATATTTAACTTTTACTGGCACACCTTACTGGCACCGTGTAGCCTTTCAACAAAAACTGATAAAAGAATGAAACGTAATGTAAATCCCAGAAGGTAGACAAAGAATTTTTTATATAACAACCTCCATCATTTGTTGCATTATGATCATTTCATCATTATTTCCACTAATTGTTAGCATTCTTTTATCTTACAAACAACTTCTGACGATCCTTATTATTTCAGTTTGAAAGAACTTACCACAGATTAATATCAGAGCAGCTTAAATGTCAAATTCACATCGTTCATTATCATCATTTAGGTTCGACAACATCAGCACCAAATCATTACGTAACTATGAACATTGTTCCAAAATTCAATCCAACCGTTCATGTTCAACCAGGCCCGACACCATCGCAAACTTTCCCGCCAAATAGTTACACAACACGACCATGGTTCACGCCATCGGTAGTTGTCCAACCTTCACAAAATAATCCACGTCCTGCAAATCACACTAATTCAATCCGTCCTGCAAATCACACTAATTCAGCATTCGCTCATTGCAGTAGAAGCTGCCTGAATGGAAACTGTGTAGGCCACGATATGTGCCAATGCAATATCGGTTACGCATTAGAATTCGGCACGTGGCATAAATGTACGCCATATTGCCAAGGAGGATGCCCAAACGGACAATGCACTTCACCGAATTTTTGTGCTTGTAACTATGGATTTATAAAAAGAAACGGAACGTGTACATATCAGTTTGCATAAATTTGCAATTTTCAATGTGAATTATATTAATCGAAAATATATGGTTAGAAAGGATTGTTGAATTTTACTTAACGGTGTTGTTATAGTCTCAATGAACCTTGAGAAAAGATATTACTGGAACTTTTACTTCCAACCAACCGCAACATGCTTAGTACAAGTAATAAACCTAGATTTTTTACCAGAAACAAGGTTGAGGGTATCCATATCTCCCTAGCAACTCCAGGGTCCACAGTTTTTAAATGTCTGACCTACAGTCAAGCTTGGGTCCCCAGCAGTACTCCAAGAATCTCACCCAAAAGAGTTCGATACCCGAGAGCAGCCCACTAGGAAGTTTATTCAAAGAAAAACAAGAGAGACCTCTGTGAATCAGTTTATCTGGATCTCACGAGCCCAGGAGGAACTAACAAACAGGTGAAACGTTTAACTGAAATTTCGGCAACATATTTTTTTTTTTTAATACCTCCTTCACTCCACTCTCTCCATCACTCAATATGCACGGTCCGTGTGCATCGCAAAATCATCGCTAAGTAATTATTCCTAGTACTTCCCAGACAATTGGTGTATTGGTATAAGGAATAGTACCATCCTGCTTTTTATGGTTAGTACTTAAGGTAATGTTGTGTACATTTTATTTGTCATCAAGACGTGCGTCCAGAGAAAAATTTACAAAAAACTCTGGATTTCATTAGCAGTGTGCTTTTTCGATGTAGAGCTTTAAATTTTCTTTAAACTTTACTAAGTTTTCCGAATGGTTAACCGAATTAGGCAATGTGATAAAAAAAAATGCATTGCTTCCTGTACAGGGTCGGTCTTCATTCTTTCCGTCCTTGGAGTTTGCACTGATAAATTACCCGCATTTCTTGTTGGTATATTGGTGGACTCACCAACAGTTCGAAGAATGTTTGGCCATTTGAGCTGTTTCGTTAAAATCTTATAAATCAATTTACCTCGTTCAAACAGAATAAGTTTGTTGATATTTAGAAGCCCAGTTCTAGCATATACCGCTGAAGTTGGGGTAAGTGTGGGCATTTTATGAATTATTTTGATAGCTTTGGTCATAAGTCTTCCAATAAGCTCAATGTTGTGTTTGGAAGTCTGGCTCCACAAAAATACTCCATATATGATTAAAGAAACAATATATGCATGGTAAATGGTAAGCTTGGTTTGCAACGGTATAAATTCAAACCTTTTTATTACTCCTATCATAGGTGCCACTTTGCATCTGATGTTGTTGATGTGGTTTGTCCATGTCATTTTATCATCTAGCACCAATCCTAGATATTTAATTGAATTAACATTTTCAAGCTGTACCCCGTTTATTTGGATGCGGAGGTTCACTGGTCGTTTGTTCCTCTGCTGAAACACAATGTATTTGGTCTTATGGATGTTAAGAACTAGTTTACTTTGCTGAAGCCAGTTGAAATATCGTTGTAAATCTGCAATTATAGCGTTCTGTAGTGTCAATTGTTCATTCCCGGAATAGAGAAGAAGGGTATCGTCCGCAAAGAGCGCAATTTTACAAGATAGCTGAATGTCCTGTATGCTGTTTACGTATAGTAGAAAAAGAAGCGGGCCGAGGATAGATCCTTGTGGTACACCGATATTTATTTCACATTCTTGGCTGACGAAATTTGAAATTTTGGTTACTATTCGCCTATTTATTAAGTAATTTCTGACTAGTAGCTTTATTTTATCCCCAAATTCGTATTTGCTTAATCGTTCTAATAAAATTCCATGGTCGATGGTGTTGAAAGCTTTTTGTAAGTCAACGAAGATAGCTGCCGCATGATTTCCCTTATCCAGCGTAGAATTTATAAAGTGCACTGCATCCAAGGTTGCTGCTAACGTGCTACTATGTTGTTGGAACCCATACTGAATTGGGGCCAAGATCGAATTTTCCTCTAAGAATTGTAATATTCTTGAATTTATTACCTTCTCAAATATTTTGCTCATAATACTGGTGACAGCAATGGGGCGGTAATTTGATGGATTTGCACGATCACCTCCTTTGAATACAGGAGTGATTCTTGTTAATTTAAGGCAATCAGGGAAGGAACCAGTTTAAGGTGTTCATTGATGTTGGCGGTTAATATAGTTATTATGTAGTTCTTCAATAGTTTGATGTCTTCGGAAGTGTTGGCATCGAGGCCTGGGGACACTCCAGCTTTTAAATTATCTATTATTTCAGATATTTCTTTCCGTGATGTAGTGCGTAAATGCATGAATGTTAAAGTATTCACTTTTATGTTGATATCTGAGCCATAAGTAGCTTGATTCTGTTGTGTAAGATTAGTCCCGATAGTTGCGAGGTAATTATTTAGATGTTGAGTCACAAGAGAGGGATCATTTAACATTCACGCATAGTTCATTTATGCATGTCATGTGCATTGTATCCTTTGAAGTTGATGTCACTTCCTTAATTATTTTCCAATATTTGGCACTATTCCCAGCTGCTTTCTCAAATTTATTAGCAAAATAACGTTTCTTTGCCTCTTGCGTAATCTTATTTGACTCCTTTTTTTTGTTAGATAATCTTGTCTTTTCGTTGCACAAATTTTGATTTGCCATGTATATTTTGTAAGCAGCTCTTTTGCGTTTAGCAGCCTCAATAACCTTCTTAGTTATCCATGATTCCTGACGAACTCTTACGTGTTTGGCTGATGTCGCTTTTTCTTTTGCTTTCGATATAATATCAATTAAACCTTCTATAGTAACATTCGGCCTCGTTTTTTATTCATCAATTACATATTTCACGAATTTGCTCTTATCAGTTGAATTGATGGCTATCATCCTTGGCTTTGCTTTTATCTTTCCGCATTCTACGATCGAAATTTTTATGATCTTGTGGTCTAACCCAGGCCAATCATTATCCTCGTATGATATTCGATCTAATAACTGTGGATGTTTTATTATCACATGATCTATCAGAGTCTTAGACGTTTGTGTTACTCTTGTTAGCTTGGTTGCATTTAAAATAATCCCATTATTGGCCACAATTATATCAGAGTATACTTTCATTACCGTTGATGTGGCTAAAAGATCGATGTTGGTATCGGCTATTGTAATTAATTTGTCATGTAGCGAGAGAAGTTCATCGATGTGCTGTAGAAAAAGGCTGTCGTCATCATTAGGCGCTTTGTAAAATGTTCCGATTTTAATTTTCTCCTTATTTAGTTGTAGTTCCACTATAATAGAACTGTATTTGTCTGTCATCATGATCAGTCTAGATCGAATGTGAGATTTTTTTATAAATATAGCTGCGCCTCCACCACGTCCTGATTGCCTGCAGCAGACATAGCCATCATATCCATATGGCGTGTATAACGCCTCTTCATTTTGGTATATCCATAATTCGTTTAAAATTAAGACATCAATATCATTCCTGGAAGAAAGGTAGATATTTATGTCATCGATCTTGTTTCGAATGCTTCTGATGTTTGCATATACAATATTTAAGCTCTCAGTTTCATTGATGGTGCTTGAATTTTTTGGTTTATCAAAATCAACTTTTTTAATTCTGGGCATTCGAAACTGTCTGCACGATGCTGTATATGTAGATGTTTTTTAATGGAGCAATTTACGCATTTTATTGATGTTGCAGTGCATGTACTGGTCCGATGGTTCCCGGCACACTTCGCACATGACTCTTCCTTTGATGGGCAATATGTTGTCTTATGGTTGTAGCCTTGGCATTTAAAGCATCGCATGATGTTATGGTCTTCTTCAACATAATAGGACCCTCGAACATCATAATCATTTCCCAGGGTTTCATGCACGTTTTTTAATAAAATATCAGTGTTTGCCTGGGTGTTCGACTTAATAAGATTGCCCCCATCGCGCAGATGTTTAGTATATTGAACTGGGGTTTTTAATTGTACCGGCTTGATGTTGGATTTAATTGCCTCCATAGTAATACTCGCGACCTGGTTCTTCTTAGACTTAATAATTATCCCTTTATTGAATTTCTTCTTCTCCTCAACGTTGGCCGAATTAGTTTTAACCATTTCAACATATGAAAGAGGCGCAGCTTCTTTTGAGACTGTATTTGATAGCTTATCAACTTTCGTTTTTAAGTCAAGCATCAATCTCATCGCAGAATCAATTTGAGACGCGATTAGGTCGTCACGGCTTTTTTTAAAAAGTGAGTCACATTTTTTACAAATCCATTTTACTTTATCACTTAGCTACATAATTGCCTCATACTCCTTCGGTTCAATGTTGACACACTATGTATGATACAATTTATCACCACAAAATCCCTCACATTGGAGACCTGGCATGATATCAGTGACTACCTTTTTGCATTTTCCGCATTTGTCCCCTGTATTAGCCATTTGGCTTTTATTACTAATGCCTAGTACTATACTCTTCGCGAAACGAATTCAACGGTCGAATCCCATACAAAAAGAGCTTTTCAATTCGTCAGTAAAGCTCTTTTTGTATGGGATTTGACCGTTGAATTCGTTTCGAGAAGAGTATAGTACTAGGCATAACCTATTACCCTATTACTTGAAAATTGCCCAGTGAGCTTTAGTTCGATTTCGCTGAAAGCTAAAATTGTTCGTTAAAGTTTAACACAGACACACACCACTCTTACACCCGTTCAGAAAATAACAGTCACACAATTTTCAGAAAACAGTTAATAAAATTGAACTTAAAACATATAAATGGCACGAAATTGGAAAAAGTCACCCAAATCCGGATTTTCGCCAATGATCAAAACACTAAATAATTTACACACGACAAGATTTTCTACGAAAAAGTGTTCAGAAATGTTGTTTTAAATTTTCAAAATCAGCTGCTCTGACACACGTCCAATCACTTTGACAGTTCAGTCAAATTTTTTCGTGCTCGAAGAAAACAGTCCTCGAAGAAAACAGTGCTCGAAGAAAACCGTAACTAAAAATGCTATTAGAGAAGTAAGAGATCACACACAAAGCGCGTTTGAAAATAGATTATTCAAAAAGAAGATACGGAGTGCCTAATCGGGAAAATATTGTGAACATATCTAAAGAAGTACAGAGCTGCCAAAATCAGAAAAGCTATAAGTATAATTTTCAATGTACCTACCTACCTTCGTTGGGAAATTGGGAATTAGGCAGATGAGACGAAGGAGCGTCTAACGCAAATCGGCTAACACTCCATCGCGGAGTGATTAATCGCGACAATCCATCAGCCGTTTGAACAGCTAATGAGGAAGTAACAGATAAGGTTAACATTTAGTGTGCACATGACACATTCAGGACAATGACACATTCACCCGAATCGATAGATGATATATCGCCTGCCATTCTGCAAAGAGCAGACACGCCCATAATCTCAATTCTGCTCTATATTTTAGAGCCTTAGAGTAGTACCCTAGCAATGGACAAAAACTAGTATGGTCTTTATTTCTAAGCCTGGCAGGTTGGATCGCCATGATAATGAGACCGCAATTGAACTTGATTGATGTTGTGGGATTCTGTGCTAATCAGCACGCTTATAAAGCAGGCAGATCAGTAGAGTTGTACATTTCACATTCAAATTGGACTGCACATCTCACATTTTTGCGTGTGTAAAATTGACCAAGGACAATCTTCCAAGGAGATGCGTTGCTGCTTTTAAGTTAACTTTGATTAATAACTTAAATATCGTTGCTGACCTGGAATTTCGGCCGCCAGTGGCTTTGGTTAAACTTTTTGTCAACCGTGTGAATTTTCATTCCAGCCTCGGCAGGAGAAAACACACTTAATTTTTAGTCTTTCTTCTCTTAGTTTATACTATAAATATTCGTAGCTTGAGAACCAAGCTTGATGAAATTAGAACTGCTTCTTTTATAGAAAAGGATCATTTTATATAACTTTCTGAAACCTGGCTTGCTGATAGCATCCTAAGTTCGGAAATCTTTCCTTGCTATAATGACTACCGTAGCGGCGGTGATGCCCTTGTAGCCGTAATAAACTCTCTTCAAAGTAAGCTCTGCTCCGATTTTTCTCCTTCTGCTCCCATTGAATATGTCGCTGTCTATGTCTCCTTCTCTGACAAATCCTGTTTATTTGTGGCTTCATTGTATGTTCGGTGTAACTGTCCTTTCGCCATCATCGAAAACTTTTTCTATGAGCTGTCGGCTTACCTTAATGTAACCTACGCTTCCACTCCAATTGTCACTTGTGGCAATTTTAACTTACTTCCTGTTCAGTGGAATCTCACTTCTCATTGTGTGGAGTCTTGTAACAACATACCTATATCCTTGTCTTATTTTCTTTCTTCGTGTTCTCTTAATCAATTTAACATTTTTCCTAAGCGTAATGTTAAAATTCTTGATCTTGTCCTTTCCAACCTTGATCCATCCTTTTTTACTCTGTCTTCTGCCTCTTGTCATTATGTGAAATCTGATAGCCATCATCCTCCACGATCTGCAAGTTTACGCCTCCTGAGCTATATTCTACGCAAGCGATGCAGGGTCGTTACAATTTCCATAGGACTGACTATGAGAGACTAAGCGTTGAAATTAACTCCATAAATCGGTTTAGTTTTTTTCGGGATCTTGATGCTAAACGCACTGCACTCAACTTCAACCGCAAGTTTCATCAGCTAGTCCTTGCTTACATCCCCATATGTCTGGCTAATAAACCTCAGGATGCTCCGTGGCTCGCCGGTAATATCATGCATGCTTTAGATGCTAAAAACGATGCTCGGCTGAAGTATTTGCAGTCCGGGTCCAGAGGTGATTATGGCGTTTATAATCGTTCGCGATTTGCTGCCGAAAAGGAAACTGAAATTGTAATGCACAACTACTTTTCTTTTATTGAATCGTCACTTTGCTCAGATGACATCTTCTTCCTCAATATCTGACTCTGTTTCTTTTAATAATTCTTGTGCTTCTACTCCGCAAGGAATATGTAATCTATTTGCTGACTTTTTTCCTCTGTGTATTCTAATACTTCTTCTTCTATCTCCAACATTCCTCTTTTTCACTTTCCGACTTGCCTATCTTTACTTGCAAACAATCCTCTCGAATTTCAATCTTTTATATCAACGTTTGACTCCAACTTTTCTCTTGGGCCTTGGGCCCTTTTCGTTAAAAATCTTGCTACTTCTCTTTGTGTTTCCTTGTCCATCATTTTTAACATCAGTCTGTTTAATGGCATTTTTCTAGCTTCTTCGAAAGTGTCAATCATTTTTCCTATCCACACGTCTGTTGATCTTAACCTTGACACTAATTATCGCCCTATCTCAATCATTCCATGTTTTTCAAAAATTTGTAAGCGTTTCGATTGAAAAATCGCGTCTACGATTTTCTTCAGCACATTAATGCTTATAGAGTTTTCCCATTTTTTTGCTTCTGCTTTAGATAGCCACCACCAAGTATATGTTATATACACTGATTTCTCCAAGGACTTTTACTCAGTCAATCATGAGATCTTCTTCTTAAGTTAGAGCATTATGGCAAATATGAGCCCCTTCTCTCGTGGCTCTCATCATTTGTATTTAATAGTACTAGCAATGTCTCTCTCTTTGGTTCGTCGTCCTCTCCTTTATTTTTCCTTCCTCTGGTGTACCTCAGAGATTTATTCTCGGATCTTTGCTATTTAATATCTTCATCAACGATCTTCCTAGTGTGTTTGTTTCTCCTTGTGTTATGTACGCTGATGATCTGAAAGTTTTTCGCGTTATCAATGCCTTTAATCAGAAGCTGACCTTACCTTCGATCGGAAGTTTAAGAGTAACACTCATATTCGTACCATCACTCGAAAGGCGTCCCGAGTTGCTGGGTTTGTTATACGTGTTTCCCACAATTCTTTTGCTATTTCCACTTGTATGCGTCTTTTTCTTTCCCTTGTTCGTTCTATCCTTGGGTGCTGTTCTGTAGTGTCCTGTCCTCGATTATGTTATTTGTTTCTGTTATTCGTTATGTTATTTGAATCTGTCCAGAGATGGTTCACCCGCTATCTTATTTTACAATAAGACAATAGTGAACGTTTATCAAGCCTTAATATTTCTCGACTTGATCGGCGCATAGTTTACCTTGATGAATATTTTCTTTTTAAAGTTTGTCCTGGCTATTTTTATATCTTCACGGCATGCCATCATGACAAACCTATCAGGTTACCCTAAATATTTAATGTTCATTTTGCACGTACTGACGTTTATTTTCATTTGCCTGTTTTGTGTTTACTGAGGACGGATAGTAATTTTCAGCTTGGTTCTCTCCCACAGTGTATGGGAATTTTCAAGATTTTCGTTCGTAGTGCACTTTTTCGCCTACTTAATCATATTTATATTTTTAGTTTTCATTGTATTTTATTCATCCTTGATCCTTTTATTCTCCATTTTTTTCTTTTACTGTATTCTAATTTTGTACTTCTATTCTGTATTGTAGTGTTAATCTTTAATTATTATTTCTCCTTTATATTAAATTTATTCATTTTATAACTAGGCATCTTGCTTGTTAAATGAATTTTTCTGAATATATTACAAATGAAAAATAAATTACTACAAAAAACTCTAGCGCACCTGAACCGCTAGAAACACTAATGTTCGAAGAACAGTAGAAGAATCGTGCAGGTTTTGAGTGCATATTCCACCACATGTGCTGCTTATTACGACCAACTTGTTTCAAATGCCACGTTTTACTTTGGTCTCAAGAATGCATTATAACTCATATGGTGGAAGGTTTCAGATATTACCACTGGCATGAATTTCAACGTTTATGAGAGCAAAACACGGGTTAATTATATTCGTTATCAGTTGCTTATTTCACAAAATTTCGAAAGCAGCATCTCATATAACATCAATGAAGAAAATGCACTGTAACTGAAGTTGGTGTTTGGGGCTGCGATCCGAAAAATTTGCAGAACTTTGCGAATTGCAACATTGATTATTTATTTTAATTGTAAATGTTTCCGGTATGAATACTAACTGTAAGCGTTTATTGATACAAAAGTAGCACAACCGACTCGTGCTGGCAACCTTCTGGCAGTATCAAAGCCAAGAATATATCACATCTGCTTCACGTTGTTATATAACATTCGAAGTTAAAGGAGTATAAAGAAATTTAGAGTTACCCGCAGCGAGTTTTTTCAAATAATCGAAAGCTTAATATTTGCTGTTTATTGTCACTACAATATCATTACCATTTGAAAATTCTACGATAAAACCGCTTAATAACGATATTGCAATTAAACACAAAACCAACAATAGCTGGCAACCCTATCGTGGCTTTTCAACCAAATTTGGCCTGAATAATGTTTATGACAGGTTTCATTAATTGTATGAAATTCGTATTGATTTCATGACTGCACTGGAAGTTATAGTCCAAAAAGTTTTATTTTCCTGAGCGAATTTTCAAAACCAAAGACACAAAAATTACCATAGCTGGTAGCACCAATCAAATTTTTCAACCAAATTTCCACCAAACAGAGATTCGAGTAAGATTCAGCTACTGTGTCAATTTCATGAAAATCTGGTAATTTATTCACATTTCATAGGGCAAAAAACAGTTTTTTTTCTTTGTAATTTTTCAAGATGGCACCACCGGCACAGACTTGCCCACAATTCAAAATCGCTTCTATCAAATCTGGTCTTACTTAAGTCCAATGCATTCTGTAAATTTTAGTTGTATCTGATTATTGGTTCGTGAGTTTCCGTGAACAGAAGTTTTTCATGCTAAAAATATAGGTTAACTGGGAGAGGGTTACCGTTCTTGTCCGACATGAAATTTCCAAAGTTTTATTTTGAACGTGTAGATAAAACATAAGATTTATATACAGATTGGTTTTATTGTAAGAAACGGACATTTTTTTGAATATTCGATGGTTTGAATGTTTTCACTTCCAAATTTTTTTTTTCAAAATGAAGACATAAAAATTATCATAGCTGGCAATTCCAACCGAATTTTTCAACCAAATTTTTACCAAACGTGGCTTAAGATAAGGTCCAGCAGTTGTGTGAGTTTCGTCAAAATCGAACGATTCAATCAGAATTTATGGGGCTAAAAACAGTTATCTTTTTTAGTGGTTTTTCAAGATGGCACCACTGGCACAGAACCGCCCGCATTTCAAAATCACTTCTATCAGACCTGGTCCTATTTAAGACCAATACATTCTGTGAATTTCAATTAATTTCGCTCATCGGATCGTGAGTTTCCGTGAACAGAAGTTTTTGATGCTAAAAAATATAGGTAAATTGGGCAAGGGTTACCAGGCGTGCCCGTTATACCATATCTTTTTTTTTTTTTTGGTTATGTAAATAAAGCACAAGATTTACATATGAGTGGCTTTTTTTTGAAGAAACGGCATTTTTTCAAGAGAGACGATGATTTGGAGGTTTTCGTTTTCAGTGCCTGCCCTAGCTACAGGGTTGTTAGCACGCTCATTAAAAGCTACACAAATCTACAACTAAATAATATCAATATGTCCTGAAAATTTCGTAATGATTGAATAGCTCTGTCAAAAGTTATCGCAATTTAAAAATTTTCAAATTTTCCCGTCCTCTTTTTAGGCACCCAGCGCACACATAGGGTTAAAAAATTCCAAAGCATTATCCGATTCATATGTAAAACACGTTCGAAATTTATTTCGTTAACTTTATTTTTGCGAAAATTATTTGTGCACGAAATAATAGGTATATTAAAAATATTACTTAAATGGCCGCCGGCGCCAAAAGGTTAACAATAACTGACATTTAAAGAGACTTGGACCTATTCTGCATATACACCAATGTATCCTGAAAGTTTCAGCTCAATCGGATGGCGCGTTCCCGAGATTATCTCACTGAAATTTTTTGATGATATATATATATATATATATGGAAATATGAATTTTTGGCCGAATCGATTTTAATACTAATGTTCTTCGAACATTAGTAAAAATGGGTGGTATAATAGAAAAATCTTTATAGTAAAAGAAAGTCCACCTAGAAGCCTTCCGATACATCGAGAAGGAGAAGTACCATCAACGCCATGACCCTATATGAAGTGAATTATACCTTGAATATTTGGATTATATCTTAAATACTTGCTCAAAAACAAGCAAGTCAAGATCACTTTTTTGCAAGTCTAAGCAGTGAAAATAGTTGGTACGGAAAACTCACAAGAAGAGATCATATCGCTACTTCTTTGGATCCTGACAGTCAACAAGATTCTGAATAATTCAAAGCTAGTGATTTGAAGGCAACTGCGTATGCTGATGCCATTGCAGTACTAACGGAGAGTGTGTTTTCACAAACTTTTCCTGCCTTATGCAATCGAAAACCAGAAAAACCTTTCTTTAAAATTAAACTTGTATTCTTCACAAGTACACAAGATGTTCCGACTATTACCACATCCATCCTAAACAGGATAATATGAAAACTTGTTAATAGAGCTAAATATTTGGGGTCTTATACTAGGCAAGCGACCGAGCTGTGAGGGGCTAATATAGCTGCGTTTTATTTTACATCCAGAGTAGTGCAGGAAACAGCAACAACATTCAGAGCACGAACTCTTGTGAATTCAGTGGAGTTCGCACTAGGCACTGTGTGGAACGTATTTCGATAAGCCTTGTGAACTGAAACAGTTGGCTGCAGTGATAAGTTTCCCGAAATTTCCCTGTCACTGTGTCAACCAGGACAAATAAAATGGTGTGTGTTTTTGAGCTCGTATGTCACTTCTGTCAGCTGTTTGAGCCGAAAACGTGCGTGAATTATCAAAAAAATTGCGAAAGCTATGGAAGTAAAAAACAATAAGAGGTAAGTTATGTGAAAAAAAGCAATGAATATGTTTGTTGATTCATCCAGTTGTAATAATTGCAAATCATTGTCTACAATCGACGGATATTGATAAAAACCGTTGGCGTCGATGCCGAAACTGCATAAGATTGAAACTAATAAATTGATTTTAATTTTAGAATCCGGAGACTTTGGGGCCGGAAAGAAACTGTGGCGTTTCTTGATGCCTATGCGCGAAGGAAGGAGGAATTTGAAAATCTGCGCAAAAAGAAATTTGCGTTCGCGAATGTCTTGGAAGACTTACTAAGTTTGGATGTTTTGGTAAGTAAACTGTAGTCAATTATAATTTAAAATTTTTACAAAAAAGCTAATTCCAGGAGGAAATGACGACCCCTGAAATGTTGGAGTCGCGAATGAAAACGTTGCTGTGGGCTTATAAAGACAGTAAAGACAATGAGCGGCAAACAGGGAGTTCGCCGTGTCCAGCGCCCTTCATGGACCAGCTAGACGATTTGGCGACAAACCAATAATTTCGAACTCCCACATAATTAATTTGAGTGGAAGCTTTGTTTTGCGGCCGCTCGAAAAAGTTGGTTTCGAAGGCCACGTGGACGCACTGGAAATTTCAGTTTTGGAGGAACCACGCCGCATTGTAAATGGAGGCGAGGCAAATAATTCATCATCCTAAGGAGGAAGTCGCATCTCCTAGTGGAGGACAAAAAAAACGGCTGACTGCGTGACAGCTCTATTTGAATAAAAAATTGGAGTTCTTGGCCAAGAAAGAAGAAAAGAAGGCAGCGCAGCGCGAGCAAAATCGATCCAGGATAGAAAATACATTTTAAAATCTCCACGATGAGGCAGAAGCAGCCAAAGAAAGAAGACATCACAAAAAAATGGAACTACTGAAATCCATTAATAATGTAAAGATAATACTATTATGTATTATGAATTTATTTAAGTAGTTCCTTTATTTTTAAATACATTTAGGCTGTTTGTTTTCCAAAACATACATATGTCATTCAGATATTATACGTTCAATTATGTCTTTACCATATTAAATAAACGAAATGTTCTTGATGTGTGCTATTTGTTAATTGTTATTGAAAAGGAAATGAAAATGGTTCATTGGTATTTGCATTGTTTTCAGTATAGTAGTGAAATATAATAAAAGTGAATAGCATAAAAATTGTTATAAAAAAAAGTGTTGAATGCAATTAACAAATTCATTAAAAATAAAAGTATAGTTGAACGAGAAAATGTGTGTAACAATACTATATCTGAATCCGGCTGCCCAGTCAAAATGCGTAGGTGATTATTAATAGCAATGTGCGCAATGTGCTGCGGCTAGTCATCTGCTACTTCATTACGTGTTTACTTTTTATGTTCTGCTGGAAGCTTCGTAGTAATTATAAACATTAGTATTTCGAAATTGCGATAAGGCTTTACTCTTCCCGTTTACAATATCATAGGCATTTTAAGCGGAGAATGTTTGATACCAGAATTGAATAATTCTGCTGATACTTCTATGAGAAACTGTTATCGTTGGATAAAATTAACAGATCATAAAAAATATCGCAGCCAAGTAAATAAAAATAACTAATATCCCACCTTCACAGTGGTCACATTAATTAGATATGTACTATGAGCTGATGAGCTGATGTCTATTTTCAAAATCACTTAGTAAAACGACAATTTTCCATAGTACGGGAACCAAATCACTTCTATGCATTCATGTAATAATCAAGTAAAAGTACTACAACATAGTTTTCAGCCTTTATTGAAAAGAAATGCATAGTTTTAATCCAAACAAGAACAATATGTCAAAAGAATATGAAGTATTTTATGGTCTTATTGTACCATTTGAAATTAGGCAATCCAATAATTGTTGACGCTTGTCTATATTTATATCACTTGAATTAATTTCGGACGCATTTAGTTCTTTAGGCTGGTGCGCAAAATCATCGTTCCAAACCATACAGATATTGTGTAGAATACATATGCTTAGGGCAATATTTACAACTGAATTTATATCCGACTGTTCAGTGAAATATAGTAACCTTCTGAAGCGTGTTTTCAGCAGCCCAAAAGTATTCTCCACAACAATTCGTGTGGACGAATGAATGGTGTTGAACTGTAACTCGGAATTTGTCAAAAATCCAACATTTTTGAAGGGATCAACAAGCCAACTGCTTCTTGGATATGCTGAGTCACCCAGCAAATACGTCTCATTTGGAAACATCTCTGCTGGATTTAGGTTAGCTTTTCTGTATAGCTCTGACCTTCGCAAAACTCTGAAATCGTGCAACGACCCTGGCTCACCGATATAAATATCGGTAATTTTTTTTTTGCATCCACAACAGCCTGTATTACAATGCTATAGTATCTCTTCCGATTGAAATAATCTGTTTTATTCGCCGTCGGGACTTTAATACGGATGTGGGTGCAATCTATAGCACCTATCACTCCTGGCAGACCTTTCTTATCCCGAAATTCAGCCTGTTGTCTTTGAGATTCACCTCCGGTTGGCCACTTAACATATTCAGGTCCTAATGAAATCAACCAGTGGCTTACTCTTTTCACGGAGAGCCATGCCGAAGATTTCGCCACTCGAAATATATTACCAATTTGGCGGAATGTTATGGTGTTTGCAATGTACCAGAGGTAAATGTAAGCTTCTTTTTTAGAGCCTACTCTTGTTCGGCCACGATGTCCACTTGGCAGAAATTCTGATGCAGCGTACATTTCTGAAATAATTGGTGTCACTGCTATGTATGAAATTTATATAGATCAAATACGTCCCTGCCAAATAATTTGCCAAGAATCTTTCGACTCTAAAGTGGCTTTTAAGATCTTCATCGCTATATTTACTCGCAATATCCATGAAATTGGACACCTTCGCATGACTTATGGTGTCAGCTTCTGATGATTAAGAAGATGACGATCCAAAAATACGTTCGGCTAACGTTAAAAAATACATTCCGTCAACTAAAATGTCACTATCTGAGTCCAAATATTCTTCGGCCATATTTCACATACAAATTTAACTGATTATGTGTTAAAGATTCTAAATAAATGTCTTACGTTTGCAAACGGCGTTGGTGATATGTTAATTCAAATTTTGAAATTATAAATGTCAAATATACACAGTGCTAATAAACTCGCGTGCTACTCTGGTTCGTTGTTTTATGCATGCAGGATACCTACTACACTCTGGATGAAAATAAAACGCAGCTAATGTAAGGGAGAACCGAATTGGTATAACTCGCGCTGGTCTGTCATACAAATCAAAACTAATTCTTTTACACTGAACTAGATATTAGTGTTCTATTTGGTTGAAAAAATGACATACGCAAATTATTTAACTTTGCATCGGCTATTTGACTCACATAGAGCCCGATATTCTATATCATTCCAATATAATATCGTTTAACAATCACGCAGTATTTTTTGCAACTTTCAACACCTCATTTAACTAAACTGCTTGGAGATTATGCAATGAATTCAAAATATTGTAAACACAACAAAACTATACTACTTTAAATCTGTTATCTAGGGAAAGTAAACTCATAAAAATTATTGTCCATAAAATATCACACTAAAGATAGAATGCAAGGTAAAACGGTATCAAAGCAAACTAATTCACGTGTGAAATTAGCAATATCAAATTTTGCTTGAATTATCCATTAAGTGTAAAAACCATATTTTATGAAATATATAAATAGTTTCTTAATTTATTCCTAAAATTATATCACAACAATTAGACTTATTAAAGCTAAGCACAATACAATAAGCGGATGTAAAACTAATGAGCTCGTTGAACTCAGCGAATTTTTGGCGTTTGGCATGTAGTTCGAACATTTCGGAAAATCTTTCGGCACCGTTACCATCTCGGAATTTTCACCGACTTTGAAGATCAATGCCATTCCAACTTCCGCGTGGAATTCAATATGACAATGGAATAGCCAGAATCCGGGATTATCAGCTTTGAAGCGAATAATCGAATAGCCACCATCTGGGACAGTTACAGTATCTTTGATCGGCGGTCGCAACAAGTTCCGCTGCAATTGACCATGATCGTCTAAGTCTTTAATCTAAAATCAGAAACAATTACAAAAATTTGCTCCAAACCTAAGCTATGATACTAACCTGATCAATCGTTACTTCATTGCCGATTCGATCCATTCCGATCACTCGAAATGCATGTCCATGCAAATGGAACGGATGGTTGGCGTCGTAAGTGTGACCTTCGTCCACCAATACCAGCTCAACGACCGAGTTCAATGGTACTTTCAGCACGTGATGACATTCACAAAATTGGTTTTCACAATCAATGCCCTGCTCTTTTAAGCTCGTTTCGTTACAAAAACTGCCCTCATCAACGTCATCGCGAGCGGGCAACAAAGGTACAGGGGGAATTTTCAGGCTTATATGATTTAACTGAGGTGTGTAGATGATCTTGCTAACATTACCTACTCCGTATAGCGGTGGCCGATAAAACATTGAATGGTCAGCCATGTAAAAATCGTAGTAAAGGTAGAATTTGAAATCGGCTTCGACTTGTTTGACCCAATCTTCATCCTCCTCCAGAGCACTGGCTTCAGATATTGTTATTGAACCAACATGCCCAGGACCTTTATTCAATGGATTGAATTCCAACCCGATGACGGGATAGTCATAATCAACTGCCTCGGTGGGTTCAATATCCGGAGCTCCTTCGTATCGTACGATGGCCACCTGGTGCACTTTTCCGAACCGCTCGTCGCAGTCCATCACGCCTTTGAACCTCATCCAATAGCTTCCTACTTCTTCATTAGCATTCAAAATAAAGTCGAAACGCTCTCCCGCATAAGACACAATGGACTTTACTTCAATCGGTTCCAAATCGTATCCGTCTGATTGGATCACCAGTAACGAATGATTATCGACAGATATTATGATCGGGCAATTCAAAAAACCTGAATTGATTGTCCTGAAACGATACCTGTAGCCTTTAGTCACATTGAAAACTTCGAACGGAGCAGCAGAGAGACGGTCTGTTATGTTCTGTGTTCGACTATAGGAAAGCTCTTTGAGTTTCAATACTGAATTTCCTCGTCCACTAGAAACAGGGTTCACACTGTAAGTGGTTGCTTCTCCGTTACTGTGATCGTCATCGATTAAGTCAACTACTATTTTCTCACTATTCAAGTATCTACCCTTTCCATTCACCAAAATATTCACTGGTTTATTATCGCCAATGGAATGATGATGACTCGTGAACATTGAAATACCATTCGTATGGATCCAATCTTGCATTATCACTATGTGGCTAGTCAAGTCGTAGTCGTAGAGTTTCCTATGGGGATCTTCCGGTTTGTGGATAATCAAAGCACCGTAACAACCATCCCCTCGCTGCAAGCCGACATGTGAGTGCCAAAAATGTGTTCCCGAATTATCAGCCCTGAATTTGTAACGGAATGTTGTATGAGGAACAATTGGGCATTGCGTTAAATTCGGGACGCCATCCATGTAAGGAGTTTCCTTTTGATGAAGCCCGTGCCAGTGAATCGTTGTGCTATCGCCCAACAGACTGTTTGTCACATCCACGATAATCGTATCATTCAGGCAAACCTCTATCGCTGGGCCGGGCATCATGCGGTTAACAACTAAAATGCTCCTACGAACTCCATCGCCTGTAACGCAATGCGGCCTGTTGCAGTGACTACTGTTGGAAGGACAATCGTAGCAGGCCTTGCTCAGCGTCTCATACCACTCTACTTCGAATTTATATTCACAAGTCATCGGCGCCGCTCCCTTTAGGCATTCTCTTTTGCACGGATGGCCTTCATAATTTTCTAAAGGTGGATCGGTCTCCCCGAATAGATCGTATAAAAGTAGCTTGCTATCTCTACAATACTGGCAACAGTCTTTAGTGTAAACATCTTTCGGCGAGCATGTTGGCAATACCGGACAAGTTTTCTTGAATGTCGAAATCACTGGAGCATTGTTATCCAGAATACATTCGTACAGCATACAACGATTTTCATTATGCCACGTTTCTCCAACTTCATATATTTTGTCCATGTAGAAACATTTTGTTTTAACGCAAACACCACAACATTTTCCGGGAATGTTTTGGAGCTCGTATCCCTAAAAATAAAAATATATTTCAAATTGTACTTGTAACAGATGCTTTTGTTGCTTACCGTGCGGCATGCTGTTGTGCAATTCTCTCGGATTTCAATCAATTCAGGAACTGTATCTATAGTCAGGGCACAACGGTACTGTAGACATGGATCGTCCGTTGTCCAAATTTCATCAATTTTCAACTGATTTGTGCTATTGTCAAACTCAACTTCACATGTTTGATTGTCTGAAAAAAAAACAAAGCAAAATGAATATAATTTTTTCACATTAAACATGATAACTATCTCAACAATGTTGAAATTTAGCTATGAGTACAGGTTAAAAAGATTCGAATTGAAGGTAAAAGGTTCTGATTGATTAAGTTAGAAAATGCTCTGCTCTGACGGTACCCTTTTAACCGGTCTTGAGCGCCTGACAATGCCTAAAAGTATCGAGGAGCTTCTCGGGCCACTATTCGATTGCACTGTTATGAGCCCGAATGCCTAGCACCAGGCAACTAGCGAACATATCACAGGACAAATTTAAGGAGTATGAAACTCATCTGTTGATCTATTAGAGGCCCCAAATAAATTAATAATTTAAAGATCTTTGAAGAAACTAAAATAAAATAATAAAAAGTTGAACTTTGTAAAAATATCTTTTTGAAGGACCACTTGACTATCGATGTCATCCCTAAGGCTGTTTTGATAGTAGCAGGAGCGGAGGGAGCTTGCAACAGCACGAGATTGGTCGTTTTATTTGTGGGCTAAATACCTTCAAGTCAGTGAGGTGGACAGACATCATTTGGGTTCTTGATCATAGTTTCCATATTCTTGATAGCTTGTTGGTTACTAACGAGGGAGTTAAGAGAACATTTATCACCCCAGGTGAATCCCAGGTATCAAACCTCAGACCTGCCTTACGGATGGTTTCTGGTGGGTTAGGCTGATGATGTGCCAGCGGTTATTACTGCTAGATAAACCGAGTTTGCCCAATTTCAACTTAATCCAGTCATAAATATGGTCAAGAGCTGAATGTGACCAACGGAAGAAAAAGATGTAAAGTTGGCAAATAGTGTACAGTTGCAAGACTAGTAATAGTGAAGAAGAAAAAGCCTCAAAAATTACGGACAGCTAAGGCAGGATCATTGAAAACAAACATTAAGATGACCCTGCCTTCAATGAAGTGATGATATATGACAAGATGTTTTAAAAATGCTGATGATGGAGAACCGGAAACGGCGGAAATCGACAAACGGCGTTGCAAAAGCTAAACACCTGCAAATTTATATTGCAGCAGGGTTAGATCAGACTGCCACTTGTATACGCCTGTGATAATAATGAATGTTTCTTGTTATCTGTATATCTACCCCAATCAACAAAACTTATGTAAAAAGCCTAATTAAATTGTATTGGCGATCAAAGTATATCCAAGAAACAGCGTAATTTGGTCTTAGATCATTTTGCTTCACAGCCAAAACACATAGGAAAGGGAAATAGTTAATAGAGTTTGTAATATTTATATTTAATCTACTTGTTTGACTGAAAAGCCGCCAAAGCTATAATCAGTTTATCTTTTACAAGCGTTCTCGTAAACAATATGCGTCGCAATATGGATTTCGATTGCAACTTGATGAACAGCAAAAATAAATAATATACCTCATGTGACTGCTTTATGAGTTATGATGCGCCTATGTTAACAGCTTCAATTTGCTGATAATAGAGCGATTCGGTGTAATTTTGTGATTATCGGGTAAAGTTTATTAATTTGATTTGTGCGGATGTATTAATCGATTTGCGTTGCATCCGAATTGATAAAATTAATTATTTTCAGGTCAAAATTATTTGTATTAAGTCTATTAATATGTAATATTGCATACACACTGAAAATTTATTAGACTTGCTTTACCATATTTTCCTTCTTTTATTTTACTTTTATCATCTAGTGATGGGCCAAACTGCTACTTTCATATATCAATAGCAACATTTATTGCTATTTTTAAATAGCAGTTTCATCTATCAGCTAAAAACTAGCATCTGTTATATGAAAGACAAAAGTATTGTAGGTTTCATTGCGACTGATTGTCATATGCCAGAGATAAGCTTAGTACTTAGTAAATTTAGCTTGAAAATAAAGAAGAGTTGTGCTCAGTTCTTAGCGTGAAAGATTTCTTGGAAGTTGCTTTCGCTTTGAAAATGCAGATGACATTGACACATGTCTCCAAAATCGAGTTGTGCAAATGTCTCGATCAAAACAACAATCGATCAAAATTAAAATTCTTGTCATTTTATCCGTCAAAAATGAGCAGTGTCTCTGCTTTTTTCCATTGCCACAATTAACGCTCGATAGAATGACCCGATACGGGTGACTTGTCAAAATTTAGCTTCACGATTAACTCAGTACCAGCCTATAGGCTAGGTTTTCGCTCGCTATGGTTCCTGTTCCATTTAGCGAACAGTTCGTTGGTTTCAGTACTGCACGAGAATTGCGATTGCAATTTATGTATGATGTATGTGGTGTGGAGCCGTTTCTCTCAGGTACCTGGCCAATGTATGTGTTTGGAAAAAGACACACAAGGACCTTGATGCATGCTCCTATTGCTATTGCTGTTCACCGATGTCTGATATTATATCACCCAAATAACATTTGAAGAAAATAGCGGATTGTCAGATTTACTATTTTTCAGCCTATTACTACCATCATCTAAGGATTTGTACATATATAATATTAATAATAATAGTTAAGGCAGGGGTATTATATGGAAGTATTTTTTTGTGATACTTTTTATTTTTAGAGATCAGAGATTTTATGATGGGGAGAAAATCTGTACCTAACTATAGAAATCATTGTAAATCAGGTTATGATTTTTATGGTAGCTACATAGCTCAGGTTATACCAGGCAACCGATTTAGTGTGATCATAAATCCCATAAATATGAATAATAGTTTTAATCTCTTTAACATGAATGAATCAAATTGTTTTATTAACGAATTCTGAATGTAAGAGAACATATGTATCTCGCCTATTGATGATTGAAATTAAGGTTAACAGAAGGCAATATAGCTTCACACCTTATCAATTTTATCAGTAAACTTAAAAATACTTAAATCTTTGGTTACAATAAATCCTTCAAGGGGAAATGAAACGTATTGATATAGATTATTTGTTATACCAAAATATTTCATATTATATGGCACTGGTGCAATTAAACGAACATTTGGTTTATAACTCAAAACAATTCATGCCAGTATTGATTCAATAAGAAGATAATAATAGCTTATTAAATTGAAGATATAATCATATAAGCGTAAGCAATAAAACGTAATTTTTTTTTACTCCCATATACTTATACGAAGTTATTTAGAAAATCAAGTGTAGTGCAAAATGTATGAATGGACCTAAGTTTGCAAGACAATTTATTGTTCATGGGCTTCGAACCTTTCCTCGCAAGTAAACTAATTTTTTAAGTAATTTAACAGGCATTCGGCTTTATTGTTTATACGTATGAGCTGTAAAAACTAAAGATACAAAAAGCTAGCTTTTATCCACGCTTAATCTTTGCAATTGATCAATCCATTTCGGAAATGTTGTCTTAATCTTTCGAAGGTAAATGAGAATCTATATATGTTTAACGTGGAAGAGCTTCCTATCTTTTATGTCTCGAAATATGTTCTGCTTACTTCTGCATGATTTTCTTCATACTCAAGATAGCTATAAAAGCGAGGATTGTTTACAGGAATTGCTCAATTAAAATATAGGAAATAAACAATTGTAGTAAAACTGCCAGTTTAACAATGCATATTTATTTATTTATTATCCATTGCGCTACAGAAATACTCCAATTACAGCGTCAAGAATGAAAATGAGACATAATCAAAAAAAAAAGAAATATAAGAAAGAACTAAGTAATTCAAAAGTAACAACAAAAAATCAAGATGATTCAAAAAAAAACTCAAGCGCACCTGAACCGCTAGAAATACTAATGTTCGATGAACAATAGAAAAATCGTGCAGATTTTGAGTGCACATTCTACCTCACGTGCTCCAACCTGTTCCGAGGGCAAAACCACTTTGATCTTAACAATGCATTTAATAAACTCATAGGGTGGAAAGGATTTTAGGGCTACCACTTGCATGAATTTTTGGATTCTGTAAAGCCAAACACTACAAAAGTTTGAAAGCAGCATAACATTAGCAACGAAAATGCTCAGTGCTTGAAACACTTTACCGGCACTGCAATTAAAAGTCTCCCACAACTCCCTCACGTCAAAATCAAATTACTCTATCATTACTCTCAATTCCTCTCAAATTACTCTATTAAATTACTCCATCATATGCCGATGACTTTGTCGAAAGTTACAGGGATAGAAAAATGTTTAAGATCGAAAAATGAAAGATTTTTGGGACCAAAAAATTTCTAGAACTTAGAAAATTTGAGCATTGGTAGCTCATTTTCATTGTAAATGTTTGCGATATGAATACTTAATGTAGGTATTTATACAAAAATAGCAAAAACACTTCGTGTTGGCAACGCTTCGCTAGCATCAAAGCCAAAAATATATCACACCTGTCTCATATTGAAATTAATCTACTCTGCGAAGTTAGTTTCGATCCGAATACTGCATTGGAAGTTATAGGGGTACAAAGAAATTTAGTGTTACCAGTGGCAAAAATTTTCAAATTTTCGCAAACTTTATGTTTGTTATTGATTGTCACTACAAGATAACCATTTGAAAATTTTACGATAAAATCGCTTAATAAAGATATTGCAAATAAATACAAAGCCAATAATAGCTGGTAACCCTATCATGGTTTTTTTAATCAGATTCTTTTTGAATAATGCCTACAATAAGTTCCATTTATCATATGAAATTCGTTTTGATTTCATGGCTGCACTGGAAGCTATAGGGCAGAAAACTTAATTTTCCTGAGCGAATTCTCAAAACCCAAGACACCAAAATTACCATACCTGGCAGCACCAACCGAATTTTTCAACCAAATTTCTACCAAATATGACTGAATCAGATTTCATAGGGCAAAAAGCAGTTATTTTTTTGTAATTTTTCAAGAATATCCCACAGATCCCAATCGCTTCTATCAGACTTGGTTCTACTTAATACCAATACATTCTGTGAATTTCAGATATATCTGATAATTGGGTCGTGAATTCTCATGAACAGAAGTTTCTGATGATTAAAATATAGGTAAATTGGAGGAGGGCTACCGTTCTTGACCGATGTGAAATATCAAAAGTTTTGCTTTGGTTGTATAAACAAAGCATAAGATTTCTATATGAGTTGGTTTTCATTGTAAAAAATGAAAATTTTCAGGAGAGTCGATGGTTTGAAGGTTCTCACTTTCAATGCCTGCTGTATCTGCAGGATTACCAGCACGTTCATGAAAAACTACAAGAGTCTACAACTTAGTAATATCAATATGTTCCTTGGATTTCAAAATGATCTGATAATCTGGTCAAAAGTTATCACAATTCAAAAATTTTAAAGTTTTCCCAATTTCATGTTAGGCGCCTAGCGCACATAAAAGGTTAAAAATTACAAAAATATTATCATATCCACATTTGAAACACGTTCGAAATTCGTTTAATAAGCTTTATTTTTGCGAAAGTTCTTTGTTGATAAAATAATATATATATTTAAAATATCACTAAAATGACCACCGGAGCTAAAGGGTTAAAGACTATTAGTGAGACCTGGCACTATTTTGCATATACACCATTGTCTCCTGAAAATGTCAGTTCAATCAGATGGCGCGTTCCTGAGAAATTTTGACGTATATATATATATATATATATATATATATATATATATATATATATATATATATATATATATATATATACATATATATATACGAGTATATATATATATATATATATATATATATATATATATATATATATATATATATATATATATATATATATATATATATATAGTAATATGAATTTTTGGCCTAAGTGATTTTAATACTAATGTTCTTCGAACATTACACGGAAAAAAAATTTAGTATATTTTACCCAATTTTATGTAGCACTTATGCTATAGTGCATAGGGTATCTATGGACAGTGACCATTCATACTATTTTTAGACATAGTTGCATAGTATGAGATATTTTAATATAGTTTTGTGGCTAAAGTTTCCATACGCTATAGGAGTTTCGTCCGAAAATCTTGACGAGCGTAGAGATGCACGATAGTATTTATAATTATGCAAAATACAAAAATATTTAGATTCCGATAGCTAAAACATATTAAACTTTCCCATGCTTCCTTGAACAAATTCCCAGTAAGCATAGCCACTGCACTGCATCGTTTATGCCGCGTTTACACACATGGCAAATGTTGGCGAGCCGAGTGCGGAAATGGTCACCTTGTCTATTCTCGCCTGTTTTACATTAAGAGAAGTAATTTCACAAGTTCCTCGACGAAACGTTCATCATATGGGTAAACGAGGCATTAGACTAACTTCTAAAAACACTGCGCACTGCATCAAATGGCATTTGTTTGACAGTAGCTTACTGGGCAAGAGCAATTTAAATTTGGAGGATAATTTGGTTCGTAATATCAAAGTGAAATTGGACGAGAAATTAATTGAGCAAGTGCAAGAAAAATCATTTTTGTGTAACAAAAGAGAAAGAAAAGAGGAAAAAAATATGACTATGAAAAATACATTTAAGTATAGTCCAGTTGAACATAAATGTGCGAACTTTTACGGCGAAATAATGCATTTTATCCCCAAACGCACTGTTATCAAATTATTGGAATATTAACCAAGAAAATTTTTGTTTTTTATAAAATTAAAGGAATATTAACCAAGAAAAAATATGGCTAAAATAGCTTTACTTGTAGGAATAATATTTTTCTGAATTTCAAGACTCAGCGAACTGTGGATCTGATTCAAATTCAGTGAAAATATCAAAGTGACCATAAAAGCACATCAACAGATCTGGTAAATTTTATTTTGATTTTATCCTATTTAGAATCAGCGCTCAATCAACCAAGGTTTGATAAAACATGCCTAAGCAACAGGTATTCTAAATTTCCCTTTTCATAGCCTTTCTCGTGTTTCCCAATTCTAACGATTTCGTTAATCCTCTCTTTGTAGACCGAAATTAAGTGATTATTCTTCTACAAACAGTCATATAGTCTCTGAATTTTGATTACAATTGCGTAAATTGGAAAGCAATCAAGATACAATGTAACATTCTTACCAATATTCTTTAATCCTAACCACGTGACGTAATTTAGACATAAAGTGCGTTTTTTTTGCGTATCCATCAAGTGTTGATTAAAGTAGGTAGCGTTGAAAATAACAAAAATCCTGCTCCAGTTGTTGTTTTCAATGCTACCTACCCTTATATTGGAAACACTACAACAGGATTTCGTTTCGCGAATTTCGTTAAGTTCTCTGGATCTTTTTTACCCCAGTGTATCAAGCAATGGAAATTTAAAAGCTCATAGTTCATTGGAGGTGCACGAAACTTGATTCGATTGTGCACAACCAGCTCTCGATAGAGGCGCAAAAAACATAGCTACAGTTTATATTTTCTGCCAACTCCAGAGTTGCATTCTATCACAAATTCTCATAAGTTTGTGAAGTTATACGTTTTTTGAAACGCTTCCTAGTCTCACAACGTGGATCAAAGTCGTTAAAAAGGCATCTAAAGTAAATACATTGGCTATTGTTCCAAATATTACCCTTTAGATTTTGTTTTGACGAGTCTGATTAATAATATTATACAAACAGTTTTTCGGTGCCGATTTTTGGAGCAGGCCAACATTAGGAGCATTCGATCTGTAAAAGTATATTTTGATTTTGTGTCTGGCACGTGGCTAAGATTATGTTGATGTGATGTTTTCTTATCCCTTTTTTTCAAAATTTTGTGTGTTCCCGGTCACAAGGCCATTGAAGATTACGAGAGGGCGGACGCGTTAGCCAAGCACGGGGCTAGCCTTCCCCTATCAAGGACGGTAAACTTCCCAGCTCCAATCCAAACAATCAAGCACTTGATCGACTCCAATATGATGGCAGGTGCTATGTGCAGATGGTGTGCAGGGTAACAAAAATCATGTGGGGCATACAATCTCGCAGCGACTAAATACCTGATCGAACTAACGCGGACTGACTGCTAGCAACTGGTCGGCATCATTACTGGCCACTGTTCTGTAGCAGCACATGCCATGAAAATAGGACTCCTAACCAGTGACAAGAGCTGGGAGTCTTAGAAACAATCCAGCATCTCCTGTGTCACTGCCCGCCCGGCTTTGGGAAAACCAGACAGCGCTACTTCGGTGAGCCCTGGCTGGTGAATCTCTTACACGTGGCAGAGCAGAGGCTGAAGGACATCATTCAGTTCCCAAAAAAGCCCGGGGCCTTCGATGGCCGTTTGAACTGAACTTCCCTTCTCCGGGTCCACTTATCTGGTATCACTACGGACCAAATAGATCGATGTGTAGCCTGTGCCTGCCAGTATAACCTAATCCTAACCTTATTCTTTTTTCAAGCACCAACCACAAATGCTTGATGGGGTTGATGTCCGGTAATTATTGGGGTTTATGCGACTATTTTGGCACATTATAGAGCTGCCATGACTTAACTCTGGACGCAGTATGATTGGGATTATTATCGTGTTTGGAAAAAAAATCCCCTGTGTATTCAAATTTTTATACAATAAGGAATAAATTTATATTTATAATGTTGCGTTTCCATGTTTTTCTATCATATATACACGGCAGATATTAATGTACATATATACCATAAAATCATATAATGCATCTTAAGCGGGTTCAAGTCAATGCACTTTATTATTGCAACATTTTTGTTATAATCCCATACTAACTGTACTACCGTAAAGTATAAACATTTTCCTCAATCGACTTTGAATCAACTGTTTGTCAACGATGCGAAGTAAGTAGAGACTAATTTCAAAGCAATTACCTATGTGGTAATATTTGTTTAAATCCATTACAAAAACTCGGCCTTAACTTCATGACCCTTCCTGTTTCATGGCTATGTGAAAAATACCGCTACAAAAAAACCATGCCAGATGCATTTGCAACCAAACAAATGATTATGCTTGTAAATATATTACAAGATCATCACGCAATATTACATCAAAGTTTACTCACCTCTGTCAAGAGTCGCTGAGAAAACACTGGTGAAGCTGCTGGCACTTAACAACAAACATAATACAAACATCATTACGCTGTTAGTTGTATTCGTAGCCTAACGTTTACATCGATGTTTATTTCCCACGTCCTATGATTGTTTCAATATCTGCAATAAACACACCGATCAGTCAAAATGTTAAATGGGTATTTTATTTATGTAAATAATTATACGATCAATAAACGTAATTCGATTGCATTTGAATTGCAATGCAGTTTTCATATTAACGGATTTTACAGTTTGACGAATTGATTTTATTTTGAAATAAAAATTTCTTGACGCTATCGAATGACGGGCTGATTTTTGTAAACTGGTATCTTATATTTATGTATCAGTCAAGCTAAACGAACCCATGCATAGCTACAAGGTTACTCATTATGTAGATGAGCACAAATGATGTGACTAGATCTCTTGAGCAGCTCCGGATCCGCAGTCAAGTAATTTTCTAGTATTACGCTAAAACTAACCTTCGCATTCACTAAATGCGGAAGGTTAACTCAACAGAATGGCAGATACATACAAACACGTGCATACTTCGACTTTTGTTCGGAAAATAATTGGTATCGTGATTCGTAAAAATGAGTTATGTATCTGGGCAAATATTATGATCCGTTTTCAGGTCAATGGGTAATTCTGATCTATATATGGAGAAACATTAATTTTCTTACACTTAATAATTAGAATTATCATAAGTAATCTATGAAAAAATCTTACAACCGTAGATTTGAAACATTGAATTCTTTGCAAAAGCATACTAATGGAGGCACTTTTTTGGGTTGGTGAGTAACCGTAAAGAGAATTTCACATCGAAACAAACACACGATAATAGTCACGTTAAATTATGCTGTACTTTTTGATGAAAACGATCAATATATTTGTGTCAATAAATATTGGATATTCGAAGCGAGGTACTAGATGTGTAAATTTATTGTTTGCATTATCTAAGATATTTATTCTCTCACTTAAAGTTAAAACAGGAAAATTGTATATGTGTAGATAAAAGCGATGCCGAAGTTATTTTTACTCGCTCAAGAGCAGTAGAATGGAATATCAGGTTTGATTTAACAGCAACGTATCCGACAGCAGAAAGGAATAAATGATTTGCGCATTCCCTCATAGAACGTTTTGTTTTATTTCACTCCGAACTACTTTTCATTCTTATCGGTGATTTACAATGAAAGCTATTGTCAAAATTTGTGCCGAAACTGTAATTTTATTAGCGAAAAATTTTTGTAAACTATTCAAGCTATTTTTTCAAACTGTTGGTGTAGTTTTTTTTCAAAAGCAAATGAAGATCAATACATGTCAACTTAAAATTTGCTAGTAAAATAAGAAAATTTGAAAAATTAAACATTTCAAATAGTATTCCAAACATATGTGAAAATGTTGAAAATAAAGATGTTAAAACCAGTTGACTATTTATAAATTTATGAATTCCATAAAAACGAAAGCTCGTAATAAATTACAGACTCATTCATTAAGCAATATTTAAAAAAAACACATATGTTTAATAAATTTATTCTATCCTGAAAAGGTCCTGGGACTTTGGCCAAGGAAAAATAAAAACGGCTGGAACGATGCAAAATGTAAGGATGGGGTTGATTAAAAGAACCGATCCTACAAAGAATTCATCCAGCTTAATAGTCGTGCCAAAGTGGGACATTGTCGCAACCTCTGAAGACAAGCAAATGATATAAGCTGAAGTAAAAGAAACGAAAACCAAGAAGTTCGAACAGTTCTGAAAATAAAACATCGATGTGCGCCAACTATTCGATTGGAAAGCCCTGTTCAAAATTATGTTTGGTTTTACCGACCCAACAAAACTGGTCCACGTGGTCAAGGTCACAATGTTGAACACGGAGTTCCAGGTCAAGGTTAATGGTGATTTAACGAACAGCTTCAGAATGGAATAATTTTTCAAATATGGGGATGAACTTGCTCCAATACTCTTCAATATTGCTCTGGAACACGTCATCAGGAAGACATGAGCTGACTGCATGGGTACGCTAAGGTTCACGTTTACACAACTGGTATCGTACAATAGCGACGTTAAAATTATGACACGATCAATCTTAAATGCCAAAGGAGCATGTTTGAGCCTAGAATCCAAAGTAAACAAAATAGGCTTACGAGTCAATGAAAGTAAAACTAAAATGATGATTAAAGCAAGGCAGGACACGTCAGTTTGATAAAACTTGAGTTTAGGAGACTATAAACTTGAAAATATGGATAACTTCTTATGAAAATTTGGAGTGACCACTCTTGAAACTTTTCAAATTTTTGAATCCAAATATTTGCCGTTTAATGTCACTACAAAATCATTTCCATTTGAAAATGTAATCATTAATTACGAAAATTACAAAAGTAGCCATAGTTGGCAGCCGTTTCATAATTTTTCCACCAAATCTCTTTTAAACTTAACTTACCATAATTTCATCTACTATATGAATTTTCTTTTGATTGATCACCAGAAGTTATTAGACAAAAAGCTTTTATTTTGTGCAGCCCCCTATCTAGGATGAAAGAAAGAAAGACACTGATAAGTCCACTTCCCTGCGTCGAGGTCGATTAAGGAAAGGAGCTAGTTTTCATACAAGGCATCTCCATAGTGATGAAGTGAACCTATCAGCTATAATCTTTAGGATGCTGTTTGGAGTGTCCCGTGTTCTATGGATCAGGGATATAGTTTTTTTTACTAATAACGGTTGCAAAACCATTATTCTTTTACTCCACAAATATCCCTGACGCACTGCAAAAGTAGGCAAATTCCATCATCATCCTGAAAATATTATTGTATTGGACGCACAAGTTGTCCAGCGATCTCTCGGTATGCCTGGAAAAGCGTTATTTTAACTTGCTTAGTACAGCAGGAAAATTTGCGACCCAACATATTACCTCTGACTGCCAAATCCATGCGCTTCCTCTCAATATCACCATTGTCTTTTAAATTTTTATTTTAAAATTAAAATACTACAGGGCATATCATTACCGACGACCAGCACGTAGGCAAAGATAGAACAACAATCGCGCTCGCCAGGTGTCCGCGGGACACACAGTCGCTGGACGGCTGGTTCAGTGGCAGTGCGCAAGTGGAACGCACTCACATTGGAGGGCGGTTAGCGTCCTTCCGAAGGGAATGCAGCTATATGTAGACAGTTATTGTTATGGATGCTGTATTGTATCTATCAAAAAACTGTCTTCCTTTTCGTGGGTCCCACGAAACCCCTAGCGACGTCATCACACAATGTCCTCAGCCTGGTCAAGGGAACTTCTTGAATTTAATTTTTCTGCTCCAAACATAATTCAACTCTTAAGTTTCAATTAGAACACTTAAAAAAGGGACAAGTATCATAATTATCAAAGACAATACAGAATGAAATTATTGACATAACGGCAAAAACAGTTTGAAATAGCATTCTAAACGACATCAAAGAAGCCAAATACTACACATAAATGTTCGACTGCACTCCAGATGTCTCGCATACAGAACAAAATGAGCCAGGTCATTCGCTACGTTAGAAAAAACTGGTAATGTGTGTGAAATAAAAAAAAGTTTCGTTGGTTTCATAGAAGTCGCTGGAAAGACAGGAGAGTACATTTGTCAACAGATGATGGAAAAATTGACAGTTGATGGTTTAGATATTAGCCAATGAAGTGGCCAATCTTATGATAATGGGTCCGATATGATTGGCACCTGTAACAAAGTGCAAGCCAGGATTGCAGAGAAGAATGAGCTGGTCGAGTTCAAGCCATGTTTGGCTCATTCCTTAAATCTTGTCGGTGTCCATTCTGCGTCATCATTTCCAGAAGCAATAAACCTATTTGGAGTAATTCAAAAAGAATATTGCTTTATTGTCGGCACCGATACTCGGTGAGATACTATGAAAAAAAATGTTAAATCCAATTTAAAAGGAAGCAGTCAGACGAGATGGTCAGCGAAACATGTCGCTGTGAAAGCCCTCTGAAATAATTTGCCGGAAGGGGTGAAATCATTGGAGGAAGTTTAGCCAACTTCTTATGCTCCGGAAGCAAAGTACGAGGCAAGTCATCTCTTGAATGATTTAAACAATTTTAGATTTATTTTGAACTTGACGATTTGGGCAAATATTCTCCGTGAATTCAATCGAGTAAAGATTGAAATTCAAAAGGAAGATATAATCATTACGTGTTTCGTCTCTTTAACGAATGGGCTAATGAAATCTTTGCAAGAAATGAGAGAAAATTTAATTGAACATTGGATAGAAGAAGCTAAAGAAGTTGCTGAAAAAACTGACGTTGAATATATTCGCCGAATAAACGAATTCCGAGGTACAAAAAACAATTTGATGAGATGTGTGATGATGAATCACGAAGACTTTAACCTGTTCAACTCTTTGCTAAAGCAAGAATAATGGTATTTGATCGAATCTTATCAGAAATTAAAAAGAGGATTGATAGCGAAACCATGTTGAATTTGAATTTTGCATTTCTCAATAAGATTGAAATCTTGAACATTTCAACTGAAGAACTGCTGAAGCATGGAGCAAATCTTGGACGAAAATACGAGCAAGATTTAAACACAGTTGAATTCTACCAAGAACTCTACGATTTTAAATAGCAAACTCCACTTTTATTTGGAGATATAAAAAATTCAAGCGCTTTCAATCTCTTCGTATGATATGCAGGATGCCTTTCCTAATATTTTTATTGCTCTGTGAGTTTACTCTACGCTTAATACTGCATCCGCAAGCAGAGACCGAAGTTTTAGCAAACTTAAACTTATTAAAAATTACCTACGATCGTCGATGAGCCAGGAACATTTATCGAGAGTCTCGCAATATTAGCGATCGAAAATCCAACTGCTCATGAGATTGAATGATTGACTGATGAAGGTTCGAAGAGTAAAATTGTAATTTAATTGTGCAACATAATAATTACTTTTAATCTGAGGTTTTATTTCAGACCCTATGCTTTCCTATCCTAATTAAAATATATATTTGCCACGTTCATGTATCTTTGGAAAAAAGATGTGCTTAACAGAGAACCGGTCGTTGTCGTGTTCTTTGGGGGAGGCCTATGTCCATAAATGGACTGAAATGATGATGATGATGATGACAAAGGTAAAAATATTGGTGGGCGAGGCGGTATTTCCCAATTTTTGCCCCACCTCGAAAAAATTCAAGATCCGGGGCTGATTTGATGAGCGAATTTCCAAGATCCAAGGGACACAATTTACCACAGCTGACATATATCCTCCTTTTTCAACCAAACTTTTAACAAATTTGGCTTGGCGTGAATTTCATTAAAATTTGGTGACTAAATCAAAGTTCATAATGCAAAAAACATTTTTTTCTTGGTCTTTTTTCCAGCATCACTGCAGTAAGCTGCACATACTTCAAAATCACATTTACCAGGCCTGGTCTTAACTTAAGACCAATAAATATTTTCCAGAAGAGACGTTCATTTGAAGATTTTCTGTTTGCGTGTACCTGCCATAGCTACAGGGTCGCCCGCTCAATTATTTATTTGCGTATATTTTTTTACTGATTTCTAATTTTCTATATTTTTACTACCTTTCTACGAAAATCAGTAAAAATATACACAAACGATGGTGTTCAATAGTTAACGTTTTAAATGACAAACTTTGAATAAAAGAAGCTTTTGTAAACGAGACAGTTTAAATGTAAAACAAATTCATAGACACTGAGCTAACTTTAAATTAGGCTATTTGCTATCAAGATTTATCAATTTTTCTTGATTTATATAGCCCGATAAAATACTACAAAAGCCATTTGTTTCAAAGAAATTCGTTCATCATCGAAACGTTAAGCCTAAGCTTGATGACAACAAGAACAAACCTGAGATTATTATTGTTAACTTTATTATTCATGTATCCATTCATAATGTTTTTAACATTTCATCAAGTTTGATCACCATTTACTATTTGTGATCACTACAAACCTATATGAATCATTAATTGCAAGTACTGTGGGCCACGAAAATTGAATTAAATGTGAAATTCATATAAAAATCAAAGTGAAATCAATGAAGTGTCAATAGTTCGATTTGAATGCAGAAACACAGTTTCCCGTGCTCAAAATATTTCATTGTTGTTATTACATCGTCGTAATTCACGAAACACTTAATGTATATGGCTATACTGCTATTAGTTTTTTTTTTGTGATAATGACAAAAACCTGCATCAAAATTACTCATTCACAGTAAATATTTGCATCGATTACGTCAACTTTGTACAGCACGCAATTTCAATTAAATGCATCATTAAGAGCATTCAAAAATTTATTAAAAAAAAATAATGCTAAATACTTTCTCATTTTATCACGAAGTATTGTGTTATAGTATGCATTGGTTTATTATTTTTATTACGCTTTTGTGAAATCGCGTTAAATCATATGGCTACGGTGGTGCCTAGTTACGGTCAATTTAAGCCAATTTTTTGCCAATAAACTGATCAAATTGTCACAACAATGTCATATATAGATTTAAAATGTAACTGAAAACATCACGTCGAATATAAAAAAAATAATTTGTTTTGGGTATTTTTCTTTAGTGTTTACAATAGTTCAATTCATGAACTTGTTAAACATTGTAATTAGGAGCGTATTTACAAAAAAAAATTATGTAACATAAAGTCAACGAAATTAGAATCAAATGGAATGTCGTTATCCGAGTTTACGATGCTTTATAGAATTTTATGGAACATTATGGATATGAAACTGCTAGAATATAGGGCAATGTCTTGGCCGCGTGAAAAATATGCTTGGATAGAAGATTTAAAATAGTTTTCAAACGTAAAGTAAACAAATAGCTAAAACGGTAGCAATTGTTATATTTATTATCATTTTATCAGTTTGTTATAAAAAGTAATAATGATACATAGTGAAATTAAACTTTCGTCAAAACTGACAATCTGTTTGCTTGCGAAAATCAAATATATTTATGCTGCATAATGAACCATAAATGAAATCCTTGGTCTAGCGATCAGCATATTATAAAAGCTATATTCGTACTACTTAAGGCTGAGTTCCGCTAGTACAGCCTAAAAAAACTTTTTACTTTGCAATTTCCTGGACCAGAAACCAGACAGTCAATTCAGACTCAATAACTAATGAAAACCTATTGATGGTTATTTACTTTGGCTTCTAATAAAATCAAATAACTTTGTCAAAAACTATTAAAAATATCAAATAATGCTACAAACAGAGTCTTCATGACGTAAAAAATTTTGACGAACTGTTTTTTGAATTTTTTAATTTCAACGTGAAACATATTTGATACACTCGTACGATTG
The DNA here is from genome assembly GCA_963978885.1 of Nemotelus pantherinus. NCBI lineage: Eukaryota > Metazoa > Arthropoda > Insecta > Diptera > Stratiomyidae > Nemotelus > Nemotelus pantherinus. The sequence goes on from OZ022266.1 coordinate 79,984,184, forward strand.
GTGCCAATCTAGGCAAAAGACTGCCAGTATTGGGTCATTGTGTTATTGTTTTACCAAGAGATGGTACTATTAAATTTTTATATGACAAACACTTTATAATGGGGGCCCGGTAGCTCTGCTCGCTAAGGCGTCAGGCCGAAAAGCGGCGTGCTACGGGGCCTGCGGGTTCGAATCCCACCAGTGCCATGGCTGTAAGTGTGAATGTGTGTGATTGTCTATGAAGGTGACAAATGGGCCCAAACTGGTGGTCTAATGCTGGCCGCGTTCCCGGCAGCTCTCTTCACTAACCTAACCTAACACCTTATAATAGAAACAAACTTTAACGGTTTGAATTTCTAACGTATTGGAATTTTCGCAGGCAGTAACTATCGAAGTCTTTTTGCCTTTTATGCTTCCGATGCATTGATCGCCACCAAATATTTGGCCACTTATGCAGTGAGAAATTATATTATTTAAGTTTCATGTGATGTGAATCTGATGTAATTATCCAGTCTGGAGTACAAGAATTTAATTTAATAAACATTTAATACCACTTTGATCAGGTGACAGCATCGGGAGCTGCAGGGTAGAAAGATATCCGGAGCTACCAATTGCAAGAGTTTCGAAATTCAGAACCCAAAAACTCCATTTACATATTTTCATTTTTGGACTCGATGTAGCATCTCTTCATATAAAATTATGAAAATACTCAGAGCTAGCGACATTTTTTTGACACTGCAATCAAAAATCTACAATAATTGCTCTAAATCTTCCCGATATCAGCATCGGAAGCTATAGATATTATATTGAAGTTTCCATCCGAGAGATATTGAAAACTTGGGAAATTTAAACATTTCTTACTTATTTTCATTTAATCTGTAGATGTTAATCATATGAAAATTAAATCGCCAGCCAACTAAATGTCAACTAAAGTTGTGAATTTCGCTTTGATTCGATGCTACGTCAAAAGATGTAGAGCATAAAGCTTTTACTTTGCGGAGTGTTTTTAGCTCTTATTTTGCTGAGCGAAAATGCCGCAGGGTTGCTAGCATATTCATTAAACTTCAAGCAGACCTGTTTCTATTCAAGTCTAATGCATTATTGGAATTTCAAATAAATCTGATACAGTCAAATCTCGGTACTATGCCACCCGGCGGGACAGAGCGAAAGTGGCATAGTAGCGCGAGTGGCATAGTATCGAGGAAAAACGTCTCGACGAAATGCTTTTTCTGAATAAAAGTACATATTTTGGTCTTGGCTGAAACCAAGAATTTTTAATGTTTCTCTATCATTAGGTCTGTTCCCGTACTACGATTAATTGCAATTAATTGCAATGAAGCGTACTAAAACGGAGTACAAAAAACGGCTTCATTGCAATTAATCGCAATTAATTGTAGTACGGGAACAGACCTATTGCATATATTTAAATTCAAAATTTACACTACAAAGTTACACTACTGAAGAATGATAAATAGTATCCGGATTTACTCTGTCAAGTTTTCTATCAGTTAAGCCCAAAGCTCTCAAAAATTGTTGGTTGGCGCATGTTTCTTGAACATGATTCCGTGGCGTTTTTTTAAATTGTCCAGCCAACCATCGCTCGCCATGAATTTTCGGAGGTGCATTAGCTCGGCCAGTTCAGTTGCCTTCTCCTTCATCAGATCGCCACTGACATGCAGATTCTTCCCTCTTGCTTGTTTCAATCATAATAGCATGCCCTTATCGACCTTCGGGTTGTGAGCTTGCGTTAGCTTCATGCGCTTTGATGGAACTCCAACTTTCATGGCCACTTCGATTGCATCCTTTTTGCTGAGACTGCTCTTCACGGTAGTTCTCTTGACTTCGATGCCCCATTTCTTGCTTATTTCTCTGGCCAGCTTAGACTGATTTCGCTCGTTATTCGTGGCATCGATGATCTCCTTCTTCTCCTTTAGCGTAAACTCAGTCCGCTTGGACGTCTGAGCTAACTTTGTAGGCTACTTTTTGAACTTCATTAAGTGCGTGGGTGTGTAAGAGAAATACTGAAAAGATGAATTTGACTGCCCTTTTGAAAAAATATATTTAAAAAAAACTATTGAAATATAAATTTTGTAAGCATAACTGTGTTCTGTAAATTTTGTGAAGATCTGATGTCTGTATCACAGCAGTGGCGTGGCGTGACAATTTACCGAAGGGAAGCAATTGGTTGATGTCCATGGTTGATTACGCTTTCCGCAAATTCGTTACGTGTTATAGAACCTCTCTATAAAAGCACCCAGGAATTACTAACGGGGACGTGAGAGTATACATTCTGTATTCTAATGAAAATAAAAGTTCACAGTCCTTCACACAATAAGAAACCATATCAATATTTATCAGTAAAGTAATAAGATTCCCAGAACTAGAAATATAATATTTTTAAAAGTGGCCAAACTTCGAAGAATTGAAAAGGTTTAAAAATATGAAACCTTGAGTTTATTTTAACGATTATGCTACCAAATATTTCGAAATAAGCACTTGTAAAGAATGGTAAAACATTCTCATTGTTGTCAATTATGCACCTTGCTGTTTTACGTCGTTGTGCTGTTTTGCAAATCGACCATAATTCGTTCCCAATTTCCGTGAAACTGTTTCTTAAAGATTGTATTAGATCTGAATATGATACAGTATATTTACTTTGTTAGGACTGAAATATATTGAATAGGATGTATTTTTTTTTTTAGAAAAAACTTTAAACAAAAAAATCAACTAAGAATCTTTAAGTAAAATAAAAAGCCCACTCTCTCTATTAACGATCTTTCCGTCTCAATTAGCACTATCATTTTCAGTTATATATTGTACGAGCTATTTTAATTGCTCCTTATTATCGAAAATTTTTTAAAAATAACCGACCATTAAAAGTTCAACGTTTTGGGGCTAATTTTGGAAGCATTTTTTGACGAATAAATGCAAAGCACATAAACTCATTGTCTTTATTGAAAAACTAGTAGTAGATTGGGATTACTATTACTATTTATTACTATTGAACAATTTAGATAAAATAAAACTTAGTCAATGTTCGAAGAAATGAATAATTTTTCCGTGTTTATGAATTTTTTTCGTACATGTTTGCAACCCAGTTATTTTGGCAGATATTACAGAGGCTCCTCGAGACTTTAAATTTTAGGGCAGTATGCAAAACAAGGTTAAATGAACGGGACGCAGTTTGGTTATCAGAAACATCTGTGAGATTTATGAAAGTTTCTTTAACTGCACCGGAAGAAGTAATATAACCAAAGGTTGTTGAAAGTTGTGATCGATATGATATATCGGTTGTTTTTTCTAATATTATTGCTATGAATTTGTTTTTCTAAATTTCATTACAAATATCTGAAATTATCAAATATCTGAAAATAATTTTGAAAATCAACTTACGAGATCGTTTTGAAAATAATTAGATGCTCCGGAAGAAACACTTGCTTGGTCCAAGTGACCTGGCAATTATCGATTACGCACTGTCAAAAGATTTATTGTCTTTAGGTGATTTACCCCTATTGCAAGAATACACGTTTTCATTATGACTATAGGTCTGTTTCCGTACTTGAATCTATTATAATATATTAAAATAGATTCGCAGCAATTCGTTTCCGTACTTCTGCTGCAAGCCAAATGTAAGCCAAATTTCGCAGCAAAAAGAAGCCAGCTGCCAAATTCTGTTACTGCTGCAGTTTGCTGAAGTACGGAAACAAACCTTATGTAATGCTTCTTCTTGACATCCTATATGACACACAATGTTTATTAGAATCTTCATTGTTTCTCAATTTCTCCTAACTGTGAGCAATATCACTGAATATTTATATTGACTACTCAGCAATTCTTCAAACCACCGGAATCAAACTTGGAAAGTAAAAGGACTGAATTGAAATGATCAATGCTATTTCTACCATGCCTTTTCACAGCTTTAACATTATTTAAATTACAAAATCCGATATTTCGCCAAATGTCTGAAACGCTTGAAAATAGCACACATGACCAGCAAAACTATTTTTGTTTAATATTACAACCGATAATCTGTTCCGAGTTTTTCATTTATTAATTTTGCGATCAAACTGTCGAGTAGGTATACCTCTTTGTTATAGAGACAATTTTCAAATTCGGTTTTGATCGGTCCTGGTTGATGATGTCCTATTTTTCAGCAAATTACCGAGATCCAATGAAATAAAATTTAAATAAGTTGACGAATTCTAAAATTTTGACCCACAGAACAAGTGAACACATTCACCTATTTCAATCTTTCACTATTTCAAATATCAATTAAAAGTATCGTGCAATTTTACACAGTAATTTTACACATTCAATTCGGTACAATTCTAGTCTACAATTTCACCTATTACTACCAGATCGTTTAGGCTATAAGTGACTAAAAGTCTTCGCCAATTGAACATACAAAAATAGAACATACAAAAAAATAATGTCATAATATAAATCATAAATAAAATACATAAAATAACAACTTATTGAATCCTCTGGCAACGCTCTTCACATATCGTAACTCAAACTCGCTCACAGCAAGTATTCTTCACAGGCTGCCTCCACTAGCAATTTCCCATTGCATGAAATTTGAAATTGCTAGTGGGGGCAGCCTATGGTATGCAATATTTTATGGTCTGCCATAAATGGTAGGCAATATGGTATGCAATTTGCTCGGCAATCTGCCTTGCAATATTTTGACAGCTCTTGATTTCAAAATGGCGCTGAACCGTGGGCCTGGTTTATTTTGCGTAGGGATTCTGAATTCATAGGGATTTTTTGATTTCGTTGAGCAATGAAAATAGTCTACAGAGTATGAAATGCTGGGAAATTGGGGAATTTATTCGCTCTGCACTTCAAATAACTCCTTAAGAGCATTTGACGCTCAGATACAGCGCACGTCTCTCTCGCTCAGAGGCATTTTCGAAATAATATTGCATGCCATGAAATTGCCCAAGCACAGATTGCATACCATAAATTTGACAGTCGTTGCAATCGGAAATTGCAGAGTAAATTGCTAATCGAGTCCCGGTGTCATTCACAAAAATCTGTACAAGCAAAGTAAAATGATAGCAATAACAATTTACCCTGCTACTAGTGAGGGGAACGCAGGAATATGTTCCACCAATAGTCATGCGTTCGCAGCTCCGCTCTGAGCCTCTCTCTTGAGAAGATAATTTCCCCTAGGAAGCAACATTTTCATTGCTTCCAAACAGATCATATGAAGACATTTTTTTTAATGACGTCACAGTCTAGTCTATATGGGGTCAAATAAATGGTCGTAGATGCAATTTTTACGTTGCTTCCAAGCCGTGGTTGTGCTTTCATTATTTTCATTTTGTGGCGTTACCAGATCAACTGTGTGAGATGTTCACAATTTGATTTGAGAAATTTTTTTTTAATAAATGCTAATACGCGATTATTTCACGATTTCGAAAAAAAAACAATTTAAAATCTATGTCAGCCAAATGTAAGGGAAGCAATGCTTCCCTTGCTTCCGTGAACGCCACGCCACTGTATCACAGTTAAAAAATACCCGGATTTCATTTGGTAAGCTTGGTTTTTTTTTAAATGGCACTACTTCATAGAATTATATTCGGTCGTGATTATGAAGGTACCTAAAAAATAATCCCATGGTAGCCCTTGGTGAGTCTAAGGTTTGAAGCTGTCAGAGAGCTTCATTCACAAAATAATCAGTGTATGTAAGATTGTGGAGATTAGTTTCGCGACTCACTTTACACCCGATTTAACTCAGGTACCCACCTATTTGGAGCTAGGTTTTTTCAAATCTAAGTGCAAGGTCTCCCGCCCGACCCTAGATCCGACCAAGGGACTCCACACAGAAGGAGCCAGTGCTCTACCCACTACAATACAGGAACAACCAAAAGTATCCTCAAAATTAGGTAAAAGAGATTAATGATTGCATGAACCTATTCCGCATATCCAGGATTTATAGTGGTTTCTATCAGGAACTTTCACTTTTTTGTTTGATAGCCACGACTATGGACCCAACTCAATTTAGATTATTATTCAAATTTTTAGATTTATATCTCGACTTTTGGCAGTCGACTCAAGGATAAATAATTAATCAAACTTATATTTTCAGCACCTGGAGCATTTAAAAGCCATTCTACATGATCACCATATGAATAAAAGAGTAAAAAATTTTTTTTAAAAAGTGTAAAAACATAAAAGGTACCTAAAATTTAGTTCGCTCTTGCCTCGTACGGCGTACTCTCTGCCTCCTCTTCAAATTTTTTCTTTGGTTACTTATTGCACTACGGAACCTTCTGATGCATTTTTGAACCAATAAAATTATCTTTAAATTAAAATATTTTTTTAAATTACAATATTTGATCTGATTTTTTTTTATTGCAAGACGATCAAAAATTGAAATTTAACTGAGTGGTTTCAAAAGTATGCACTGCTTTTTATAAGACACCCGCTCATAGTAGATAGCATGTGACTGATGTGACCACTTGCACTGAATATTTTTGCCCTGAGCTAGTTTTATCCAACGATATTATTTTCTATAAAATATTTGGTTTAAACCGTCAAAATTGGCAGCAAAGCACATTTCCAACTTTGATAATGTATCCTGCAAAATCATGTTATTTTGCATGTTTGTTTGCACCTTTTTCTCAGGAATGGTTTTAAAAATGTAGAATCTTTTTTTGTGTTCTCAAGTGAATGGACCGTTGGGTTTTCAGAAAAATTCACTAGTTGCATAATAAGCTTTCGGAGTCAGAAAAATAGCAAAAATTAAAATCTTCATAGCTGGTTTTTCAAAAAAATGCAAAATTCCCAGGGGTAAATTTATATTTGACTATATTACAAACCAAACAAAAAATTTAATAGAAAAAAATATTCATAGTAATAATATTCTGGAGCTGAGAAAACGGTACATAAGCATTGATAGTTTTGCATGAGATTTGGAGCGACCAACTGCCCACTTAAGACCCGATAACTTTCGAAAACCGGCCCATAATTAGCCTGATTGGGGATCTCCCCGGCCGACTCACAAACATTAAGTTCCCCGACGACTTTGACCTTCCGAGAATTCCTCTGGAAAAACTAAACCATATTTGACCCGATATAAAACCTGTCTACAGAAGTGTATATCGATTAGTTCTACGAAGTACAACTTTTAATTGATTGTTTTCTAATAGCGAATATCTTTAAGCAAGGTTCGGTATCCAGACAATGAATCATATATTTATGCCTGTATAAAAAAAAATCGCTCTTTAATGGGTATTATGTAGAGATCGGAGACTTTTATCTCAAATGCGCTTTAAATGAAATTGGTGTTCACATAATAATTAATAAATTAGGCTGCGATTATACGAGTCAAAGTAAAAGCCATATGAAATATTTAAAACTTCACCGGTAATTAAAAAACAATCTTCAAAACACATTAATATATTACATAAGTACCTACTCTTTGTACGTCAAACTCATACGATAAATTTTATCACTTAACATTACAGAAACACACTACTTTCGGCTGACACCGGCCAGGAAGCTACAGTTTTCATGAGTTTCCATAACAATGAATTTCACAATACGGCTATCTTGTAAAATTTTTATGCTATCTTAGCTTTATTATTTGTGCATCAAATCAATTTCGGCTGGAATTGTAAAGTTTAAATTTATTGCGATGACAATTCAAAGTATAATGTACAAGTAGCAGACTTGTGTCGTTTATCTTAATGCATGATTTTAAGACACAATTACTTCAGGACTATAGCACAAGATTAAATTTATCTCGTTGATATGAGTATTGTTTGGTTCTTATGCAAACAGCATGTGCTCGTATCCACTCTGCTTTGTGAATGAGCTTAAACTACGTATAATAGACAAAATCGTAATTATATTGATGCTCGAAAATCCCAATGTTGTCGATTATCGTGAAATATTATTATATTATATGGTACAGGTAAAATGATTTTGAAATCCTCTGAATTAATACCTCTTAGCAATCACAATAATCTCATATCTTATGCTCGTAGTAGCTTACCTCGACTTTTCCTTCACAAGTGGCAAACAGTTTTACACCAAAACATTTCCAAATATAATTTCCAGCGCAGATATGAAATATTTTCACTTAATTTAAAAATACTTAATCACAAAACTAAGTCAACTCTAGTATCACCGTGCACATCAGACCACAACATAACATTAATCACGTCTCATTTGCATTTTATGATTTTCGGTCAAACCATACCATATTTTCAATTTATTTCCGCAATTTATTGCAAGACTTAAACTCACGACGAAGACGTAACCGTCACAATACTAGCGCTACCACTGAAAATACTCGACACCAATTGATGAATGAAATTAATTCATTACGTTTTAAATTTGAATCTCTCTGATATCAACTATATCTCGAAATCAATTAATTTTTCACAACTCAACATCTAATCGTGAAGCTGATTTATTTCGCAAGCTACCTAATCGGGAAATCTAGGTATCTACTCTAGCCCAACTCAGCTGGATGTAACCGTTGTCGCGCCAAACGATATCTGTCTGAGCGTTCGCATTCAACTAGCTATATAAGTATCTTCGGTATTCGTTGAACTTATCACGTCGGCTGAAGTAGCTAAGATAAAACTGCATTTAATCGCGGAATCCCCAAGCTCTAGCTTGATTCAGAGACCTCACCAGTGAAATTTTGGTTACTCATCATCGCTAGCGGAGGTTCTCGTTCCAGCGTAGGACATGAAAAAACACCTTAGGTATTCCCAAAACAATCCCACCGAGCTCCTACGTTCATACTCAGTTCTACTCTTATTCCGCAATTGCGTCCGCATGTAACTCACTCGAAGCAAGTGATTGTCGAGTAATAGTTCTACGTAAAAACTTAAGTAACTTAGCACAATCGTATTATTCATTCATATCACTGTTGCCAGATTGGGCGATTTCTCGCCAATTGGGCTATCTTTCCGTTGCATTTGGCGACGGAATTTAATTTTGGGCTACTGGCGACTTTTTGGGCTCCACTGACCAGCCCAGGTTTCAACCGCTAAAAATATATAACGTTGAATTTGCAACTGATTTCCTCAATCTTGAACGAAAATCTCTTGTCTTCATGTTTTAAATTTTGGTTGAACCTACGCTTTATTTCTAGTCCATTATTTGACCGTCTGCCTAACGTAGTCAGCAAGAAGATTGGAATTTAAAAATGTGCTTGTTAAACTCATAAGTATGAGCAAATTATCAAAAAAAAAACACACTTAGCACGGAAATAAATTCGGCAAAAGCCAATGAAGTAAAATCTACTGCTGGATAACAAAATTTCAAAGAAATATGTGAGCTCGATTTTTTATTACCATATCTTCCTGCATCTAATAAAATAGTCGATGTATGTTTTACTATGATAAATAACATAAGGACTAAAATTTGAAATAACGTGCAAATAAATTTTTTGGCATCTTTGATGCAAATTCTAGTTCTCTTGAATTTCAACAAAATATGTTGCAACGACTATAAAATACCACCAGATATGATACAAATACTGGATTCTTCAATTTACACTTTTCTATGTCAGAAAATGAAATTGTTAATATAGTTTTCGAGTATATAAGAGTAGATAGATAAACAAAACATAATAGCCCATGTGAAGTGGATAAAATAAAATTTTTCGCATCTAATAAGAAAAACTTTTGGCATAATTTTGGCCTCGGCCTATTGTGTGGCAAGTGTTGGGCTCTTTTGGGCTATTTTAAAAGTCAAATTGGGCTCCATGAACGAAAATTTTCTGGCAACACTGATTCATATGCGATCATATTCAAAATTCACTATCGATTCTTACGGTAGTGCTAAGGTTACTCTTGGTCATGATTTTGTTTTTACAAAGTTGCATGTGCTTGAATGATTTGTATTTTCTACTATGTACAACATACGACCTTGAACTATACTTCGCTCCAGGTCATTTTCACCTTAACTTAAATACTGGTTTACACACATTCATACATAAGTACAACAGAAGATGACACGGACCGCAACAGTTCAAAGCTAATTTGCACTTGGTTCGGGGGCTCCCGAAGAAAAACTTTTAATTATCGTTTATTTTTCAATATTGACATAATTTTTTCTTGATATATTCATGAATGCTTGGTATTGAATAGATTCATCAATCGATGTCAGTGGTTATTTGTTAACGTGTATTTTCATGAAAGTTTATTACAATATACATACCAATTTATGCAAATTTATACACTTTTTTGACGATTTGTCACCACTTGAATTATCGGCAAGAAAACACTAGTATTGTCCTATAATGTCTACATCACATGTTGATATTGTCAGCCGAAAATGAAATGAAAACAAAAAACTGCATTTCTATCCAACAATTTTGTTTTCCTTATTAGATAACATGATGGATTATCAAATAATCGAAATGAGACACGAAAAAGCTATTCATAATGAATTACAAAAAAAAAATGCCAAGAACCGTTTTTGGGAATATTTTGTGTTTTTTTGGGCAGTAAACCAACAAGAAACTCTTTTAGCAAATCAAACATTATAAAATTGGTAAAAAAAACGGATGCAGTAAAATTTCTTTAGTTGAAAAAATATAAAGTAATTCTCACAATAACCCTTTTCAGGTGAGATGGGTTGAAGCTAGTAGAGAAATTTATTCACAAATTTAAAATCAATATATACGAGAGTGGAGTGGTTAGCTCTACGATCTATTTTACCCCTGATTTAAGTCATGTAGCTATTCAGAGCTAAGTGAACTCAAGAATTTGGGTGCATGGTCCCTCAACCATACCTGGGTTCCAACCAGGATCTTTTCAAACTAGGAACGTCTTCTGCACCCTTTAAGCTACACAACTTTCTAGAATTCCATAGATAAACATCTCTTTAATTAAGTATGGCGAAAATTGAACCGAAGCATTGGTGTAGTGTTCCAAGTTAAGCGACCATACAGGCTGAGCGTGGGGCCAAACCCCTTCCCTCATTTTTCAATGACCGTTAAAAAGCAAAAATAAGGAAAACCGGGATTCATTCAACGGAAACGGAATACCGATGTTGGTATTGTCTCATGAAATGTGCGCTCTCTGTAGAGGTCGAATGTTGCAAGTCTAGGATCTTAGCGAAAATCGTGCTAACATAAAAATCTAAAAGGAATTGGTATTTTGGAGAAGAGTGACAGCAACATTTACTGCAGCTGCCATCCAAAGCACGCACCATCGATAAATTATTAGACTCATTGATCTCAAATGGCATTAAAATAATGCTCGGTTATTTCCAGTTATTTCAATGCTATAGTCGGAAATGAAGAAATGCATCGGATAACGATTGGAGGGCACGCCTGATAGACTTTGCGTGAAGTAGAGACATAAGGTCTATTCGCGTACCCGAATCCTTTAAAATATATTAAAATACATCGGCTATGGGTCTGCTATATAAAGCGGAAAGATGAAAATTTCGGAGCATTTCAAATCATCACAGGTAAGTAAAATGTATGAAAAACAAGAGTACCAATTCCCCCTAGTAGCATAGAGCATGCGCTGTTGGAATTTCCAGTGAGCGTCACAATCACTCAGCATGCAAAAACCACACATGCAGAGATACGATCGGCCGCCGGCGAAAGCTTTAATTCGTATTCACCGTAGATGACGGATATGCGAGAATAAGATGTCATACTTTCCAAAAAGCTCTTATACATAAAGCTATAAAGCTAAAAGCATAAGTTTCCCCTTGTATAAATCTTCCAAGCCTAGGACATGTAATGTTAAAAAGAATACAACATGCAATGGTCCAGTAATGCTTCCACGTATTACGGGAAATGCTTACCGAATATATCCGTAAGCATTATTTTTCCCGTTGGGAGCGCTTTGACATCGGAATCCAGGCCTTTTTTTGCTACGACTCGATGCATCACTCACCAATCAACATTATATTACATTTGAATCTAAATTGTCCTGAATGTTCAAGCTCACCACTTGCTCAATTTAATAAAAACTTTGATTTGGACATGTTAAATAGCGTCATTGTGAGCCGTGATTTTATCAGAAATTGACATTAACCAGGCTGTTTTGAACTTTCATTTATTGCTTTTTAGGTGTTTCGTCCAGTGCGTTCCAATCATCTTTTCTCAACGAGCCAGAACTTTGCCATGGCTCTCACGCGATCATCGTCATCTAAAGAATTTGAAGGCATGGAAAAAATACTGTGCCATGCGTTCTGAATCAGACTTTATCATTTTCTCTGAGCTTCGGTATATTTTTCAGTTCGAATTTGAATTGACCTATAACCATTACATCAAATTTCGTAAGCAGCCAAAAAGATTTCGAAATTTTGTTAGTTCTCAGAGGTATTGCGATGGTTAACCCGATACATTTATATCTGACGGCATCGCGACTACTGACCCAATAACTATACGTAATGAGTTTGCAAATCACTTCCGTAAAGCATATGATACGGAAGCCTCTACTAATAGAAACAATAATTTAAACTTCAACAACTTGACAATGTTCCCTAACACCTCTTTGGGAATGAAAGATTTAGCTATTGACGAAGATACCACTGAAGTATTTTCAAAAAACAGGACAAAAACCTGGCTCCGAGTCCTGACGGCATCCCAAATTTCATTTTGAAACGTTGTCACATCTATTTTATTATATTTCTTAAGCATGTCTGTGTCTACGGGTATTTTCCCTGCAATTTGGAAATACGCAATCGTTACGCCCATACACAAGCAAGGTGATCGTCCTATTGTCAAGTTACCTTGTACCGCCAAACTTTTTGAAGCAATAGTTAGTAATATCGTAGCATTTCATTGCAAATCCTTCATGTCTCCCTATCAGCACAGCTTCACAAAGGAGAAATCCACTACAATGAACCTGTTGAAACTTTCCGACATTATTATTCCATCCATTGAAGGTGGACTGTGTTTATATTGACTATACGAAAGCTATTAACAAGCTGAATCATTCGATTTTATTAGAGAAATTATCCAATTACCATTTTGCCCATAAATCTATCTACTGGATTGCTTCTTACATGAATTTACGTACCCAGTTTGTATCTTTTCACTTAAAGGGGATAGTCCGGTTTGTCAAAGGTTTCCTGATTTCAGTGAGTAGGAGAGAGTCACTAATTATTGTGGCATCACAACGGGCCTCTCTTGTGCCTATGTGTGTTGGTCGTCAGGCCTCTGTACCTAACCTTGTAACTTTTCGCGGTGTACTCTCTTCAGAAATCATTGTCTCTTCAGGTGCTCTCCAAGGAAATCACCTGGGCCCACTTCTTTTTATTACTAATGTTCGAAGAACATTAGTATTAAACTCGTTTCACCGAAAATTCATATTTCTTTTTATGTATATATATATATGTATATATATATATATGTATATATATATATATATATATATATATATATATATATATATATATATATATATATATATATATATATATATATATATATATATATATATCAGCAAAATGATTAAGGGAGATAACCTCTGAAATTTTCGGAGAACGTAGATGTATATAATAGTATATAATAGTATATAATAAAAAATAAAATCCATGACTTTCTCAAATTCAGATATCTTAAACCTTTTGGCGGCGGCGAGCGTTTTAGTGAATTTTGAGGTACTCCTATATTTCCAAGCAGTGTAAATTTTTGTTAAAGAAAAGTATTGGGAATGAGAATTAATTATGTTTTAAGCTTGTCTATGATAAAGAATTGGAAATTTTGAGCCGTGTGTGGGTGCAGGGTGCCTAAAACTAGGCAAGGATTTTTTTTCAAATTTTGATTTGTTATTACTTGTAAGAAAAACAATGGATCATCGTTTAAAATTACAGAGCGTATTGATGTTGACTTAAATTTAGCACCTATAGATTTTCAACATAAACCGGGTAACCCTGTAGCTGTGGCAGGCTGCTGAAAAAAATCCTTCAAATCATTGACCTTCCTGAAAAATTTTTGATTTTTGACAAAAATTTCAAATTTTTGATAAATTTTATCCTTTGTCCTTCATGTCAAGATAAAATTTTCAAAATTCCGATTTGCACAAGAACGGCAACCCATCACCAAATTACCTCTATTTTCAGCACTCACGAGAACTGACGACCGGATTATCCGATCATAATGAAATTTACAGGACATGTTGGTATTAAATAGGACCAGGTTTGTTAGAAGTGATTTTGAAATGCGGGCAATCCTGTGGCAGTGGTACCATCTTGAAAAATCACTGAGAATATATAACTTCCGACTCAGCCATCAGATTTTAACAAAATCCACACAGTACTTGGATGTTACTCTATGTAACATTTGATGAAAATTTGGTTGAAAAATTAATATAGAGCTGGCAGCTGTGGTGATTTTTGTCTCATAAATCTTGCAAATTTGCTCAGCAAAATAAAGCTTTTTTCCCTATAACTTCCGGTCCAGTGTAGAAATCAAAACGAAGTTCATGCAGTAAATGGACCTTAATGTGAAGTAAATGTCGTAGGAATTTCGTACAAAAATCATGAAAGGGCTGCCAGCTATTACCATTTTTGTAATTTTGTGGAATTTCTTTACTGAGCAATTACGTCATTAGATTTGCAATTGAGAATGATCCTGCAATGAAAATTAACAACAAATATCAACGTTTTAAAAATTTGAAAAGTTTTGAGGGTGGTAGCCCTAAAATTCTTTTCATCCGTATACCTTCCAGCGCAGTGATTCAATCGAAACGAAATTTACTGGTTGGATTTAACTTAACGTGAAGCAGATTTGGTATATATTTTGCTTTGCTGCTAACACAGGGTAACCAGCATTAGCCATTTTCGTAAATATTGCACCAGCAGATGCTTCAAATTACGTACTCATATGCAAAGCATTTGCGATAAAAATAAGAAACCAGTTTTTAAATTTTCCGAGTGTTGAGCATTTTTCGGATGGCAGCCTCAAACCACGTTTAACCGCTAAAACTTTCGATGAAATCCTCCGATGAGAGCGAAATTCAAAGGATAAGTTGATTTAAGTATGAGCTTGTTAAGGTAAACTTATTGCTGCTTCATTGGGAAAGTGTTGCCAGTGCCAGCACTGAACATTTTCATCATCTGTGTTATAGTTGAGTTTTGTTGCTTATGATAAGGAATGGTTTTACAAAAAAGTGTATTACGCCTTCCCACATTTTTTTGTTACTCAAAGACAATTTCTTCGAAAATTAGTTTTCTAGCGGTTCTGATGCACTAGACTTTTTACTAATGTTCGAAGAAGAACATTAGTATTAAAATCACTTTGGCCAAAAATTCATATTTCTATATATATATATATATATATATATATATATATATATATATATATATATATATATATATATATATATATATATATATATATATATATATATATATATATATATATATATATATATATATATATCATCAACAATTTTCAGTGAAAAAATCTCAGGAACGCGCCAGCCGATTGAACTGAAATTTTCAGGACACATTGGTGCCAGGTTTATGGCACCAATGGTTATGGTTATGGACACAATAGTGCCAGGTTTCAGAAAAAGTTAATAATCTTTAACCCTTTGGCGCCGGCGGCCATTTTAGCGATATTTTTAATACACCTATTATTCCGTACACAAATAATTTTCGCAAAAATAAAGTTGACCAAATAAATTTCGAACGTGTTTTACATGTGAATCGGATAATTTTTTAGAATTTTTTAACCCCATGTGTGCGCTGGGTGCCTAAAAAGCGAACGGAAAAATTTGAAAATTTTTAAATTGCGATAACTTTTGACAAAGCTATTCAATCATTACGAAACTTTCAGGACATATTGGTATTATTTAGTTGTAGATTTGTGTAGCTTTCACTAAGCGTGCTGGCAACCCTGTAGCTAGGGCAGGTACTGAAAGTGAAAACCTCCAAATCATCGTCTCTCTTGAAAAAATGCCGCTTCTTCAAAAAAAAGCCACTCATATGTAAATCTCATGCTTTTTTTACATAGAAAAAAAAAATTTGATATGGTATAACGGGCACGCCTGGTAGCCCTTGCCCAATTTACCTATATTTTTAGCATCAAAAACTTCTGTTCACGGAAACTCACGATCCAATGAGCAGAATTAATTGAAATTCGCAGCATGTATTGATCTTGAATAGGACCAGATCTGATAGAAGTGATTTTGAAATGCGGGCGATTCTGTGCCAGTGGCGCCATCTTGAAAAATCCCTAAAAAAGATAACTGCTTTTAGCCCTATAAATTCTGATTGAATCGTTCGATTTTGACGAAATTTACACAGTAGCTGGATCTTATTTTAAACCACGTTTAATAGAAATTTGGTTGAAAAATTCGGTTGGAGCTGCCAGCTATGATAATTTTGGTGTCTTAAATTTGAAAAAATAAAAATTTGGAAGTGAAAACATTCAAACCATCGAATATCCTAAAAATGTCCGTTTCTTACAATAAAACCAGTCTGTATACAAATTTTATGCTTTATCTACACGTTCAAAGTAAAACTTTGGAAATTTCATGTCGGACAAGAACGGTAACCCTTTCCCAGTCAACCTATATTTTTAGCATCAACAACTTCTGTTCACGGGAACTCACGAATCAATAATCAGATACCATTGAAATTTACAGAAAACATTAGACTTAAGTAGGACCAGGTCTGGACTTAAGTAGGACCAGGTCTGGACTTAAGTAGGACCAGGTCTGGGCAACTCTGTGCCAGTGGTGCCATCTTGAAAAATTACAAAGAAAAAAAACTGCTTTTTGCCCTATGAAATGTGAATAAGTAACCAGATTTTCATGAAATTGACACAGTAGCTGAACCTTACTCTAAGCTCAGTTTGATATAAATTTGGTTGAAAAATTCGATTGGTGCTGCCAGCTATGGTAATTTTTGTGTCTTTGGTTTTGAAAATTCTCTCAGGAAAATAAAACTTTTTGCCCTATAACTTCCAGTGCAGTCATGAAATCAATACGAATTTCATACAATTTATGGAACCTATTATAAACATTATTCAGGCCAAATTTGGTTGAAAAGCCACGATAGGGTTGCCAGCTATTGTTGGTTTTGTGTTTGTTTGCAATATCTTTATTAAGCGGTTTTATCGTAGAATTTTCAATTGGTAATGATATTGTAGTGCCAATAAACAGCAAATATTAAGCTTTTGATTATTTGAAAAAACTCGCTGCAGGTAACCCTAAATTTCTTCATACTCCTATAACTTCGAATGTAATATAACAACGTGAAGCTGATGTGATACATTCTTGGCTTTGATACTGGCAAAAAGTTGCCAGCACGAGTCGGTTGTGCTACTTTTGTATCAATAAAATTATACCGGAAACATTTACAATGCAAATAAATAACCGATATTTCAATTCCCAAAGTTCTGCAAATTTTTCGGATCGCAGTCCCAAGCACCAACTTCAGTTACAGTGCTGCAGGCACTGAGCATTTTCTTCATTGATGTTATATGAGATGCTGCTTTCAAAATTTTGTGAAATAAGCAACTGATAACGAATATAATTAACCCGTGTTTTGCTCTCATAAACGTTGAAATTCATGCCAGTGGTAATATCTGAAACCTTCTACCGTATGAGTTATAATGCATTCTTGAGACCAAAGTAAAACGTGGCATTTGAAACAGTTTGGCCGTAATAAGCAGCTCATGTGGTGGAATATGCACTCAAAACCTGCACGATTCTTCTACTGTTCTTCGAACATTAGTTTTTCTAGCGGTTTAGGTGCGCTAGAGTTTTTTATATATCAACGACTTGCGGTCCGTCTAGAAAAGCTCATCCATATTATTGTATGCTGATGATGCTAAAATTTTAAAAAAGGTATCCAATTTGAAACACTGTCTTAATCTACAAGCTGACTTCGATAATCTCTCAAACTGGTAGAACACAAACCGCATACTAATCAACATCGACAAGTGCTCTGTTTTATCGATCACGCCTAAATCATCTTCTTAACAATTTGAGTACTCTCTAAAGAGTATACCATTAGAACATTCTGAAAAATTATTCGATTTAGGAGTACTTTTGAATAGCTCATTCACTTTTAACGATCATATAAATAGTATCATTGTAAAAGCCAACTGACAAATAACATTTTCCTAACAAAAACCTTATATTGTGCTTAGGTGAGACCAGTCCTCGAATATGCATGCTTGATTTGGGCTCCTTATCAGCAAGTCCATATTGATCACATCGAATCAGTTCGAAGAAAATTCTTACGATTTCGCCTTCATGAATTTTCGTGGTCTCTGATCATCTTCGATTGCCTCCTTATATTAATCGGCTGAAACTTTTGGCTATGGACACACTTGAAAATAGACGCCAAAAATACAAAATCTTCTTTTGCTTTTCGCCGGAAATGTCTCTTCTGAATTTATTTTAGATCAATTTGGCCACAGATTTAGGCACGTGAGCTTATTATCCGTTCCTTTTCATCGAACCAATTACAGGTACAATGAACCTATCTCAGCGGTAAAGAGAGCTGTTAATAAGACTGGTGATAGTTTTGATTTTAACAAATCTGCATTGTCTTTGAGAGATGTTTTTGTAAATATTTATTGAATGTTTATGAATACTTTTTAATGTAAGTAGTCTGTATTAGACGAATTATTAAATAAATAAAATAAAATAAATATGTATATGGTATATAGAAATATGATTTTTGCCCAAATTGATTTTAATACTAATGTTCTTAAAGAGATGAAAAGACTTGGTAAGAGAATAGTCACACTATCGATTCCGGGGTAGCGCAACCCGGAATCGATAGTGTGGACACAAGATGTGCGTCCATCTAGAACAACTTGCAAGAATCGATCTATGAGAAAAATTTGAATCCTGAGATAAGGACCGGACGAAGATCAAATGTAAGAATATTGGGAGTGTGCCAGACGACCTTTGAAATGTCAACCAAAATGACCATTGCTTCACCAAAGCTCTTAAAACGAAGGTTCCATTTCTCAGTAAGAAAGGAAAATAAGTCTTCAGTGGAGCGCTAAGAATGGAAACCATACTTTTCAGGACTGAATGATTTGGAAACATCAAGCTTACTGAATTTATCGAATATGTCTATTGTGCGGAAAAATATAGGCTCTTGTTTGAATACGCATATTGTAGAGCTAGAAGAATTCAGTGATGATGGTGGTAAGAAAAAGTTAGCAGCAAAAATCAAGCTTAGCTTTATCCAGTAACTCAGTGAATGAGTTGGCAGAGAAGAACTGGCAAATTTGTTATGATCCTTTTAACAAGTGACCAGAAGCCTTTGCTTACTTTCTAGCTTGCAAGGACTTTTTGCTTGGTGTTTTCATCAAACTGAAATTTAACTTTTTGAATAGCGGATTTGCACATATTGCGTGCAGCTTTGTAACACTGTTTTAATGCGATAGAAGAATATAGTTTGTAGGCTCAAAATGCTGCTACTTTGAAGCGAGTCGCCTCTTGATTTTGATAATGCAGTCACTAGGTAACTAGACTATGAGTACTAAAAACTTTGGGAGATTTATTTTAGTTGGAATTCTATTTTCTCTTATTTTCCTTACTGTTAATACGCTTTCTTTATTGTATTTTTCAGCCTTATACCATGTTTAAGTCATCCCATTGGACAACTTTGTAGCCACTTGGCTACAAACACTTGAGTGGTTGATTAAGTTTATAGGAAGTGAATTTGGCTTCCTAATAATAAATATACAAAAATAATAGTTTGTATGAAAAATATATTTTATATTTAATAGAAAAGAGTAAAAGATAGTTTAAGATTAAAATACTTACTAAACTTACATTCTAAATACATTAAAAAAGAAAACTTTCTTAGCCTACTTTGAATTTATAAAATTTTGATGTTTGTTTAAGTGTAAGGTGTTTGTGGATTGTGGATGTGTATTTATGTTGTGTATTTGGTGTTCCCACACTACTCCCCCCCCAAGTGTCAGGATGACGCTGAGGTCGAGGAGGTGGAGTAGCGTGGTTTGTTAGCCTTGGCGACTGCCTGTACGGGACCAAGATGGACGATGGCCAGCTCTCGGGACCCGTATTCAGCGCGTGCCGAGATGGACGATGGCCAGCTCTCGGGGCTTAGGCAGTCGCCAGTAGCGCCGCCGAGATGGTCGATGGCCAGATCTCGGGGCTAGTGGCTGCCGCCATCGGTTGCGGTTTGTTAAAGTGGCCTTGGCGGCTGCCTGTACGGGACCGAGATGGACGATGGCCAGCTCCCGGAACCCGTATTTAGCGCGAGCCGAGATGGACGTGGCCAGCTCTCGGGGCTGAGGCAGTCGCCAGCAGCGCTGCCGAGATGGTCGATGGCCAGGTCTCGGGGCTGATGGCTACCGTCACCGATGGCGGATGTGTGATGTGAGTGTTTTTCCAAAATAAAATATTGTGTTGGGGCTGTTCCCCATGTGTGTTTTAATTCTTTCTTTTCAATCAATAATTTTGTTTTCTATGCTATCTAATTTTGACAATTTGATAAATTTATTTTGAGGCAGCCATATCCTTGAAATTTCCGCGGTCGGGCAGCATGCTTACATGCCTCCTTAAGTATTGATGATGGCGCCATGCATGTAAAGGTGGATCTGGTGGCGGTGGCCAGCAAGTTCTTGAAACCGTTGGCGTTGCTGTGTGGAGCTGAAGCGATAGCTGGGTATCCAATTTGCAAGCACACAGTAGCCAAGTTTGCTACGCTATTTTGGAATAAGACGCGTAGATCCTCTGGCTTGATGTCAAGGATTTCTGGTGAGAAGATTGAGCCAGAGTCGTAAACTTGTTCGATGACCAGTCCGCATGAGAACGGGGAGATGTTCCACATGTTGAGCAGCGTAGCCTCTGAAGCGCCGATGTTGATGAAGACTATGATGTCAGACCTCGAGGCAGCTAGCTGATGCGCTGCAGCATGTAGGCGAGGTGACGGTTGTCCTTAGTCGGGTGCGCTGCAGCATGTAGGCCAGGTGACGGTTGTCCGTTTGTCGGGTGCGCTGCAGCTTGTAGGCGAAGCGACGGGTGTCCTTTGTCGGGTACGCTGCAGCATGTAGGCGAGGTGGCGGTTGTCCGTTTGTCGGGTGCGCTGCAGCTTGTAGGCGAAGCGACGGGTGTCCTTTGTCGGGTACGCTGCAGCATGTAGGCGAGGTGCGGTTGTCCGTTTGTCGGGTGCGCTGCTTTGATCGGGGAGCTTCGGTTTGGCTTCTCCAATCAGGTTCTCTGCTCCTGCAAGAAATTAGGCGCACGTGCCTTTTCGGGGTCACCAATTATAGGAAGTGAATTTGGCTTCCTAATAATAAATATACAAAAATAATAGTTTGTATGAAAAATATATTTTATATTTAATAGAAAAGAGTAAAAGATAGTTTAAGATTAAAATACTTACTAAACTTACATTCTAAATACATTAAAAAAGAAAACTTTCTTAGCCTACTTTGAATTTATAAAATTTTGATGTTTGTTTAAGTGTAAGGTGTTTGTGGATTGTGGATGTGTATTTATGTTGTGTATTTGGTGTTCCCACAAGTTGAAAGGAATTTCCAAAGATACTAGTGCAACTTTAATAAAGAACTTAAACATTGCAAGGATATAAAAATGAGTCAAACGTAACAGTACAAGAATCTAACGAAGCTAACAACAGGAAGCTTATAGAAGCACCTACTGACATAAAACATCAATCACCCAAGGTTAAAATTGCAAGGTCCAAGCTTTTCGTTTCAAGAGTAAATACTTCAAACAAATATGAATTTTGATTGCGATTTTAAAAGTGAAAAATGTTCTGCACTCTCATTCATTTTCGGTTGAAGTACAGCTTGAGTTTTGCGTAGTAAAATGATGTGGCGCTAACTGTAGTCTTAGAGGTAGCATCAGAAAAGATTCTTCAAATCACATGGAGGCACATTTACATACGTGTAATACCTATGCAATTTATTGTTTTTATTCTATTCTGCTTACATAAATATGCATATTAAATCTTAGCATCAGTTTGCGTCCGAAATTCAATCCAAACCAAGTTTAAGCTTAATCAATTTGTGCATTCTAAAATGATTTTCTTCAATTTTTCTCATTTTAACTATGCGCATAACTAAGTAGCAAGCCACAAATCTCAATTAGGGAGCAAGATTGTAGAAGTCAAATGCATAATATGGATTAACTCACGACAGTAGATCGTCGAATGCATTTTGATGAATATTAATTACTGCAGTCATTTGATTGAATTGAAACGATCACAGGTGGCTTTCATTATGCATGTACTTCTTTTGTTTTATTGGTCGTTCGAAAAGAGCTCACGATCAACTTATAAATGAATGCGGATTATTCAGAAAATAAAGTAAAAAGCTGTAATTGACGCAGTTTTTCTGATTATAGTCATCAGTATTTCCTCTAGCTCTTCTGACGAATGCATTGAATTATAGGGAGATTTATAATTCTGATACTTTCTAAAGTATGGCACGTATAAGAACTTAGCTACCACTAAACTGCAATAGCTAACGAGCACACAGTTATATACTTGAAAAGTCTCAGTTGATTCAGTTGATTCTAATGATCAAACTATTGATTTCATAAATGAAAGCTTCAGCTTTCGTAGCCAGAGCTGATGCGGTCATGATTGACGACTTCATCAAACTATGTTACGTGCATCATTTACTCTCCTTATGACCGTAAGCAAACTGATTGTTGATTTGAGTGAGTAAGCTACATTTTAACGCGTCTATATGCATTTGATAAAGTGATGCAAATGAATTCAAACCAAAAAAGAAAAAACCCCAGTTCCTGGTATGTATATCACCGGAGATTATAACAGTTCTGCTTTTCGATGTTGATTATTTTGCCATGCTTTGGATGGATGTCATAGTTTTTTCCCACGTTAAAGTTATTTTAGTTATTTCCAATTGAAAAGTATTTTCAGCGGTTGATCTTGCCACGTGCCGATTTATTTACTAAAATTTATATGACGTAATATACATTCAATACTTATTGTTTCTTTCATGTGCGTTCGAAGTATGATTGTGATAACGTGAGCTGCATAAGACTTTATTTGTTTAAATAGAACAATCAGAGACTACTTCAACCACTTTGCCACTTAGATCTACGTATAAAATGTTGAACAATAAAATCACTATCCAGAAATTGCCCTCAAAGTCTAAGCACTTGTTTTCGTCTGTCGCCTCCTGAAGAAGAATAAACAAAATCATGTTATTCCTATTACTAATTCACAAAGTCATCGCTATGTTTGAGAGGTTTAGTAAATATGACTCAATTGTTTTGAAGCTAAAGCAGAGTACAATTGCGTCATGAAGAGTACGTTTGCGTCTTTACTTTCGATAAAATAAACAAAATAAACGAAAAAAATGCAATTTAAAACCGAAGAGAGTATATATAGGTAAAAGCATTAGAAGCCGGCTACTTAAAAACTTTTTTTTCTAATTCAAAATTGATTCGAAGACATCGTAATGTTTTAAACTGGCTTTATTTTTTTATACAAATTTATAAAAAAAAACAATCTAGTTTTTTTAGCGAACTAATATTAATGAAAATTGTTTACTTTCTTTAACAATGGGCCCCCGAAATTTGGGCGGCCAACGCCAGCTAAAAGTAAACAGGTTGGGGAAAAATAAATCCGACGCTGTAAAAAAAAAATCACAGGATGTATTGATGTTGACGTAGAGCATGTGTGATAGACTTTTGGCTGCAGTCCTGGTAAATAGCTGCCAGCATTGAACATTTTCTCCATTTTTGTACTAGGAGATGCGACCATCAGATTTTTATATTAAGCATCCTGACATGAGAATACCCAAGTGCTTTACTCTCCACGCAAGTGATAGCCCTGGAAATATTTCTACCCTTTGAATTTCGATGCAGTTATTGGATCGCCATGTACCACACATGGGCTTCGATACAAGGTTTGTTGTAAGAAGTAGCACCTTTAGTAGAACATGCATTCAAAATATACAAAATATCTCTAATTTTCTTCGAAAATCTATGTTTAGCGAGTCCTATGAGCTAGAGTTTTTTTTTATCATTTAGCTGATAGAAACCAAGTAATTGAATCAAATAGAGATAGAAATATCGCTGAATTTAATTGCAGTTAGAATGTTGCCTTGAATAAGTTAGTTAAACAGTCGGAATTTTACTACGTAATATTCTCCATTGCGGGAAAATCCTACTTATATATATTAATTTTTATATTTATTCATTTGTTTATTTTTTTATTATAGTATATTCACTAATAAATAAACAAACCTAATTATCGCGCCCAACGTGGGGTGCCAAAAATGTCACGCAATACCGCGGAAAATGCTTGAAAGTTTGCCCGACCACAGCCGCAGACGGTCGTGGGAAAAAAACTGTGCCACTCGTTGCCTTTTGTAAGAAAATAAATGTTATTCCATTGATTGTTAAATATTGATTGCAAATCTTTTGATTGTTACATATTGATTATTTAATAAATTTTGTGGTTTAGCAAGGGAAGCACTCCTTCCTTTGCGTACATCGACGAGCCGCCCCTGCCATACATTCCTCTTGCACTTAATGAATGATTTGGGTATCGAAATAAGCCCCAGCTTATTTAGTTATGCCAAGAGAACCGATAACGACAGGATAGAACGATAGAACCGTCGAAGTCTTTTCAGCTCACAAGAAGCCCGAAATGACCTTCTAATGCACCAAAATGATATGCACGAGGAGGCTGAAGGGCTGTTGTGTAGACTTAGAATCGCTGACTTACGAATAAGTTATAATGAAAACTAATAATCAATGATTTTTATCTACCGCGAACTTTAAAAGCATTTTTCTCAAAGTAGTACTTTTTCAACTTCTGTACAAAATATCTCAAAAAATATAGAACTGATCCGGCTCAAATTTATACACATCTACAAAAGAGTATTATCTACTCGTTGAACCTACATATTTTTGTAATTTCGGAAAAGTAATTTTTTTATTATTGTTTAAAACCTGATTTTTTTTTAAATAATCGATTTTTTTATTTAATCTAAAATCAATGTAAAAATTTAATTTTATTTTGTAAATTTTATTGGTTCACCTATGAATTATACATCTCATTAGCATATTTTTTTTCTGAACGTTGCAAGTTCCCCGAAGAAGGCGTTAAGTTGTACGAGGCAGTTTTTGATGTGTTTTTTTTCATTCGCTTGGATCGCCGCCATTTTGTGTTGAAAAATTATTAAAAAAATTTTCATTTACTTTGAGACATGTACTTTAAGGATTTAATACTAAAAAAATTCTGAATAAACAATATATATTTTTATATCAATCTGAAATTTACCATGTATTTCTTCCCTTAAGGGATGTCCGGCAAGGCTGCATTCTATAACCGTTATTATTCAACCTGGTTCGGAGTAATCCATTAGATAGAATTCATCCATTAGATAGAATTCCTGCTAATCCATTAGATAGAATTCATTTCAACAGTCAAACGGTTAAAGTTTGCTCTTTTAAAGTTAAAACAGCGCATAGTAGGACATTTATCACGATTACATATTAATTCTTTTACAAAATAATATACCATTAAGCTTATTTATTTTCTTGTACATACCAGAACCTGGCTCTATGTCAGACATCCAATGTATGTGTCATTTTGTAAAGTTTATCAATCATAAAACCAATTTTTACTGAGGCGATTGTGAACAGTCATATGTCTGTAGATAATATGCTTTAATTAGAAGTGCCATATGTATCCCAATTTCGAGTGCCTCAAAATTTGCCGGTTAGAGTGAATGTAAACCGTAGTTTTGGTCAGCTGCATTTTAAGTAATGTGTATTATTGCCAAATAATAATTCACTAAGAAGTTAATAAAATGAAAGCTAGCCACTTGTATACCTGACAGGTGTTACTGGCGCGGCCAGACTAAAGTAATAGAAAAACGATTGCTGTTTGAATAAACGATTGCAGTGAATGATGTCGTTTAGCGAATCAGGACACCTTGACGGACACCTTATGAAAAATGGTTCAAAAATATTTACTAATGTTTATCCGTTCAAAATTTCTAATTATTTCAATCTAGAAATACTATTGTTTTCCACTGGGGAGATATTTTTTAAAAAAGCTCGGGTTTTATACCTACCCCATCTCTTAAGACAACGAAAATACAAGAAAAGGCAACTAATGAACGTTTGGACTTAGGGATCAGCCTCAGAATTTTATTTTATAGTATTTCGAAGATTTGAAAAAAGTACCATGCAATTATAAAAATCAATCTTTGTTTCAATTGATTACAGATCCGCATTCTTAAATATCGGAGGTAATTTTATATTCTTAATTATATTATATTATCTTATCGTATGTCATGTTTTTTTCTTAATTATTTTATTTTTATTTTATTGTTTCTCAAAATAATTCTTATTGGCGCTTTTAAACTATGGCCAATTATGTTTTGGTTTCTTGTTTATATCTTCATACAGTTTAGTATATTTATTGGATAAATCCTCATTTAATTTCTTCTCGAATTCTTCCGAAGTGAACTGCTTATTTATCAATAAAAAATAATCTATTACTCGGGCCTCGTATTCACTTGTTTCTAGCATACTGTGCCAGAAAAAATCGGTCATATCTGTTTCCATTTTTGGTAGGTGCAGCTTAGTGCCACAATCATAATGCTTCGCAGTAGCAAACTTAGGCCTTGTTACATTTTGAAAAAGTTTTTCACACATGAAACATTCAAAGGCACCGAAAATGCTGTCATTATTTCGTATCGTCCGCTCACCTAGCTCGTATAATAAACTCTCATTTACAATAGTTTGATTGGCCATATATTTGTGACTCAAATATTCATTGTAAGCATCGTCGTTTTTATCTAAGTATCTAATGTAATTCGCCAGGTCTTTGGGACTCCAGTACTCATCGACAAGAATCGCTGATTTATTATTTGGTAGCCAGTCCTGGAATTTAAATAAAGTAATAAAATTTTCGTACATAATGTGAAGTTAATATGCCTGTGGATGATGCGAGCTATGAAAATCTAATTTAAAGTCTTTTTTCCAATGTGCTACAAATCAGCGGAACTCATCAATTAAAGCTAACTGATCACATCCACGTGCATAAGTACGTGTCCATAAAGAATTACTTCTACAGTCGGTGAACCAAAATAAATGGGAACTGATCCAAGCATAAGTGGTCGCCATAGTTTTTCCGTAATATAGTCATTACATACAGCATTTTCGAAAGAAATAAAAAATTTGTAGGGTTTCATAGCGTTATAGAACTCATCTGACTCCAAAATTTTTAAATAGTTTTTAGTCAATCTAAAAGTTACAAATTAAAATTAATTTTTTATGAATCTTGTCAATTTTAAGTCCTTACGATTCCGGCCACTCTTTGTTAGTCAAGCATGCTCCATACGAATCTATATCTATATAATTCATCAATTCTTTCACGTATTCTTCTCGTCCTGACGGAGGGTCACAATGAGATTGCACATAAGCAACTGGTGCTAGTTTTTGTTTTACTTTGACCTTGTTCTTTTCCTCTACCGTCATAAAGTATTTCATTGTGAATAATGTATCCAAACTGTGCAAGTACTGTAACGTCAAAGGAAAATCACTCCAGCGGCTAAATGTCGAAGTGTAGTTGAAATATTTCAAAATAATTGGATTGCTAAAATACGGTTGATTTTTCCAAGATTCTTCATGCAAAAGTGCCCAAATATTCTCTTCCGAACGAGGCAATGGCAAATCAGTGTGATTGAAATCAGAACCGTAAAAAAGAAGAGCCTGGAAGTTGTTAAAATATATTGTTAACCCATTAAATAAATCCTTCATATTCTAAAACATCAATTCTCAAATAAATGCATCACATGCAAAATATCATATGTATTTATACAAGAGTTGATTCTGTGAGGAATACGATTTTTTTTTATTCTTTAAAATGACATTAGTCTACCTTTATTTCGCAGCATTTTTCAGGAGTTTAAGAATGCTGATCGGAAAACCACTCAATTTCACACCAATCTTAATTATTGCAATAGCATAGTTTACAAAAAATCTGGTGACTGGTTGGACTATGAAAATGTAGCGAATTAAACGTTTAAGAATGGTAAGCATCTTTATTGAACCAAAGTCAAAAAGAATAATAATAATCCATCAATTCCTGGAGCAGGGTGCCCTAGAAATAGCTATGAAGCATAAGCACAAAACACTTCGTGTTTTCACCCGTTTCATCCATCATAAAAAAACACTCTGTAGCTTCAGTATATTTGCGAATAAAAGGGGAGGAGGCTGCGTTCTCAAAGGACTATCAAACTCCCATGCCTCACCATTAAGACTCAGCCATGACGCGACACAGCGCGTTCGGTAGAAGGGGATCTAAAAGTTAAGTACAAAACACAGATTTTTCCAAAAATTGCCCGTGATTAAGAGGCGGACACCGCGTGAAAACAGACAGTCCCTAGATGTCGTTGGGGGGATTTAGCCCCAGCTTGTGACTCCAGCTGTAAACGAAGTGAAGGCTGGGCAAGGTATTACTAGCTGACACAAGGTCACACATAGACCTATTGGACTGAAGCGATAGTAGATTAGAAGATCTGAAGCTAAATAGGCTAAGTCCAAGTGCTCATCGACCTATTTTCGAACTGAATAATGTACTTTAACCTCTGCTTCGTCACATGCCAGTGTTCACCAAAGCAGCGCTGTCTGGCTTTCCTCAGTGCCAGACAGTGACACTGTAAATTTCAGTCTTATGTAGTCAGTCTTAAATATGAAACGCACGTTTTTTTGTGGTAGCTTTATTTGTTTCGCAAGCGCAAAGGTTAAACCTTGATTACAAATTCTTTAGTACGCTGAACGCCGCTCAAAATTTGATATTGAAATATTCTTAATACAAATTCCTTAGCTAATACGGCTGAAATTTAAATTTACTAAATATAATTCAAAGTGTTAAGAATGAAATATCTTACTTGGTAGATGTTGACTACAAATCTGATGCTAAAAAGAGCGCTTAATAGTTATTTTTAGATTTATATAGTAAGAAGATGTGAGTAGCTTTATTTTGGAAGGTTGTCAGCATTGCACAATCCGTTTACAGGCTACGGACGGCGCCATTTCTTATACGCCGGACCATGTTGAATCCTCAACACTTTCCATATCGAGCAAGCCGTTTCTAAAAACCACCGCTCGTCCTCACTGTCGCAGATCGTACGTGACCATCTTTTGATCGCCTGATTTTGACAATTAAACTGACTAGTTTTGTCGTTTTCGTCAAAGATAACGACAATATCATCAACTTCTAGATCCTTTGGAGTTTCAAATCATTTCGATCACCTGGTTAGCGTATGGCGGTAGCTTATTAGCCACTGCTTGTAAAATTGTTGCAATGCTTGCTGAGATTGTCGCCACAAGAACTTTGGAACTTTCGCATCTGTCGGGACCCCCATAGGTTTGGACAGGTTTTTGTATGCCAATAACGCATGGTTAGGGGTTATTGCTTCCTGCCCATGTTCATTCAATGGTACGTATGTTAATGGTCTGGCAGGTTTATAACCTGGCATCGCTCTCGGACCACCAGTGGCTATGCTGGAATATCGGTTGTTCTGTTATCTCACCTAAAAAAGTACGGAACCCGAGAACAGCACAATGGGAAGTTTACTCAAGGAAAACAAATAGACATCTCAGAGCACTAGACGATCTGGAACTGACGAGTCCAGGAAGGCTTAACGAGCAGGTGAACCGATTAACGGGAATCTTGGTGTCAGATTTCAAAGACGTGTGTCCGGAAAAGCCCGTAAGGAAGAACGCTACCTTGTGGTGGAATGGCGAACTCACAGAGGCTAGAGGTCGCACACGAAGGGCGTTTAACACCGCAAGGCGTTCCGGAAACGTGGCTGACTGGGATCGTTACAAGCAAGAGCTGTCGCTTTTCAAAAAGAAGATTAGACAAGCCAAGCGCGACTCATGAAGGGAATTCTGTGAGAACATTGAAGGAGGTACAGAGGCTGCCAGAATCAGGAAGGTCCTAAGCGTAACCCCCGGCGTACCTACGCTTTTGCGAAGGGAAAACGGGGATTGGGTGGAGGACCCGAAAGAGTGCCTGGACTTGCTACTGGAAACTCACTTTCCAGAATCAGCCTGCGTGACACCGCGTAGTGACGTACTTCGAGGAACCCACCGGGCGTCTGAGCGGCTGATCAAGGAAGTAGTGCACGAGGTAAAGATTGAATGGGCTATTGGCACATTCCGACCTTACAAAGCTACAGGGATTGATGAGATATCACCTATCATGCTTCAAAAAGCAGATAAGGCCATCATTCCCATTCTGCAGCGTATTTTTACCGCATGTCTCTGCCTCGAGGTAGTACCCGAGCAATGGACAAAAGCTAGAGTGGTCTTCATTCCGAAACCTGGTAGGTTGAATCATCATTACGTGAAGGACTTTAGACCAATCAGCTTAACATCGTTTCTGCTCAAAACACTAGAGAGGCTTGTTGATCTGCACATCAAAAGCTCGATTGATGTCGCGAGACTCTGTGTTGATCAACACGCGTATCTAGCGGGCAGATCAGTAGATACGGCATTACACAAAGTTGTCGGTACAAACTAAAGTCCGAATGGGAAAACAGGCTGGACTGCAGGGTGGCCAGGACATTATGGCCATCACCTGATCCAAGCAAAAGCAAGAAACTGCTCAAGCTCAGCAGGAACTGCTTGAGAACCACGGTCGGCTTGCTCACAGGGCACTGCCTTACCGCATCTCATGCGAAGAAAATGGGACTGACATCCAGCAGTTTATGCAAGAGGTGCGAGATGGAAGAGGACACCATCGAGCATACTCTCTGCGATTGTCCGGCCCTAAATAATAAACGCCTCAAAATTTTTTGTGCATACCACTTTCAAGGGTTAGCAGAGGTGGCCGGTACCGTCACGCTGAGTCAGCTGATCCAGTTTGGCGAAGCGGTCACTTGGCAGCTCTAAAAAGCCAGCGGAGGGTGGCAAATGGGCCCAAACTGGTGGCCTAATGCAAGCCGCGTTTCCCGGCAGCCCTCTTTATTAACCTAACCTAACCTAATGGTCTGGAATTAACTAAGTGTTCTATTTCAATCAGAGTGCTATGCAAAACTTTTGGAGATGGTTTACGTATTAGCGCAAGAAGAACTCTCATACCAGATTTCACTGAGCGAATAAGCCTTTTCCACACTCCAGTTATACGAGGGGACATTTCGTTCACCATTTCTAAATGAATGGCTCAGATAGTTAAACAAGTAAATATAGCAACCCAGCGTTTTTCCTGCTTAAGGTGAACTATAACTGCTTGCGGTCCGAACAAATCAATCCCTGTGTGCGAAAACGGAGCGGTATTCACTGATAATCTTTCAACTGATAAAGGTGACATCTCTGGAGGTGAAGGGCGAGCTGAGAGAATCTTACCTTTCTAGCACAGACGTTGTACTTGTTTCACCAATACACACAAACGTAGAATGTAAAAACGCTTTCGCAATTCATTGACGACCGTTTCAGAAAATTGGTGAGCACAGTCTTCGTGGTTTTTCAAAACTATAAGTTTTGTGATTCGCCTCGATTTCGGAAGAATGATTAGATGTTCATTTATAATCCTGCTTTTCATCCAAATGATATTGTTCTCGTCCAGAACCGGTGATAATTTATAAAAACAACTTGTCACGGTCGGAACCAATAGACATTAAGCGCGTCCCGTCGAAATTATAAAATTTTAATAAATGTCAAATTATAATAAATGTCAGTTTTGCCGGTCGCAGCTTAAATATTTAGGGTATCTGGTGGACAGGGAGGGACTTAGCGTAGATCCCGAGAAAGTGCAGGCTATCAGGGAGTTTCCGCGGCCCACGACGGTGAAGCAGGTTAGACGTCTTCTTGGTATGGTGTCGTGGTACCGAAAATTCATCCCGGGTCACGCGACGATGGTGGCTCCTCTCAGTGACCTATTGAAGAAGGGTCGTAGATTTGTCTGGTCGGAAGAGTGCGAGCAAGCTTTCACGTCCTGCAAAGAGAAACTGTCGACAGCGCCAGTCTTAGCCTGTCCAGACTTTGACCTGCCGTTCAAGGTGCAGACGGACGCATCAGACGTAGGCATCGGAGCGGTGTTGAGTCAGGCGCACCCATTAGGAGAAAAAGTGGTATGCTATCTGAGCAGGGCGCTGTCGAAAATGGAGAGGAAGTACTCTACGACTGAGAAGGAGTGTTTGGGGGTGCTATGGGCTGTTGAAAAGCTTCGACCATACATCGAGGGGACACGCTTCGTGGTCATAACTGACCATCATTCTCTGGTATGGTTGAATAATCTAAAAGATCCAACGGGAAGATTGGCCAGATGGGCAGTAAGGCTTCAGCAATTCGATTTTGAGGTTATACACCGAAAGGGGAAAGAGCACCTAGTACCAGACGCACTATCTCGAGCGATCGCCCAAGTAGATTGTGTTTTGTCCTCTCAAGAAACGGAGCCTTGGTTTGCAAAGATGATGGCGGAAGTAAGCGCGAATCCGGACAAGTTCTCAAATTGGAAGGTCGTGGGGAACGGGTTATGGAAACAATGTCCGGGCAGGCGAGGAGTGGCGGGAGTTGATCATGGGTGGAAGAGAGTTGTGCCAAAAGCAGAGAGGGGAACCATACTTCATCGGTGCCACGATGACCCGAAGGCAGGGCACATGGGGATTGCACGAACGGTAGCGCGTGTAGCGCAAAATTTTTATTGGCCTCGCATGCGGTCGGATATCCGGAGTTATGTGCGAAGGTGTAAAGTGTGCCAGGCGTGCAAAATTGAGCGAAAAGCTCCAGTTGGATTGATGTCTACCAGGGCTGGTGAGGCTAAATCTCCCTGGGAGATGGTGTGCGTGGATCTAATAGGGCCACTGCCTAGGTCAACGCGTGGATACACCTATATTCTGACGGTACTGGACTACGTCACGAAATTCTCCGTTTTACTACCGGTAAGAACAGCGTCGGCAGCGGCGGTTTTCCGTCTGCTGGAGGAAAATGTTCTGTTAGTCTACGGGGTACCGAAAATCCTAGTATGTGACAATGGAGTGCAATTTGCAGGCAAGCAGTTTCGGCAGGCGATAGAGAGGTATGGAACGCGGGTGAGCTACACCGCCCTATATCACCCTCAGGCCAATCCGGCGGAGCGTCGGAATCAGGACATCAAGTGTATGTTACGATGTTATGTGTCCGACAACCATCGCTCCTGGGATGTATACTTGGCTAAAATCGCGTGCGCGCTTCGTACATACAAACATGAAGTTACAGGGTTCTCACCGTACTTCCTTAACTTCGGAAGGGAGATGATCACTTACTGGGAGGAAGGCGAGCCTCCAGATGGTGGGCAGAAAGATTTTTCGCCAACATCAAACGCACAGACTCTAGAAGCGATCCGGAAGGAAGTGGTGAGAAGGATGGTCAAGGCGGCCAGGTCTAGTAAAGGGCGGTATGACTTGCGTCGTAGGGAGGTGGCGTACCAGATCGGGGATAAGGTCTGGAAGAAAAATTACGTCTTGTCCGACGCCACTAAAAATTTCGCGGCAAAATTGGCTCCCGCGTTCGTCGGTCCTTATATTATCAGGAAGAAAACGTCGGCATGGACTTTTGATCTGGTGGATTTGAAGGGGAAGTCTGCGGGTAACTGGCATTCGAAAGATCTCAAGCTATACATTGCAAACGATAGTGAAACCCAGGGGACGGTATAGATGAAGTAGCTGTAAAATCTAGGCTTGGTCACAGTCTGAAGATTTCCAATAATATGGATGGAAATTGAGTTAGGGAAACTAAGTTGTGCGTTTTCGTAGGGTGGTGGGATTAGTTCGTAAATAGGATAGGGTAGTGGTGTTGGAGCTTTAGTGTAAGCATCTTAGTAGATAGAGGTGGTGGTAATAGTTATATAATAGTATAAGCGCGATAGGTTAGTGGGGGTGGTGGCATCGATTTAAGAAAAAAAAAAGAGCTTTATGTCGTAGAGGAAAGTGGGATTTGCGAAAGAATTGAGGTGTTCAAAAAGTTCGGAATAATGCATGCATTACAATATAAAATTTTAGGATATGTGGATTGGAAAAAAATTACCATTTCATTTCTCGGCGGGAAGTGGGTGGTGATCGGCGTTATTCCGCGGGCTTCGTGGTATTCTTGTTTTATTTTGCGAGTTCGTTTTTTTTTGGCCGATTTGTGTGTCATCAATCCATGGTAGTGGCTGTGTGGGTGGTGTCCTAAAACCGAGTACAAACAGGATTAGTGTCGGGACGTGAAGGGGGGTAATATACGTCACCAAGTTCTAACTACAACACGAAATGTCACATGCACGAAGTCAAGCAGGAGTTGTCAAGTATACACAGAAGAATTTCTCATTTGGAAAGTAGAATGATCTTATAGAAATGGGTAGTTGAGTCAATTTGAAATGGAACTACGAATCTTCTGCGGATTAAAGAGGCTGGACGTACAGTTGTATCGATATTTCCGTTTTAAAAAAAAAATTGCATTATTGAACGTAGAACTAGACATTTCAGCGCCGACCAAGACGCTAAGATACAGCGTTATAGGCATGTAGGCCAGGTTGTAGAGTTAAGAAACAAACGCATAGGGCTCAAGTCGTATTTGAAAGGAGGTGAGTTGTATCGATCTGTTGCTCTGTTTGTGCATCGATTAGTTGAGTGAGTGGGTTGATTCCGTAAGCGTGAATGAAAATGCGAGGTAGAGAGTTGTAAAATTCAAGCTAGGAGTAGGTGTTGGATACGCGAGCGAGCGAGTTGACGGTTGCCGTGGAACGGAAAGTTGCTTAATCGGATTGATCGTTAAAGATGATTGTCGAGAATTCCCGCGGAATCCTCTGAAGCGAGGGGGGTGTCACGGTCGGAACCAATAGACATTAAGCGCGTCCCGTCGAAATTATAAATAAAAAAAAAAAAAAAAAAATATACCCTCTACCAATCTTCGAAAGTAAGAGTGATAGAGGGTAGTTAGTCGCCCAGGAGGGACTCACCGATTCTAGATAGTAGTTAATTATCAGGGCCATAGCGTAGAGGACTATTCGATGCAGGGCGGCGAATCGTAGGACGGATTAGCACCACCGACCAACGCAGGGAAAATACCCGACAACCGCAAGGATTTGGGAAAGGGGCTCGCGAGCAGTAGGCGCACGTCAGTTGGCACCGATTGGAACGATACCAGTATCTGATCTACCGCGAGGAGTATAGGTAACTACAGGGAAATACATAAGTGAACTTACCGTGGATCCCAGATTATTCTGTTGGATTGTCCCCGATCGTGATTGGTAGCGATGGATCCGCAAAGACGATGATTTGGGACAGCCGATGTGAGGATACTAAGGAGACGGGTCGAAGATTCTCCAGGCCGCTGAATGCCGAGTTCTTCCCATCGTTGCTTTTGGGTGCCGTTTTCAACATCATATAATTTGCGACAGTCGACGTCCAATTGAATCATTTTCACGTCAATGCGGAAATTTGATGCTAGTTTCTACTATAGACGACTCAAGAAACACAATTAAACTATCCACTAGCTGTCAATATTTGTTTACATATGATGCAAGATCCCGAACGTCAAGTCGACCGCGACCGACGACAACAACAGGGTGGGAAATGACAGTTCGGTCAATATTTGGACTAAGAGGCGGTACAAAAGTAGTACCAAAGTCCAAGACTGGAATAATTTCCAAAGTCACCTGGAGTTCAAATACCCACAACGGGTTGCGAAAAGCCGCTTTAGCGGGAAACGAAAATTGAATCGACAACTGATTTGAAAAATGGAATAGGGAGCTCTCTTGGATTTTGACCGGTAAGGGTGATAGACGTGCGAAGGATAGCTGACGAGCTAATTGAAAAAATTTGTATTCTCTTTTTGGTACATTACTGAACCTGACCGAGCGATTGTGGCCGAGGTGAAGATTGACCATCAGCAATTCGCGTGAGATGGAAAGTATGAGGACCGGAGCATCCTAAGGAAGAACAAGTGATACTCGAGGGTAACGAGCTAAGTAGCGACGTGGAGAAGGATTGCGGACGAAAGCAGTGTATGATCCTGGTATATTTGCGTTGATGGCGGATTCGAACGGGCCCCAACGAGCGAGTAATCATCATCGTCAAGATAGAAAAATCAGGTTAGCTAGTTTTAGTTTTAGATGCGTATGAATTCCTAAAAACAAAAGAGTGTATAGATATTAAGTACATACTACCCGACCGGGTAGAGCGAAGTAACGGCGGTTGTATTTTTGAAATCCGTGCAGAATAAATCATAGATGTTTTTGTATATATAAAAGAAAAGTGAATTAAACTACAGAGTGTAAGGGCGACTAAGTGAAAAGACGCGAAGTCAAAATAAAATTCAGAGGTCAATTCTTACTCGAGACGCGAGCGGTTAAAAGGCTTCATATCGTCTTCCTCTTCTCGCTTCAGGGTGACGGTAGTGAGGCAGTCTTTGGCATAGAAGCGAGTGGCGCCCACCCGCGACCCATTTTTCTTTTCTTCGCGAGCAAAAGCCGCCCAAAGACTGCCGCCCTTGCGCCCCAGTTGGGGAAAAAGGGTTTTTCGTGTTCGTATAGTATTTCGGTAACAAACTCTGATTGAGATGCGCCCCGTTTTTTCGTAACGAGGCAATGTCTGCAGAATATGTTTTTTGTGCCTCGCGATAGAGAAAGATTTCTGCGCCAAGTAACTCTTCGGCTTTCAGTACCTGGGTGCATGGAGCTGTTTTAAATTTTTTAATTAAGCTCACAAATCGGAGGAAGTACGCAGTGCTACGTAATAACCTATTCCACTTACTAAAACGAGTGGTATCTATTATTGCATCATTTTCGTCGTGTAAAGCGACATATTCGAACAGATGATCGCTATGTTCATACTTGTTTAACTTTTCTGTATGAATTATTTCTTGAGTTGGCCAGAACTTTTCATCCTTTCGGAGAAACTCTGGACCTTTATAGCAATGACTACTAACATTAAGTTCAACGGTATCTCGCAATTTAGTTAGTATATCGGTAACGTTTTGTTTAGTTGGTACCCAACGCCATTGATTTATACTCATTAGCTTATTTATCTCTCCCACTCTGCATGCTACCCAAGTATTTAACTTTTTTTGAGAAGTGAGCTATGTCAAGACAACGGTCGAATCAGTCCAGAAATATTTTGCGTGTATATGTAAATCAAGAGCGTTATCAGTAGTGTTACATAATCTTGTGCTGATTGTAGCTGGTTGAAGCACTGGTGCCAGATTGGGCGATTTCTCGCCAATTGGGCTATCTTTCCGCTGCATTTGGTGACGAAATTTAATTTTGGGCTACAGCAACTTTTGGGCTCCACTGACCAGCCCAGGTGTCAACTGCTAAAAATATGTAAAGTTGAATTCGCAAAAGATTTCCTCAATCTTAAACGGAAATCTCTTCACTTCATGTTTTAAATTTTGGTTGAACCTTAACTTTATTTCTAGTCTATTATTTGACCGTCTGCCTAAAGTGGTCAGCAAGAAGATTGAAATTTAAATCTGTGCTTGTAAAACTCATAAGTATGAGCAAATGATCAAAATACACTGAGCACGGAAACAATTTGGGTAAAAGCCAATTAAGTAAAATCTGCTGCTGGATAACAAATTTTCAAAGAAATATGTGAGCTCGATTTTTCAGATGTAAGGGAATTCATTCCTGCATCTAATAAAATAGTCGATATATGTTTTAGTATGATAAATAACATAAAGACTAAAATTTGAAATAAAATGCAAATACATTTTTTGACAAATTTGATGCGAATTCTAGTTCTCTTGAATTTCAACAAAATATGGTGCAACGACTATAAAATACCACCAAATATGAGACAAATACTGGATTCTTCAATTTACACGTTTACTACATCAGAAAATGAAATTGTTAATATAATTCTCGACTGTATAAGAGTATATAGATGAACAAAAAATAATAGCCCATGTGAAGTGATTAAAAAATTTTTTTTTGCATCTAATAAAGAAAACTTTTGGCATAATTTTGGCCTCGACTTATTGTGTGGCAAGTATTGGGCGCTTTTGGGCTATTTTAAAAGTCAAATTGGGCTCCATGATCGAAAATTTTCTGGCAGCACTGGCTTGAAGTTCCAGTCTTGGTATCGGAGTGTACTTGAGCGGAGCGGACTTAACTTTGGCTGTGACGAGTGATACTTGGACTTCGTGAAGTGTTTCGACTCTTAAATAAACACATGCTGCATATGCTGCTTCACCAGCATCGACAAATGTATGCAGGCTTATCTTTGCTCATTCGGCCCAGGAACCAGTGATCTAGCGTCTTGGTATTCGTAAAGATTCTATTGTCATCAATTGTTGGAGCCATTTCCTTCATTGCCTGTTTAGATCATCCAAAATGGTCTCATCACAGTCGAGTTTGCGCTTTCAAGTTTCTTGTTGGATAATTTTCAAACCAGCAACAAAGTGAGCGACCAAGCCTAATGGATCGTAAATTGATATTAATGTGACCAAAATCTCGCGTTTCGTTGGCTTCCGTATGCCGTTTAGAACTTCTTTATTGGCTTTATTGAAGTGTAAGGAGACAGTTATATAACCTTCAATAACGTCCCAGCAAATTCCAAGAACCTTTTCGATTCTATCATCTCCAGTCAGATCATATGCTGAGCAACTACCTTCTGTTTCGTTCAGAGTCTTTTGTAGTTTTGGTGAATTAGTTTTGAAATTCCGGGTATGAAATCCACCTTCGGAGTGAATAAACTGCATTTGTTCTACTAGCTTTGCTAGATCATCTTCAGATTCCCTTCCATTCAATGCATCGTCGACATATGTATTCTGAATAATACTTTTTTAAGGCGCATTATACGTTATGCTTGATATGGTGAGCTTGTCGCTCCAAATGTCAACACAGCCATTGCATATGTATCAGGGTTTCGATACTGCTCGCAACATAGAGGCTCGCAATTACGCCATAAGATTCGCTGAGCTATTTGATCGTCTTTTCGCACATGGACCATATGGAACCTTTCACGTATGTCACCCGCCACCGCGAATTTATGAATCCTGAATCTCATGAGGATCTCCAAGAGAGGACTAACGAGATCACGGTCTGTTAAAAGCATACTGTTTAAAGAGATGCCATGAACTTTAGTTGCCGCATCAAATACCTGTCGAGTTTTGCCTGGCTTATTCAAATTTTCTACGATAAAGACTGGCAAGTACCATATGCGATGATTTGTGCTCGCTACTTCTGATGGTAAGAGTTTACGCAGGAATCCTTTTTGAAGATATTGATTAAAGGTGTTTTTGAACGATTCGAAAAGCCGATAATTATTCAGTAGCTTTTTTTCTAGGCAAATAAGTCTTTTGTATGTCATGGTATATGAATCTGGTAAATCAAATATATCATATTTCCATAGCAATCCAACTTCATAATTTTTTCCCTTTTGCACAATCGTATCTTTCATAATCTTTTCGGCTCGTTTTTCTTCTTCAGTCAAAAGATACTCATTTTTTCTCGATACTCCGAGAGCATCTAAGGAGTAAAACGTTTTAATAAGTTGCTTAATCTAAAATGTACATTACATAATCTAAAATGTACATTTATTTGATTCACACTATTTTCTTGCGTTGAATCAATACTCCCGCACAAGTCCCAGCCACCAATATAGGTTTTCGTAGCAACAGGTTCATAACGATCGCCTTCTTTCACGGTTCTCGGTACACACAAGTGCCAGTTATCCAAGCCAATTATGATAGTAGGCTGGGCGTTCTCAAACGATTCAAACTGCACTAGGCGGAGGTGCTTGTACTTAGCAATAAGCTCACTTCGATTAATATTTTGTGTGGGTAAATCAAGACGCGAAACGGTTTGGTGCAGATTTCATAGAAGTGATTTTGGCTGTTAAGTGGAGCTATTTCGAACTTAACAAGTTTCGAATCTGTTTCTACATGACTTTGACCATCTGTCCAGCGCAAGCACAGTGGTTTAGTTTTCCCTATCATACCTACACTAAAAAAAATTTGGTTGAATTTTACCCTAATAATAGTAGGAAACTGGTTTCCTACTATTCAAGATGTAAATTTACAAAAGTGCGTAAAAAGAATATTTTTTTTACCACCAAATGGTGTAATTTTACCCTAAATAATGATGCAATTTT
Source organism: Nemotelus pantherinus (assembly GCA_963978885.1). Taxonomy (NCBI): domain Eukaryota; kingdom Metazoa; phylum Arthropoda; class Insecta; order Diptera; family Stratiomyidae; genus Nemotelus; species Nemotelus pantherinus. The sequence continues at coordinate 80,024,190 of OZ022266.1, forward strand.
ATGGCTTTGGCGCAAAGATGAATAGCAAACTAGTAAATGTACACTCTTATTGCTTCAATTTACAAAAAGCTGTGTATTATTCAGCTGATATAACGTAAAAACAAAAAATGCACATGGAATGTGTAAAAAAATTTGTGATTCGTTATTTTAAACAAAAAAATGAATATATTTCCTATTATCAAAATATTAATTATAGACCCACTTTTTAGAGTGTAGTTGCTTTGATATTTGGTCGTCGACGAGAGTGAAGATCCGTCATCAATGAATGAGAGTGATGTCATTATATTTCAGAGTAACTGGGATAATACGGTATAGAATATTTCTGGAGTTTCCATGTATAGTCGCAATAACCGTATTGGTTGGGCTACTCAGCTCAAAACTAGTTTGGTACTGCTCATCAGTTTTGTGTAGTAATGAATTATGAAGCTTTTTGCAACCGTTCATTCCACATTCTTTGGCCTTCTTGGATATTGGGGACTTATTATGTTGAAATAAACAAAGCCTACACAATTTTAAACGAGTCACTGATTTCCAGCGGTCATTCAAACACATACTGCCAAACCTTTTGCACTGTATTGCAATCGGACACCTTTTCTCACATAAAAGGCATTTTTTATTGAAGTGTCGGTATTCGTAGTTTCCACCAAATCGTGGTCGTTTTGACCATTATGCACATTGACGCGATCGTTATCTCTAGGTTTTGAGATTTGAGGTGGACCAGTCATTACACTGCAAGCACTTCGAGCTATCTTATCCAACCATTTGCTGAACTGTTTCAACTTATGCTCAGAGGGGTTAATATCACGAATTTCGTAAAGACCCCAATCCAGCCTAATTTGTGGCGGAAGTCTGTCGACTAGCTCGTGGAGCAGTCGCATATTGCACATGCACTCTTTTATATTTGCGGACTCAATAGCTGCTAGCAAATCTTTCAATTGCACTGCGTAAAACACTAAGGTTTCAAGTTTTTCTGCTCTAGGAGGTGCCATTTTTTTCAGTTTATCTATCTGAGTTTGTATGATTAGAGCGGGCCGACCGTAAAGCATTTTCAGTGTATCAATGAACGATCCGACGTTTGATGGATGAGCCAAAGAACTTTCAACCATTTTACGCGCGTCATCTTTCAAAGCCTTTTGTAAACGACATAGATTCTCCACGTCAGTAAATCTACACGCACTTGTTGAATATTCGTAAGTTGCCAGAAAAGTAGGCCATTGCTCAGGAGAACCAGAAAATGCTTTAAGATCACGATTTATAGTCTGACGTGCGAGAAAATGCTCAACTTGATGCTTCCCCATCACATGAGGTTGCATTTCTGCTTGAAATTTCCCATTTTTAAGAAGTGTGGTAGACTGATTTCCACTTGATTTTTAATGTCACTGGCAAATGTATATTGTCTACGTTACCTGCTATATTGGTGGATGAAAGCTTAGTATCGATTGGTATACCGTGTTGATTAGAAGGCTCTCGAGATATTTGGCTGATTCGTAGCTCGAGTGCTTCTAGTTTCGTGGATAACTCCTCTTCCCGCGAAATGTTATCTTGAATTACCTGCTTGAAACTTGAGACACAGGTCAAGCGAATCCATTCTTTGTCAGTGATTTCTACGTTTACTCCGACGCACTGAAAGTGATACCAATGTCGGCAGCCATCACACGCGACCATATTGATATTGTCGTTCTCATTGCAAAGTGGGCAATTAGCTTCGTCTTCGTTTAGGATGTCCGATGTCATGCTCCTCATCTTAGCTTGATTTTCTTTTGACATATTAAAGAATTCGTATCAAATTTTGAGAATGTAAATTTCAATCTTTGTAGCGGAAATATGATAGCTTTATTTGTTTCGCAAGCGCTAAGACTAAACCTTGATTACAAGTTCTTTAGTACGCTGAATGCCGCTCAAAATTTGAAATTGAAATACTCTTAATACAAGTTCCTTAACTAATACGGCTGAAATTTAAATTAACTAAATATAACTCAAAATGTTAAGAATGAAAGATCTTACTTGGTAGATGTTGACTACAAATCTGATGCTAAAAACAGGGTTTACCAGTTATTTTTAGATTTACAGTGGAATCTCAATAACTCGAATCTCTATAACTCGAAATACTCTCTAACTCGAAGAAAAAAAAATCCCCTTGAGAAAATCTCTATAGCTCGAAAAAACTACATGTATAAGAAATTCTCGGTAACTCGAACTCGAAATCACCTTGAACATAGAAAAAAACTCTATAACTCGAACCGCTATAGACCTTAAACTCTATAGCTCGAAAAACCTCTATAACTCGAATCGCTCCAGACCTTCAACTCTATAACTCGAAGAAAGTCCCAATATTGTTAGGTAATATTATTACAATCCTAGACGATTTCACTCTTCCTGAATCGGCTCATCAGTATTCTGCTAGTTGTCAATATGTCAACACCTCGCAAACTAAAGTGCCTCACTGTTGAGGAGAAAGTGAAAGTAATACAAGCAGTGAATTCATCATCAAAAACCAAACAAGAAATTGCTGCCCAGTTCAGTATTCCTCCTTCCACGCTTTCAACAATTTTGAAAAATAAAGAAGAAATATTGAGGCGTTTCGAAAGTCATGATTGTAGCCGCAAGAGGAAAAGAGACGCTGAATTCCCGGACATCGAAAACTCCGTACTCCAATGGTTCAAACAATGCAGAGAAAATAATCTGAGTGTATCAGGACCCTTGATTCAAGGGAAAGCTAAATTTTATGCACAACGTCTAAGGAATACGGAGTTCCGGGCGAGTTACGGTTGGCTAGACAAATTCAGAAATCGGCACGGGATTGTCTTCCACAAAATTTGTGCTCAGAGCGCCGATGTAAACAAAGATGTCTGTGATGATTGGAAGGCGCAGATCAAAACAATCGTAGGCGATTACAAACCTGAGGATGTATTCAATGCAGACGAAACTGGTAAGCTTATACAGATTCAATTTGAAAAACTGATTTAACAATTTTCTCACCTGTAATATTCCACTTCCAGCATTATTTTTCAAATGTCTTCCGGAGAAAACAATGGAATTTAAGGGTGAAAAATGTCATGGATGTAAATACAGCAAGAGCAGAATAACGCTATTATTTGCGGCGAATTCAATTGGCACTGAAAAACTATCAACCTTATTGATCGGTAAACCAGCCAAAACAAGGTGTTTTAAAGGAGTGAAGAGTTTACCTGTAGAATATCACGCAAATAAGAAAGCATGGATGAACAGTGATCTCTTCTGCTCATGGCTGAAAACCTTTAATAAATCAAAGAAGCAAAAAAACGAAAAATACTGCTTTTTATAGATAACTGCCCAGCTCATAGCACCATGCCTCCTAAGATGACGAACTTAAAAGTTCAATTTTTGCCAGCAAATACGACATCAGTTTTGCAGCCTCTCGATTAAGGAATAATGAAAAATTTCAAATTTTACTATCGTAAATTTTACTGATGACCAAAGTACTTTCGGATATGGAATTAAAGAAAAAGCCTGCTATTGATTTACTAATTGCCATAAGAATTATTGATTCTTCTTGGAGACAAGTAACAGCAACGACAATCAAAAACTGTTTTCAGAAATGTGGATTCGCAGTTAGATCTGAAACTGTACCACCATGTGAGCCATCTTCTAGTCGTGATTTTGAGAAAATAAAACAATCATTTCCAGCAAAAAATCCTGAAGAAATTGATGATTATATTGATGTTGATAACGATGTTGCTATTTGCGGTTTGATGACAGATGATGATATCCTGAACTCTTTAACTAGCAAGGAACAACAGTGTGATGAAGAAGATGATGACGACAGCTCCATCCCTGAAATCATATCTAATATCCAGGTCAAGATAGCCATTGATAATGTCAGGTCTTTCCTTGAGCAAAGTGAAGAGGTTGAGGAAGATACGTACGCAGCTCACAACTGATAAACAAATTATAAAAAATATAACCCAGAGAAAAATTACTGATTTTTTTGTAAAAATGTGATTATTTAATAAAAATCTCTCTAACTCGAATTCTAGTAACCCTGTTTTCTCTAACTCGAAGTTTCTATTACTCGAAGAAATTCTTCTTCCCCTTGCGATTCGAGCTATCAAGATTTCACTGTATTTAGTAAGGAGATGTAAGTAGCTTTATTTTGGAAGGTTGTCAGCATTGCACAATCCGTTTACAGGCTACGGACGATGCCATTTCTTACAGACACTTTCTACAGGTGTCGCTGATTAGGAGTCGCAGTTTCATGACATGTGTAATGCAACTTTCATCATATTGCATTCAATCAAGCACTCGAAAGTTTGACTAGGAGCTGCGATATTTACCAATCCTAGTAAAGAAATACTGGTCCCTTGCTTGGCCAACGCATCCGCCCTCTGACTCCCATCAATGCCCTTGTGACCGTTTCATAACTATTCGAATGAACTCCGAGATATGCACAGGTCCTTTGTAGGACGTTTTGCTCAGTCATCTGGATAGATACATCGAGGAAGATGTAGTTTTACATTCATGCTTTGAGACAAACCAAGGATTGGCTTTCGGGCGAAAATATTGACTGGCCCGCTTAAAGGCCTGACTATAATCCTATTGAGAACGTTTAGGGGATTCTCGCTAAGAAAGTGTATGGAAATGTGCGCTAATTTGGTAGCGTAAATGCCTTAAAGGCAAGTATTCTCACATGCAGGTCCGAAAAGTAGTCGGATTGTCTAAACAATCTTACACATTCAGTGCCTAACGGAAATTTTCGTTTCATTCAAAGTAAAGGAAGCCACACTACTTATCAAATCAAACAAAAGGCACAAAAAAAATGAAGTGATTTGATTCACTTGAAAATGGCAAATACGTTCAAACAACAGTATTACCATTTAGTCCAGTAACCTTATATATCGGGCCTTGAGTTAAATTCGGTTGTTCTGATTTTTTGCTGACTTGTTTATGATGTTGCCCCAATGAAACCTAAGTTTGCGACCTCGAGTGCAGAACGCAACCTTCTTAAAATCGAAAAAAAAATCGATAAATTTTCGATTTATTTATAGTTTTTGCCAATTTATACCATAAAAGACTTGTTTTATGATAAAATCTATTCAGTAAGTATTTAAATTATACTAAATTTGCCACAATTTGAGACCAAAACCGTCTCGGTAGACTCAATAGTTTCCAAGCTACAGCCTTGTGGCTGATCGTCGCCTTCTGAGGAATCGCAGTTTATTTCTAGTTCTTCGGCATCCTGCACGTTGTCACAGAAGGCTCCAATGCAGTGCCTGCAGACTGACGAGCATTCCAGCCTGGACTTCCTGCAGCTGCACGCATTCTCACAAAATTTGCTACAGCCACATGAAATCATCCGTCAGAGGTGTTCTGGGGCTGCATCTTTAGCCATCATTTTAGGGCTGAGACCGCATCCAACCCCGTCTCGACCTGTAAAAGGGTTATAGTCATACAGAAAATTATAAAACAAACGTTTTCTATAAATGAACTGAGTTCAAGAACAATTTGTACCTGATAATAGGTCCGTAAGGGGTGAAATCAAGCAACATCTTGTGAAGGAGATAGCTTGACCGAACCAAAGCTGGTTTTCACCGCTGCCCTTGCGAATAGCTGCGGTAGCTGCCAGGATTGCCCTGGGTAAGCCGTTATTCTAAGTACATGTGAAAAAAATTTGATGAAAATTGCGTCAGTGGTATTAGTTACGTTAGAAACTAGATTAGAATCTTCTGCGGGCTTAAAACAACATTGCAAAACAGTTTTTAGATCTATTTTGAAAACATAAAATTGTTTCGTACCATATTTTGTAAGTTTTACCTTGTTTCGGTGCCATTTTATAGAAATTTTCTTCAGCGGCTACAGTATTTTACACCTTTAAAAATTTCGCACGACTGTACTTTTAGCAGCTCCACTTTGAAATTTTGCACATTTGTAGTTTATGTAACTGTTTACAATATATAAAGAAATTAAGAAAATCGAAGGTGCGCATTTTGAAATATTCAAGGATGAAGGACACTGTAATGAGCCTTTTTATCCTTTTTGGCCAGAATGTTTCTCGCACTATTTTTCTTAGGAAATTCACATCTTTCTCTTTTCAACAAGCTGTATTTGAAGGCTCTACGTAAAGTAGAAGATTTTATACATTTTTTTGAATGCAACACGAACCGACGTTTCTCAAAAACTTTAAAAGCCCAATAATAAATATTTTTAATAAAAAATTTATTGGTGCACATAACTCAACTACTTACATTCACAGTGAAAATTTCATTGAAATCTGACGATAGCGATAAAAGACCGTTGGTCGATTTTCCGTGGAATGACCCAATAAGAATGATCAACAAGTCAATTTCTTCACCAACGACTATCACTACATCGTAGGCGGAGGTAGTAATGATGAGTCTATCAGCATCTTCCTCTGTCTAGAGTACTTGAATGTCGTTATTTCCCATTTTCGTTGTTAGCAGGTTGATGAAACTATTTTTTTTTTTGGTCGTTTGACAAAAACTTCTCTTGAGAAGCATGCACCATAGTTTTCTCATCGCAAATAATCTCTCGAGATGAGTGTGACTGGGATCTCCGAAAACGCTTTTCAGCTGCTTTCAAGATTGTTAAATTGAGGGACATTTTCCACCCTAATGACATTGTTTCTTTTTTTCTGGCTTCTTCTTCCTTTGAGCAACAGGATACTCTTAAGTTTTTTTGTATCTGCAAAGAAAGCAGTGTTCTTTAAAATTGAACAGCTGAGACACTGATCTCATTAGTCTTGATGATGTTGCACTTTTTTCTCCATGGCGAACAGCTACTTTTTTCAACTTCGGGTTATTATATCTCTTCGAACAAGCACTGCGCACAGATATCCCACTAACAACTTTCAACAAACACATTTTTTTTGTTTTTAGGAGAACCGCTAGACGCAAAAAAAGGTATTTAAAACCCTCTCCTTTACTAACCGCACTTCACCTTGACTTAAAGTTTTCTCACACATGAAACACAAACTCGCACTGGAACTGGAATCAGACATTTTGTAGATTTTGAATATAAACTGCAAGGGACACACGCACAACTCATGCTATGAGACACCGGCCAGAAATTAACTAGGTTAGGACTGAGAAGTTAGATGAAATGTGGTTCGAAGAGCCTGTTCTTGGGGTCTAAGGAGTGGAAGAGGAGGGGAGTGGTGGGAGAAGAGTGCAGTGGAGGGAGTGGTAGCGCCATTCTATTGGCAGCAGATCTCACACCTGAACTTTCTCTTCTCTTTAGATTGATGTAATCTTTTCTGTACATCTTTAATAACATTAACTGTATTTTATTATATTTTTGTTACTAAAATTTTTAATTCATATTATTTATTGCTAAATATATAAAATTTAAAAAAATCGATAAACTTTGTAAGGCGGTATTTTGGAAACTAGCGAGTATATGGTTCTGGTCTCAAATTCTAGCAAATTTAGTATGATTTAAAAGCTTAATGAATAGATTTAGATAAAAAAAACTTATTAAATAGATCAGCTCATAAAACAAGTCTTTTATGGTATAAATTGGACAAAATGAAAAAAAATCGAATATCTCTCTTTTCAATTTTAACAAGGCTGCGGTCGGCACTCGAGGTCGTAAACTTTGGTTATTCATTGTGGCAGCATAGGAGAGTGGAAAGGATAGTGATGACGCTTTGCACACCTTTTTCCATTGCGACCGCTTCAGAAGAGAACGACACATGCTTTTCTCTGCAATTGGCCCTGTGACGCCGGAGTCAATCGTGGAGATGATGCTACAGTCAGAAGACACCTGGTCAGCCTGGTCAGCTGTGTCAGCATATGCGGAGCTGGTATTGCGCTTAAAAAAAGAGGAAGGATGTCTCATAGACTTCTGAAAGCCTGACAGAACGGAAGTAAGCCAATGGGACACCTGATGGGTGGAAGTAGCACGGCCGAGTTGAAGTAATGCGAAAGCGATTCCAGCTCGAACCTCTGTGGTCGGCGGGTGACGTTTTTTAGTGAGTACGAGTCTCACATAATCTTGTATCGTTCGCAGGATACCTATTGAAGGTTTTTGAGATCCGCTCCCAAAAAAATCATAAACAAGTCAGCAAAAATCAGAACTACCGGATTTGACGCTAAGTACCTATCCTTTTAGACGACAAAGTTACTGGACTAATAGATAAAAATTTGGTTTTTTTGCACAAAGATAAAAAAAACACGAATTCAAATCATTTCTTAGCAAATAAAACATTCTATATATCTTTTAAAAGTATTGATATTCATTGTATTTAACGAAAATTAACGAATATCTACCACTATATATCCTCAGATAAGAACAGCCACGACGAAGAATCAGATAAGCGTGCAAATTTCAAATCAATTGGTAAGTTTGTGAAATAAAAGCTCGCAGATACGGAAGCTTAATTACAAATCTTTAAAGATACCTTTCAATAACGCAAATGATATAAAAATGTTTGTGAGATTATTCTCTAGTTAGTTCTCAATAGGTAGGTTAAGAAGAATAAAGATTGATACGATAGAAATTGTGTTAACGTTAATTGTTCGAAGGGACCGTGAACTTCGATTATTTATACCACTAAGAACCAGAAATATAATTCGCGCCCTAGGGTCAATGTTGACTGTTTTAAGTATTCCACTTCTAGTACTCTAACATATACATACATACATACAACTTCAGTGTTTTTTACTTAAATAAAATTAGCTTATCTTGTTGGGTGATAAGCGTGTAGATTTTGTATTTTCCCCGAAAATATAAGGCGCAAGAAACTTTACATTATATGGCTGATAAATCTTAATTGTGTCAATAAACATCTAATATTATTTTATCGTCCATTGTTTTTTTTACACACGAATATAAAATAATGATCTCGGAAAAGCTATCAAACATATATATGAAAACGTTTAAATACTGCACTATTATTTTAGTTTCATACTTCTAAACTAAATTACCTTCAATTTTGAACTAGTGAACGTGCTTCTATCATCTGTAAATATGCATTTTCGTTTGCCACAAGCCCTCAAAGTAGTATAGTTTCCGGTCAAAGGAGTCCACCATAATAGAATATTATTATGGTCAATAGATTTTTCTTCAGCCTAAAAGGAAAACAAAATAAGCCATATTTTTCTGTATATGGAATATGTATATATATATATATATATATATATATATATATATATATATATATATATATATATATATATATATATATATATATATATATATATATATATAAGTTTATACATACAAAAGTTACAGTGACTATCGTCACCAGTAAAATTTTATAAAACATTAACAAGAATTCCACATGGAACAAAACATGGAGAGATACTGAAGTTTCCATTCACATATGTACATATTATTGAGCACTTGAAAACAATTTATCAAAAGTTACAGTGAGTGTTAAAATTTACCGAAATATACCGAAAACCGAAATTTTTGCTTTTTCAAGTTTGTCTTGTGAACAAAAGTACGTCTTTTGGTTCATGAAAGCTGCATAAATAATGTTCGGAAGATTTCCTAATATGGTTTTTCTTCTACTTATAGGTGCAGAAAGCATTTCTAATCCGCTACATACATTTAAGCAGATATCATCTGAGTCAATAAGAAACTGCCCTTTTCAAATAAATTAGCCTTCGCCACGCAGAATTTAGATTTTGCAAAAAACCACTAGTAGACTTATCTGAAGTTATATTTAATAACTTCAAATTACAGATGGTTTCTCATTAAAAGTTGGCATTTTCAGGTAGCATAAATATTAACAAAATCCGTTTAATCCCTGTCGAATCGCAATAGTTTATCGAAATTCGGCAAAACTTGCCAACTTTCCAGTTCGCATTTATTTTAATCATTATGAAAGATTACATTACAAGCAATTTGAAGAAAAGATTATGCGTGAGATGCAATGGAAGCAATACAACACTAAATTTCATCTGTCACTATACAACAACATCGCTCAATATTTATACTATCCAGTGTTCTAGATAAGGAATAAGCAGATAACTCTCTACTGAGAAACAATTTTATTGATAAGACTATTTCTGAGAAATTAGGTCAGTGCATGTGGAGTTGCAAGACTGGAAACTGTCGATGGCCACTAGCGTTGCCAGATTGGGGGTTAAAGTGGTCCCGGGGAATTTTCGGGGGAACAAATATTGACAACATTTTCTTGGGAGGAAAACCCCCCGATTAATTAATTGAAACCAGGTTTCGCCGATATATATCAGAGGATATATATCATGATATATATCACGATATATATCATTTGATATTTATGCGGATATATATCAATTGATATTTTCTATCTAGCATCTTGGCAGCACTAAAAGAAAAACTAAAATTTAGATTATTTTCCCCCGAATAGCTATCTCATCAGAAGTTCGGGTACTCCCCGTTTTACTTGCGTGCACGCGGACTAGCATTTGACAATTGTTAACTCAAGTATACTGTCAATTTAATATCAACCTAAGAAATGCTTTACTAGTTTAAAAGGTTAATGCTACAATCCTACTTTTGTATTTCATTTTGATATCGTTATTTAGTTGGTGTAGTGCAGTGATCTTTACGTTCATCTGCTGCGCGATATTCATTCAAGTAGATAACTGACCTATTGGGCGATAAGTTTGAAGGTAGTGTGAAAACAATACAAGTTGTCAGATCGTTGAGCCTAAGTGTTTTTCTTTCTACATTTCATTTTTCCACAGTATTCGAAACAATTTGAGCCATGCCGAAACCTGCGAATGCTGTATGGGGAAAATTTAATATTATTTCAAAGATGGGGAACAGTGGCAAATGGGCCCAATGTAAAAAGTGCAAGAAAGAGCTGCAAGGCATTCCTGTGCGTCTATTGAAACATGTGAATGTTTGTCCAGTGTCAAGGGCTTCTAGCTCATAAGTGCCACCTTCAGATTCTGTTCATGATACCCACCCCTCAACATCAAATGACACCATAATCGAATCAGTGGCAAAAAAAAACGCGCATTGTCGACTGGCAGACCATCATTCAACATATTAGAAAAAGTAATTGTTGCATTGGAATCCCAAGCGAAAAAAATGGATTTGGCGGTCGCAAACTTTTTCTATGCCACACCGTTTTTACACCGTTTTTGCACGCTGATCACTTGAAGTTTAAAGAAGTGATCATGGCACTTCGTCCAGGCTATAAGCCTCCCACATCTCCTCAAATAGGAGGCCGTCTCCTAGAAGAAAGTTATGCTGATATCTTACAAAAACAAAAAGATGAAATCGAGGGCAAGGCCGTATCTTTGGCTTTGGACGGTTGGTCTAACGATCACAATGAGCCTATAATTTGTTGCAGCCTCGCTACACCCGAAGGACAATCGATACTAGTTGATACTATCGATACTTCAGGCCATCCTCATACTGCTGATTATTTAAAAGAAATTGCTACGGATATAATTACAAATATCAACAAAAACTTCAAAGTGATTGTCAAGAGCTTCGTTACCGACAACGCAGCTAACGTCAAAAAAATGGGGCACGAATTATGTAAAGAAGATAGTAATAGCATAATTCAATATGGTTGCTGTGCGCATATACTAAACCTGCTAGCGCAAGATGTGGAAATCAAAGGCGTTTCTGGAAACATAATTAAGGTGATCAAATATTTTAGGAATAAACATCTGCCCGCAAGTTGGTACAAGGCTGCCGGTGGTAAAAAGTTGGTAATGTTCGATGGAATACAACGAGAGACTGTATAAGCTCTTACTTTGCTAATCGAGGAATATTGGTACAAATATGCCAAAATAATAAAAATGAAGTTGACAAAAACATACTCGAAATCGTAAATGATGCACAAATCACGAACAATGCAATTCAACTGGGAGTCAGACGATGATGTACCACTTATATTATAGATCTGTGCCTGAAGCCTGGCAATTGACCCTGATTTTAATTGATCAATCAAATTTTTACTCACGTCTTTGTTACTTTAGGAATAAAAAGTGAAATATTCAGACTAATTTTTATTATTTTTCCATTTTGACAGTTTCAAATATATTACAGACTGGAAAATGCTTACTTTTCGTAAACGTGATATATATCCGATATAAATCGGATATATATCAAATCTCGGATTTTTTGATATTTATTATAAATATCGGATTTTTGCGAACCCTGATTGAAACACATTGAAACATTACACTTGAATTAAGAAATAAATAATATGCAACACCAAATGTTATATCTAATCTAGATTTCTCGAAGATTAATGCCACATACTTGCTGGGATATCGGTGATGAATGCTGGATCCGAATTAGAGCACAATACCCATCCAACATTTCTGACTAGGATATAGCCACGGCTATATTTTCTATTACTATGAACTGTACATTGCCATACACACTTGTAAGTTGAAGCCTACAGCTTCAGCCTCAGCTCTTCGGTTGGCTAGCTGTTGATTATGGCCTGGCGTGGGAGGTTTTTTTAAGATCGGGATCTGGCAGCACTGTTAGCCACCACTCTGGATGTTAGTCGCTTTTTTTGTTCCGCTATCGAAAGCTGGTTAGGAAGGTAGCATTAAAAACAACAACAATCCTGGCCCAGTTTTTGTTGGTTTAGTCCGATAGAGGCGCAAAAAAATGCTGCTACTCTTACAATCAATAGACAGTGTTAGACGCAGATGGGCTCAACGTGTGTTAAAGCTGGGTGGAAATAATTAGAAAGGCAAAACAGCTTGTTTAGGAAGGTGAAAGCACAACAATATGGTGCAGTAGATGCAGATTGAACAGAAGGTGAACGTCGCTAAACCACCGGTGGTATCCGCCAGCTCAGAAAAGATTCAGAAAAAGGGGGTCTCAAATGACGAAAACAAAAAAAAAACGGAGGAAAAGAACAGGCGGAGACAGCGGGGAAAGAAAATTGACTCTGTCATCGTCAAATCAGCACCGGGAAAAACTTACGCGGAGGTCCTGAGGCCATCCGCCAAAATATTTCCCTAGGTGAAACTGGTACGCAAACTGGTACGATACTTGAGAAACACTGCAAAAGGAGGGGTCCTTCTGGAAATTGCGCGGACAAATGATCGAACGAAGTTGCAGGACTCGATCCGGCCCGCCGTAGATGGCCAGGGGTACGTGAAGCTTGTGACTCCTAGAGTTAAGATCGAGCTTTTCGACCTCGATTGCCTCACACATCGGCCATAAATCGCGAGACTGGAGAGGAAAGAGCCAGCGAGGTGAAAACCATGCTATTCCCCCCTAACACAAGGGAACAGAGGAGAGCTGTGGTGGAGCTGGATGAGGCGCTAGCATTCAAAATCCTCAAGTCTGGTCGAGTCCGGGTGGGAATGATTAGCGCCCGAGTACGAAGGTGGGCTGAGGTGACAGACTGCTACCGGTGTCTAGGCTACGACCACACAAGACGTAGCTGCAAGGGCCCAGATCGGAGTGCCAGCTTCTAGAAGAGTGGACAGGTTGGCCACCGGGCAGCAGACTGCTCTGCGCATGCTCAGTGTATATTATGCACTGAGAAATATGGTGCGAATGGCGCCAAGCATCTAATGGGATCGAGTGGTTGTAGGGTTTTCAAAGACGCACTTGATGCCAAGAAAAAGCAAGGACGGATATGAAAGTCCGTCAAGGCAACCTGCAGAGCTGTAGAGCTGCAGACGACCTCCTCACGCAGCTAGTCTGTGCGCATAAGGCTCAGATCGTACTGATCAGCGAGCCTTATAGGGGGAAAAACTCGTCCGTTTGGCTGGCAGATGCTACGGGATATGCGGCGAGTTGGATCGCTGACGAGCAGAGGGCCCGTACCGGCCGCCGCGACTCAGGCAACGGTCACGTGTGTGTAACATACGGAGAAATCATATTTGTGAGCTGCTACTTGTCCCCGAATGACGCAATGCAGGCATTCGTAGACAAGCTTAGCTCATTGAAGAACTCTCTCCGTGGCATGACCGGCAACGTCATCGTAGCGGGTAACTTCAATGCAAGGGTGTTGGAGTGGAGCATGCCCACCGAAAACAATCGCCAGCAGAAAGTGATGGAGGACTACACTGCGAGTGATCATAATCACATCACTTTCCAAATCGCTGAAAGCAGGCAAAGACACCGCCACTCTCCCTGCAAGTGGCTAGGCTGGAATGCTGCTAAGCTTCACAGCGATGCGAAGACCACATCACTCAATTTGAGCTTTGAAGGGGAGCCTCTAACATCTGGGACCCTAGTGACTTGTGCATAAGCAGAGGCCACTGCTGACAGAACCATAGCTCGACTGGTACTTGTAGACAAGGGGAAGGGTAACCTGGGCAATCCATCAGCATACCGCCCACTGTCCATGCGGGACACTGCAAGAAAGCTTCTGGAAGGGTTGCTCAAGCCGCAGCTGCTATCAGCAGTGAGATCTGCTGGTGATCTTTCTTGCAGGCTGTACGGCTTCCAAAAAGGGCATTCAACAATCAATGCCATCTCAGAGGTTGTTGGGGCTGTAGCAAGAGCGGAAGAGGCATGCATGCCAAAGGAGTCAAAAAGAAGCCTGGATCTTAAAACCTGACCTCTGGAACATCATGCACGATGATTTGCTGCGCCTGGAAATTCCTCCGGATGTGTTTCTGGTAGGTTACGCTGATGACGTCACATCGGTAATCACTTCCAGATGTGCCGAATTCGCTCAGCTCAACTTTACTAAGCCATGAGGAGGTTGGATCTTTGAATGACCAAGCACGGCCTCCAGCTAGAAGTTATGCTAACGAAGCGGAGGATACCAACTGTCATATCCATGACAGTTGGCTGCGTTGAGGTCTAGACCAGCACAAGTCGGTCAGCTATCTGGGAGTGACCCTGGATACCAAGCTGACGTATTGGGATCATATCTGCAGGGCATGTGACAAGGCTCTAGTGGTCGTCTTTTTGCTGAGCAGGCTAATGGCTAACGTCGGTGGACTCACTTACACACGACGGAGGCTGCTGAAGGTAACGATCGATTCCATCTTGCTATATGGAGCCGAAATCTGAGGAGATGCGCTCCAAACTGAGAAGTTACGGTACCGCATTGCCAGTGTCCAGCGCAGAGGTGCCCTGTATATCGCCTGTAGCTACCGCACGATCTCAGAAGAAGCTGTTATGGTGGTATCAGGAATAATCCCGATTGATCTACTGGCGCAAGAACACTTGGAACTCTTTCGCTCAGAGCTGGATAGAACTGAAGCTCTGACGCACGCGCGTACGCTAACCCTCCAATTTTGGCAACAGCGTTGGCATGAAAGTTGGAGGACGCTGGATGGCTAAGCTAATTGGTCTTATTGAGCCTTGGCTTAGCCGGAGTTACGGACAGGTAAAATTTTACCTTTTTCAATTCTTGATAGGGCAAGGTTACTTCAGGAAATACCTGAACAGAATGGCTAAGGTGGTCACACCGTACTGTCGGTACTGTGTCACTGAACTCAATGACGCTCAGCACACATTCTTTATGTGCAGTCGCTTCGTAAGTTTGAGGCGCGCCATTGAGTCCACGATCGGCCTGGTAACGCCTGAGACGATCGTGGATGCAATGCTGTTCGGGTACTTTCAGTCGCGTTCATGGACTGAACCCAACTAACATTAGTAAAAAAGTACTTTCTGAGATAAAAATTATTTTTGTAAAGTTGCACTCTCCGTACAAGAATCACTAGAAAGAGATAAATAGTAAAACGGTAAAACTATAGGAATATAAAGAATGGACACGCAATCACAATGCATGAACCCGTACGTGAATGAAGCAATTTTACTACACATGCAATTTTACTCTCTGTAAAACAGCTTTCCCCTCAGCGCTGTAGACTCTCTATGTAAACATTCATTTCAATCTATCCAATCTACGGGGTGGTTGGGATAGCGGGGAAACTAATACATGGACACAAATTTCCAAATACATCAACTTTTCTGCATGAAATTTGTTGTTGTTTTACACAAACACATTGCGACCAGAGGTCGAAAATTGCTTCATTTCTCTCGGCCCATTTCGTATCCATTCTTCTTATATCTATGGGTAAAACGCAGTCCAGATACGAAATTTTTGAAGAGTAAAAATTATTTTATAAGAGCCAATGAAGACTCATAGAGACAAATTCTCAGTCGAATTTTTCTGACAATATGTAGTCGTAAATCTAATATGTTATATATTCAGATGTTAAAAGCTTTTGACTTTGGACATTAATGATGCAAAACTGAATGAGAGCGAAATTGTACCGATGAAAACTGGTAAATAATAGAAGTGCTTCAAAACCTACCATCATTTAAAAAAATTATTTAAAACCATCCTTAAATTAAGAGAGTAAAACTTTAATATTTCCATCAAATCTACTCCAAACCAACACAAAATTACATATTATCTGGAAATAAATACTTCATTTTACTTAGTTTGCTCGTTGATTTGGTGAAATTAAATGTTTTTACTCTATAACCTAAAATTGTTGCTTTCATATTCATCAAAAGAATATAGTCGCAACAAAAAACTGTTTTAGTGGTATAAAAATCTATTGATTAGATGAAAACTTTCGTTATCAAGCTGCAGCGCTTATAACCTGCACGTTTCAGACTTGCATTCTTTTTATGAGAAACGATCTCTACTTCTGAGAGTTTAATTTTTGAAATTCTTGCTGTAACTAAAAACATATGAACTCTTGTTATCAGAATGTTGCACTTATAACTTGCACATTTGAGGCATGTGCTATTTTATGAGAGTAGAAGTGTACGTTTATCAGTTGAGTTATTTAATTTCATGCGAAAACTAGTTAATCTTTTAATTTTTTTCATTCCAATTAAAAGTTTCCATGGAGACAGCGCAAAATATTTACTGGTACACAAAAACCGAGTGGGAAAACCATTAACGTCATTCGAGGTAGATTTTTTCCGAGGTTCTTACACTTTATGTGCTAGTAAGACACTTTTGATAAAACTCGTAGAACTTTTTGTCTCATAAGAACATTTTTGTAAGAAGTTTAACACTTATACTCTCATACGTGCTTTTTTATTAGTGTCCTTTTAATAAAATTAAAGCCTATGAGAGCTCAATTTTTATAAAAAGAGTAATATAAGATTATAAGATTTCACGCACTCATAAAAAAAATTTAGCTTGTTATTAGAGAACAGCTCTAAAAGCTTTAAAGCCTCATACTGTGAGTGTTATGAGAATCTGCTAAAATTCTCCTTAAAAATACTTTGCTCTGTAGAGGCCCAAGTGGGATAGTAAAGTCTTAGAAGACATCCCAAGAGCTGAATTCTGGAGAGTATGTTAGTTGGGAAACTTCCTGAATCATGAAAAGTACAAAAACGCTCTCATGGCATTTCCTTAAAAGTGACAGCCAAAAGTGTCAGTTGCCTGGTTTTGAAAGAACGATAGTGATTATAAAGTCATCCTAAGCGATAATCAAGTGTCGCCACAAATATATACGACTTTCAGAACAACATTGCGCAAAAAAATATTTTCCGTGTCGCGCATATTTGTAAATATTTATTCGCGTCACACCGTTTGACACTTTTCAGGATCTCTCAGTAGCTAATGCCCGACTGAAATCGAAGAGAGGAAATTTTCAGTTTTGAGTCAAACTGAGTACAAAAACGACTTCATCGCAATGCATTGTAATGCATGGCAACGCATTACAATGCATGACAATACATGCAGTAAGCGAGCATACCTTTTATAATCCAAACGAGGAATATCGCGTTTCTTGAATTACAAACGAAACTACTGAATTTCCTTTGGAGGGATTTAATGGACTTGTCACCACATGCATGTTGAGTACGCCACACATCATAGATATAAGGGTGCGTGTGGTGGGGAAGTACAAAAAAAACGCACTTCTGACATTTCCTTAAAAATAACAACCAGAAGTGGCAGTTGGGCTAAGCTCGACTATGTTCTCCCCAGAGCCCTTAAATAATTTTCCGGTAGATGTTCGGCTGATATGTTTGTGTTTTTGGGGTTTCGTGTTTATTTTTTTAAGGTGTTTTTTGTTAGTTTGCTTGTCTATCATCATGGTGTTGTCTTCTCGTCGAATTTCAATTTGTTTTCAAGTACTCTTCTTCAAGTTTTTACGAACAGGGATCACAAATTGAAGAATAACTAACAAAAACATGCAAAAACAATGCACAATAAGACAACACACTGAAGACAAACAAACGAACAAACAAAAACACCCTTAAAAACAAACACAACCACAAAAACACAAAAATAGTAGTAATAGTGACGAAGCGATGACGTCAGCGTAAGTTTTCGGTCAAACAGCAAAGAAAAACGATTTCCCGGCAATGCATTGCCGGCTAAACTCGACTACGTGCTTCCCAAAGCCGTTATACAATTTTTTTTAAAAAAAAACACCTGTAGAGAGATTTTGGGTAGTTGCAGCCCCGCAGCTTGTATTGGTTAATCGCTTTTGTAAGGTTTATATTTATTCTATTTATTTATATATTTCACATATATCATCGGATATCGAATTGAAAAAATATAAACATAAAAATATTAAATAATTAGTTCAAAAAACAAAAGAATGGAGCCGTAATAGCCGTAAAATTCATAATTTTCTTTCTTTTGTGCATTTAAAAAAAAATTCAGACATCTCTTTCTGCTTTGTACAGCCATTTTTGTACAAAAACTACATTTGGCTCTTGTATTTGGTTAATCGGTTTAATCGGTTTGGTTTGAGGCTGAGAAAATACCTCCGATTACGTCCCACCGTTTTCGTAGTTTCGCGTCGTTTACTCAACCATTTTTAGACACATTTGTAGAAGCTGCAGCTATTCGGAGATTATAATCGTCGTTTTTTCGGATTTTTCAAAAACTCCGCCGGAAATTGACCGTCTGCACGCAATAAAAGCCGCTGCAAACATTTCACGAACAGCAGACTGCGGTGAAAAATTAAACTAACCATGTACATTGATCTGGCACCACGATTCGTGACCATGCGCCAACTCCGAATCGATAATGCAGTTTATCAATTCACCACATTTCAATAGCCGAAGAGATTCGTTTCGTTGTATCAGTTCACAGTCGTCAATCGTGTCGGGAACCTCGTGTCTGCTCGTTTGGCGTGAGCACAAGTTTTTTTGTTGGATGTGCCATTGAATAATCATGCAATTTATTTTAAATAAAAATAATTTACCATTAAATAAAAGCTGTGGAAATAGCGACGAATTATGTGTATCGAGAAACATTGACGAGAACTTATATACTTTTAATCCAGCGATACGAAATCCGAAGAATAACATAAAAGTGAGAAATTGTACGAAAGTGATATCGCCGTCTTGATCGCGGGCCACAATAGCAGAAATTTTTAAAGAGTAAATTTCAATTCGTTACGAAATAAATAATAATTGTGAAATTCGCAACCATCATCCGGATATATAATAGATAGATTTGCAATCGAAGTCAGTTTATACCCTGCCTCAGAAGGATTTTCAGTTGCCGTAAGGAAAATTTCGAGTTTCGTAACCTTTCGAGGTTTTTAGTTCGCGACCTAAATTCAACAACACAGAAATTTTAGTTTGATTAGTAATTTGTGTGGTCTCAAATTTTCTTTTGAATCAAATTTCAATTAAGTCAAGCGGCTGCATAGGCGGCTGACAAGTGTATTGGAAAATTGTGACAAAGATCTCGGAAGTTCTCGCGTTCGCAGTATAAGAAGTAGTTACACAGAATCATAACGCGAGATTGTTCCGGAATTTAAGTGAATTCGTCAATTACAAGGTAGCGCGAGAACAAGTCAAACAACTTTCGGACGACCAGTGGAAAAAAATAATTGAAACTGGATCCATACGCGGAAAAACCGTCGAAGAGAAGTGGCAAGAAAATGCCGCGGAAAAACAACAGAAAAGGAAAAGGTAAGCATGGCATTCGTATAGCTGAAAGTAGTTGAATCATTTGGTTCGTATGGGGCATGGGAGCCATGGGAGGGTGCAATGGCGGCATTCCCCCGTACAATTTTTGACAGCTCGAAAGATCTCATGCACGCGCGGCATGCTCACGATGATGACGCGCTCGGTCCATCCGAAGGTCGTCTCACGTCGACAAAGCCATCGTGGATTCGTACTCGTGTGAGAAATAGATTTTGTTTTTGTGCTGTGCTGATGCAGGTGCTCGTCGATAGGAATGAATATCAGATGGTGTATTTTGTTGTTGATTTGATAATACATAGTTTTGAAAGATATTATGTAATAAATAGAGAATGTACTGATTCAATCGATAGGCCCCGGACTTTTTGTATTGAGAAATGGATAAATATCAAGCAAGAGTGCATTGAATCAAAACGAAATCCACACGATTAGATGTGGAAGAGTACTAGGAGTATTCTTGATAATGACAAAAACAACGCAGCATCAATCCACCTACTCTTAAGTACCTAGCTCTCTTACTTTGTAGGGGATGCTGTGTCTTCTTGTGACGTAGCTTCCTACCTACGCTCATGCAAAATATTTGATTACGCATAGATTTACCATGTTGACGTTGAATGATATTAAACGACAATATAGTTTTTACGTCATCATGGCCTTCTCTGTTCATCTAATAATGTAATCAAATTCTTCAGTCTAGGTTTTTCCTTTTAGTATCTATTTGATTAAAATCCAGCTTTGTATGTAAGAGAAATGCAAATTTTATGAATTTAGTACAATTCTTTATTATCTAACAGCATTCGTACATTTGTAGCCAAAGTGCATTTCGTATACCTACCAGTTTTTGTTTCGATTGATAATTTGTCGAATCGAGATTTTTGCACAAAAATAGACTGTATCCAATATGGTGAAATTATTATTGATGAGTCAAAAATGCCCGAGAATACAGGTATTTAACGGGTTGCAATTATTTGAGATAAAAACATATAAGTGAAAACAACGGAGAATTAGTCATAGTCTTTGAATGGCAATGGTTAAATTGTTTCAAATTGATATGTGTTATATTGATTTACCTTTGGTTTTGAATTATTAATATATTGAAACCATTTAAGACTTACGGAAGTAAGAACATTAACGTACAGTCTTGTGCTTAATCATAGGAACATATAAGTTAATTTAAATTATAGAACTGTTAATAATAGAACCAGCTGTTATTGCTTATTATTTAAAATGATCCTTAAACAAGTCTTGATTATTTTTGGAACTGAACTCACCAAATGTTCGTTCATGATTTTGCTCATGGTTTTCGTATAAAAATATTTTTGGTTTGTGAGCTGATGTCTGGTCGTTCAACATTTTCAAACAACTTTCTATAATGTTTTAATCGGGTCTTGTTCCTGCCTCACTGTCTCATCATTTCATCTCATATGATATTCAATTAAAGGCAGAAGATACTCCTGCGGAATTGCTATTCCTACATATATTTCTATTGTAAGACATAGCACTCCAAACTGTTGATAAGAGCGGTTTTTTAACTGATGGTTGGCATCTGTAACCCATATCGCACAACCACTTCCGTATGTAAGCATATGAAATTTCTTTATATGTCTACCTTTGAAAGTTCTAAAACCATGGTTTATAATGTTGTACAGAATTTTAAGAGACATAACACTACTAAAAAGTAGCTAGACGTCGACAACCCCGCAAAACCAGAAGCAGCCGTAGGTCGAAAAATTATTCGCATAACATAGAAGTATCCTATCGAGCTCCAAAGAAATGCAGAAGGAGATATTTGGCGAAAATCCCCATCCGTTTTCAGCTCGTTTTATCAGGAAACGATTGAATGAAAGTAAATTTTTTTTTTCATTAAGGCCGGCGATACATGTAAACGCCTGAATTTAGACCGTTTTTCAGAGGCTTATTTAAAATAGAAGGAATAAATGAGTCGTTTTGAAAGTGATCGTGTTTATTCATTACATATTAAAATACAAGAATCTGATTTTATTTAATTTTTTTTTTCAAAATGGCCGCCGTAGTAACCAATCTCCTGAGAACCTCGCGGCGAAAGGCATCAATCGGCGGGATTTTTAGCATCAGTTACAGCAATCTGAAATAATAAAAAATGGGTTGGAGTGTGTTTGTTTAACATGTATCTTCTAGTTGAACCAAGAAAAAAAAAGTAAAAAAATCGTGAATTAGCACGATAGAAACACCTCAGAAAAAAAGTACGATTGGCATTAGGCTTGTTTCACACGTACGAGGTTCCATTCGGTTCGGTTCGTTTTCGGTTGTAACCGAAAACAAACCGAACCGAATGAAACCCCTTCACACATACACGGTTCATATTAGGTTTTGTGTTTTTTCATTAAAAAATTCATTAAAATCTTCAAAAATTTCCACACAATCGTTTTTCCATGCCTTTTGCATCTTAAATTTATGTTCATATTTTGCACAAGTTTTGTCCCACAGTGCTATTTTAGATTGCACAGTACAAATCCGCATATCCACATCAACATCTTATAAATCGCTCATTTTATCAGAAAAACTGCGACTGATAATTTCAAAAAAATTGAAGGTGATAATAAAACTAACTAAAATTGACTAAACTAACTAGATAAAACGTCTAAATATTTCAAATTAAGAGATCCAAACTGATAATTTATAAATTTAAAAAAAATTTAAATGATCCAATCAGTTTGAAACCGAAACTAAACCGTGCATGTGTGAACGCCCTGATTGCTTTCTGTTCCCTGGACACGAATTCACACCTAATAGAAACCTGATGAAACCTATTCGTGCTCAGGGAGGATTCGGTTCTATGCGGTTTCTATTAGGCACCGAATAGAAACCGAATTATCGTTTCACACTTGTCGGCAGCGACCGAAAACGAACCGAATGGAACCTCATATGTGTGAAACAAGCCTTATTGAGAACTAGAAGCTTATACTATAGAGAAAACATGTGCCAAGTTTCATAAGAATCGGTTGAGAACTTTTTGAGTTAGCTTGCCCGCCAATTTAAAAAAAAAAGTCGTTTCGAGAAAAACGCGTAGTTTTGACACAGAAACTCTATGATTACAGCGACTTATCAACTAATCAGCGATTCCAGGCCCATACAGAAGTCCTTCAGTGCGTTCATAGTACTCGTTTTTTTCTCAGCTCTTCTTGACACACTTGACGAGCTTTTTTAGCTGTCAAAGAGCTGTGGCGATTTTCTCGACTCACTAGCGAGGGTCGAACGCTCCAGTACGGATTCAATAGCGCTCGAGCGTCGAGTTGTGGCGGAGCACTTAAATGAGTTTCTAGTCGATAAATAATGCGAATTTCATTCTAAAACTTTACAAACATATTTTTTAGATGTTAATTTAACTATTTATGAAAAAAAAAAGAAACTCGAATTTTTGAAAATTTTACATGTATCGCCCCCCTTAAGGAACCGGAAACAAGGAAACAAATATTGGGCCATTTCAAAAATAGAACCACATTCTTTGGAGTGATGAAACTAAAATTAATAGTGGGAAAGAATAAAAAGCAATATGTTCAATGTCCTATCAATAAAGCTTTGTAACCATGAGCAACTCATGATAATCTCTGTCTTCGACTTCGTCAGCTGTAGACCATGGCTGGCAATCCACCGTTCAATCCTCATAACTTGGTTTAGTCCGATTTGGACGAACTCGGTACCTCTGGAAGTGATTACCGCTGCCACATGTAAACGATCAGAAATAAATCTGTTGGCATTTGCATCGTAAACGATGTTCCATGCGAAAACTATGCTCAAGGGCTCCAAGCACATCTGTCCACCCGACCGAAGTGAAGGTATTTTGAAAATCGCGTCACCAGCAAAACGATCGGTCTAGGGCTGTGGCATGCCTCATCCGCTCTTGTTACTGCCCTAATCACTGCTGAGATGGCATCAACAGGCATCCATCAGGGCCCGGGGCCTTCCTATTCTTCATACATGGTGATCTCTGATATTAGGTTTGTCCATGACAAGTTGATCACATACATCTTTGTCTATTATGACCACCGTGTTTCCCTTGTTTGAGTTATCTTAACATCATGAAGGGGCGATTGGAAACAACTTGGTTTGTAGCCGAATTTCATTTTCCAAAAAGATATATTTTTTGTAGGAAATTTTTTAAGCAAAAAATTCGTCCTATATTGTTTTCCTGAAGACGTGGCCGTTACTGAGATATTTACGGAAGGTAACTTTTGTGACCTTTGACCCCTTATAAAAAGTAACGCAGCATTCGGATCGATGGGGACTTTTGACATTTTGCTCAGCACGCCAGTATCTAGGTTCACACCAAAATTCAGCTTTCCCCCAATTTTTCCGAAGTTTCACCTATTTTATGTCGAATTTCACCGGACTATATGAAAATATAATGGAAGTGTCTGTTAGTGCAATATTTACGAAAATGACTGGTGCTGACAACCCTGTGTTAGTAGCATAGCCAAAAATATACCAAATCTACTTCACGTTAGGTTAAACCAACCCTGTGAATTTCGTTTCG
Organism: Nemotelus pantherinus; assembly: GCA_963978885.1. Lineage (NCBI taxonomy): Eukaryota > Metazoa > Arthropoda > Insecta > Diptera > Stratiomyidae > Nemotelus > Nemotelus pantherinus. The sequence continues at coordinate 80,048,503 of OZ022266.1, forward strand.
ATTGAATGACTGCGCTAGAAGTTATAAGGGTGAAAATAATTTTAGGGCTACCACCCGAAATTTTTACTAATGTTCGAAGAACATTAGTATTAAACTCGTTTCGCCGAAAATTCATATTTCTTTATATATATATATATATATATATATATATATATATATATATATATATATATATATATATATATATATATATATATATATATATATATATATATATATATATATATATATATATATATATATATATATATATATATACCAGCAAAATGATTTTCCGAGATAATCTCTGGAGTGGCCGATTCGATTGAGCTGAAACTTTCGGAGAACGTAGATGTATATAGTAGGTAGGTCCACGACTTTCTCAAATTCAGATATCCTAAACCTTTTGGCGGCGGCGAGCGTTTTAGTGATTTTTGAGGTACTCCTATATTTCCAAGCAGTGCGTGGGTGCTAAGTGCCTAAAAGTAGGCAAGGATTTTTTTTCAAATTTTGATTTGTCATTACTTGTGATCAAAACATCGGATCATCGTGAAAATTGCAGAGCGTATTGATGTTGACTAGGACTTAGCATATATGAGTTTTCAAGGTTGCACGGGTAACCCTGTAGCTACGGCAGGTTCCTGAAAAAAAATCTTTCAAATCACTGACCCTCCTCAAAATTTTTTGATTTTTGGCAAAAATCTCAAATCATTGATAAATTTTGACTTTTGTCCATCATGTCAAATTGAAATTTTGAAAATTCCGATTTGCACAAGAACGGCAACCCATCACCAAATTACCTCTATTTTCAGCACTCGAAAGTTCTGTTCACGAGAACTGACGACCGGATTATCCGATCATAATGAAATTCACAGGACATGTTGGTATTAGCTAGGACCAGGTCGGATAGAAGTGATTTTGAAATGCGGGCAACCCTGCGGCAGTGGTACCATCTTGAAAAATAACTGAGAAAAAAAAACAGCTTTTTGGCCTATAACTTCCGATTCAGCCATCAGATTTTAACAAAACTCACACAGTACTTGAATCTTACTCTATGTAACATTTGGTAAAAATTTGGTTGAAAAATTAGAATAGGGCTGCCAGCTATGGTGATTTTTGTCTCATAAATCTTGCAAATTTGCTCAGCAAAATAAAGCTTTTTTCCCTATAGCTTCCGGTCCAGAGCAGAAATCAAAACGAAGTTCATGCAGTAAATGAACCTTAATGTGAACTATATGTCGTAGGAATTTCGTACAAAAATCATGAAAGAACTGCCAGCTATGACCATTTATGTAATTTTTTGGAATTTCTTTACTGAGCGATTATGTCATTAGATTTGCAAATGGCAATGATCCTGCAATGAAAATTAACAACAAATATTAATGCTTTAAAAATTGGAAAAGGGTTGAAGGTGGTCACCCTAAAATTCTTTTCACCCGTATAACTTCCAGCGCAGTGATTCAATCGAAACGAAAATTACTGGTTGGGTTTAACTTAACCTCAAGCAGATTTGGTATATATTTTGCTCTGCTGCTGACACAGGGTAACCAGCATTAGCCATTTTCGTAAATATTGCACCAACAGATGCTTCAAATTACATACTCATATGCAAAGCATTTGCGATAAAAATAAGAAACCAATTTTTAAATTTTCCGAGTTTTGAACATTTTTCGGATGGCAGCCTCAAACAACGTTTAACCGCTAAAACTTTCGATGAAGTCCTCCGATGAGAACGAAATTCAAAGAATAAGTTGATTTAAGTATGAGCTTGTTATGGTAAACTTATTGCTGCTTCGTTGGGAAAGTGTTGCCAGCACTGAACATTTTCATCATTTGTGTTATAGTTGAGTTTTGTTGCATGAGATAAGGAATGGTTGATATGATTCTACAAAAAAGTGTATTACGTCTTTCCAAATTTTTTGATCACTCAAAGACAATGTCTTCGAAAATTAGTTTTCTAGCGGTTCAGGTGCGCTAGAGTTTTTTTTTTAATTATTTCGAAACTTCAATATTTTTTGTTAATTGTCGTTGCAGGATCGTTCACACTTGCAAATTTTATGACAAAATAGCTTAGCAAACAAATGCCCGAAAACTACAAAAATTACCATAACTGGCAGCTCTTTCACGTTTTTTGAATTAAATTTCTACAGAATCAGGCTTACAATAAGGTTCACTTTAATTTCATGAATGCGCCGGGAAAAAAGGTTTATTTTGCTGAGCAAATTTACAAGATTTAGGTGACCAAAATTACCACAGCTTGCAACTCTATTCTAGTTTTTCAACCAAATTTCTACCATATGAGTAAATTTCTACCAAAGAGTAAATTTCGTTAAAATATGTAATCTGAATCGGAAGTTATATGCCAAAAAGCAATTTTTTTCGCAGTGATTTTTCATGATGGCACCACTGCCACAGGGTTGCCCGCATTTCAAAATCACTTCTATCAGACCTGGTCCTAGTTACTACAAACATATCATGTAAATTTCATAATGATCGGATTATCTGGTCATCAGTTCTCGTGAACCCAAGTTTCGAGTGCTGAAAATAGAGATTTGTTGATGGGCTGCCGTTCTTGTGCAACTCGGAATTTTGAAAATTTCAAATTGACATGGTGGACAAAGGTTAAAATTTATCAATGATTTGAATTTTTTGTCAAAAAGCATAAATTCTTCAGGAGAGTCGATGATTTCAAGGATTTTTTTCTCGTGCCCGCCGCAGCTACAGGGTTGCCCGCACAGTCCAGAAAATCCATGTTTGCACAGCTTTAGTCAACGTTAATACGCTCTGCAAATTTCACGATGATTCAATGTTTCTGTCAAAAGCTATGATAAATCGAAATTTGGAAAAATTCTTGCCTACTTTTAGGCACTCATCGCCCACATAGGGCTCATAATCAGTGTTCCCACTTTCACATTTTCAGCTGTATCAAATTTCTTCAAAAAGTGTATCAATTTTGGTAAAAATATATCAAAAGGTTCCCAAAAGTGTATTTGGGTCGAGGTACTGAAACGATAAATTATAATATAAAAAAAAACTTAGTTTGGAGCTACATACTATATATATTGAATAATATAGAGCCCAAAAAATATCACAAATTACTTCCGATCTTTGTTTTCATCTATATATTGCCATTAATATTGAAGTCATACAAAATAAAATGTGGGTTCTTTGCGAATGTAAACATTTTTGAAAATGTTCATGAAATCTATACGGAGCGCTGATTATTTTTAAGGGAAGTCGCTGTTCTAAATTTAAAAAAAAAAACTATTTTTCGTCTTTAAAAGGGACCATATAGCTATCCGAATACGGATGATTTGATGAATATGATGATAAAAAGGATATGTTGTGGGCAAGTATGTCATACAATGGACCCAAACATGATTTGGATTCTTGGTTCCCAAAATTTCTCTTATCTTATCTCTTTCAACTCTAATCAGTTTTTCTTACATTACCATCTAAGTTTGAGACAGAAAAACCTCGTTTTCAATTAAGCTATAAGAGTCAACATTGATTCACCTAAATTGTTTTCAACCAAACTCGGTTAATCCCAAAACACATCAACATTCATTTTCCCGTTATTATTTAAATAGCTTGAACACTTCAAATCTTCAGGGTCATCACATATTAGATATCTTTCAAAGTCCAGAGTGTAAAGTAGATTGAAGTTGACAGTTTTTAGAGAGAGAGAGAGAGAGAGAGAGAGAGAGAGAGAGAGGATATTTGGTAGGCTCATGGCAGCAATATTTAAAAAATTGAATTTATTTGCTGGATGAAAAAATGTATCATTTCGTCATAATTCAGTGAGTTGCTGTATCATTGTATCAAAAATATAAGTTTCAAATAAAAATGTATCAAAATGATTCAAATGTATCAAAAGTGGGAGCCCTGCTGATAATTCAATTTTTTTATCATGATAACGCATAAAACATACTAAGTTTTTATATCCACTACTTGTTTTTAATAAAAATGTACTCTGGATGGAAATATAGGGGTACCTGAAAATGCATTAAAATGCCCGCCGCCGTCAAAGTGTTAAATATGCCGTAATCCAGAAATTATTTTCTTCGAAAATCAGTAAAAACAAAACTCTTCTACGGGATTTTTGGCACATTATAAATATTTACCGACCTTAGCTAACTGTAAATAACTAAACACGCACAAGTTTTCGCACGAATGGACATACTGAGAAGAAACCAGACAAGTGACACGGAAGCTGATTTCAGATTACTTGCAGTGTTGTCCACATGGACATATAAAGAAATTATATATTCCCTCGTAAAGCTATATGATTGTCGTCGATATGTACGTGTTGGAAACTCCACGTGAATTCTTGCTGCTATGAAACGACTACTAGAAAGCTCGTAAACTCTGTTCATGACAAGATTTCTCAGTTAAATGTGCTAAATACTTAAATACGGTCATGTGACTAAGTTTGCAACCTGGATATTCCGGAAATTGATTTCCGCATTTATTTCGTACCTAAAAAGACTATCGAGGTTTTCCGTCGCCCGGTTCCCTTCGTTCAGGCTAATGGAGCATGATCTTTTATATTTAAATAAATTATTTTCTTGCATCGATAAGGCAAAAATAATAACTTGAATAAACAAACACGGACGACTGGTAAAACTGTTTTTCCGAAGTGGACATACTTTAGCAAAGAGAAGGTAATTAGCTATCAGGTTTTTGCTTAATTTTTAGAAAGTAAGCACTAGTAGAACAACACTGGGAGTTGAGCAGCAATCATTGGTACCTAGTGAAGTGCATTCTCGTATAAATTTATATAACTTCAGTAATATTGAGTGTTCGGCTGTAATCGAGTTCAAATGATTGCATTTACTTTGCGTCAGTGTGGAATTCGAAATACAATATTACGTGCTTGCAGACAGCCTTGACATCAATTCGAAACTATTTTTTCTTAACTTTTACTTACATATATGGTCTACTCTATACATTTTGATCATTCTGCCAGGCATTCCACATGCATACGTAGACCATAAGACAGTTATTGAGACAACACGTTATACAGCTTTGCTTTGATGGATCTCTTCTTTCTTACCATCTGACATTCGGCGTTTGCATTAGTCGGTGGTATGCATGCACTCGATTGATTCATTGAAATATTTTCTTTCGTATCCGGGTAATTAGGTAAGCAATAGATGCTGCAAGTAATGAGAGTACTTTCTATTTGTGATATTTTTAATTGATTTTCAAGTTTCAAAAGATTGTTCTCAGAGGCAGAGTCCTCTAGTCCTTGGTAACGCAAAATTGCTCGAGTCTATTTAAAGCAATTATGTTACCAGGTGGCAAATGTTATCTGTTTAGTGTTGTACAGTCGCTTATCGAAAATTTCAAAGCTAAGAAAGCATTCCTAAACCTGATTGCGATTGTACATAATTTTTCTGACCTGATAAGCATTAGAAATAAGAGGAGCGTTCGCATTTTTGCGCACGAACTGTTATTGCTGTAGAATTATCAGTAAAACCACTAAGTTGTTCGAGTTAGTAATAATGGTTTATTTTCCGACACAAAGTCTAATATCTGGTATTCGTACCTTCAGTTGATATGCATACGAACCGAATTTCATGTGATATTTCAAAACTGACATCGAGTAATAGATGCATAAAATAATTTTGGCAAAGTTGGACCCTTTGCAAATTTGTATGTTTCTTGTAATTGAAATATGGATGTTCATGCTAAAAAAATTTATCAGCTATCACGCATCAAATACATCGTGGACTGCATATACAGCCTTGCCCAAAAGTATTAGGCACCCCTTCAAAACACATGTAATTTGAAACGTGTGTTAAAATTGATAATTTCTTCTAATATTTACGATACTGGTTTGTTCAAACAATAATAACAGCGATAAACGATCTTCTTTGAAGAGCCATAAAACATCTGGCGTGCAAATTCCAGGAAATGGGGTATTTGAGAAATTGTTGATAATATTTTGTCAGTCTTCATTTGTTACTTATAGGGTAAGGCTGCTTGTTTTTGTGATTAATTTGCAAACTAGACACTCTGTGCAATACAATATGCCTAAAACGAGTGAACTTGGTATTGAAAAACGCTGTAGAATTCAGTTTCTACATGAACAAGGTAAATCTCAAGTTGAGATTGCCAAGCTAGTTAAATGTTCTCGGTGCGCAGTGCAATCTGCAATCATGCGGTTTGCGGAGACCAGTTCTCACGAAAATAAGCCAAGAACAGGCAGAAAACGCGTAACTTCAAAACGCCAGGACAGAAAACTTGTCCGCGACTCTTTGAAGGACCGTAAAAAAACATCTTCTGCGCTTGCTGCTAGCCTGTCGGAAAACTTGGGGAAAGTAACAAGTGCTCGATCGGTAAGAAGGCGTCTCACAGAAGCAGGCTTGAAAGGTTGTAAAGCTAGAAAGAAGCCGTGGCTTTCAGCAGCCAACAAAAAAAATCCTGCTAGAAAATACAAAAAACCTGTTTCAATTTTTTTGAAAAATTTTCTGAAATCAAGGCCTCCGTAAAAAATTACGGTTATTGTTGTTTGAAAAAGGTTATAATTAAGCTTACCTGAAAACTAGATTCATCGGACCACAGAACATTTGCCCAATCCTCTTCTGTGAAATGCTGGTACCGAAGAGTCCATTCCAAGCGATTTTTTTTGTTGGCTGCTGAAAGCCACGGCTTCTTTCTAGCTTTTCAAATTACATGTGTTTTGAAGGGGTGCCTAATACTTTTGGGCAAGGCTGTATGTATATCCATATAGTAACTTCCATAAATGACGAAATAAATGATCTGATAGACCTGAGTCACTTCATAGTGTCAGAAAATTCGAACGCCGCCCACAAACCTTAATGAATCATACGACTTGTCTGAAAGTTTGAAGATGAGAAGATATTTCCAGATATTTCTTTCTCATTTCTTTTTTGTAATCAACCTTATTTCCGTAATATCGAATTTGAAAGTATGTAATATGACTTATCCTTCCCTTTTTCTTATTTATTACAATTATTACAATACATTCAATATTACAATACAATTATTACAATACATTCAATAACATACTCGCGTAGTTCAGCAAGAATCATATAAATAAATGAAATCACACTCGCAGCCACGAGACTTAGCCAATATTCAGTTTAAAAATAACTCAAAGCTTTTTACCGATGGCCCGAATTTCACGGGTAGTTCTAGGTTATTCTAAATCTGAGTGTGAATGAACAAAGTGAAAAATGACCATCAAAGTTTTCCAATGTTCGTTAATTGACTGCAAAGAAAATGCTATCGCATTATATGAATATACGAGGGCTGATCAATAAGTAATGATAATCGGTTATTTCCAGTTCGCATAAAATTCCAAGGAAACATTTTTTTACAACCACATATATTCACTAAGTCCGATTTTAAAAAAAAACATGTAAATAGGCCACAATTCCAGGGAGGTACATTCATTTGAATACGAACAGTCGAAGAGAGAACATCAAAATTGAGAAAAACGAAATTAGAGCTGTCATTAAGTACCTCTGTTTGAAAAATTTGTCTACCAGAGACACACACGGCGACATGGTGGAAACATTAGGGGACTCTGCTCCTCCACATTCCACCGTTGCACGCTGAGCCAAAGAGTTTAAGCTGGGAAGAACACCCAATGAAGGCGAACACCGCGAAGCACGTCCAACCACGTCCCTGAAAAAAATCTAAAGATGATGGTAGATCGAAGAGTGACCATCAAGCAAGTAGCTGAGGTCACAGGGATCTCGAATGACAGTGTTCAAAGAATCGTTGCCCATAAATTACATATGAAAAAGGTATCTGCGCGTTGGAGGCCGAGAATGTTAACCGACTGCCAAAAGAAGAAACGAGTCGACATATCGAGAGTGAATCTCGAAAAGTTCCAGGCAGATCAGGAACATTTGTTGTCAGCTTTCGTGATCATGGATAAGATTTGAACAGTGGCGGCTCTACGTATGGGGCTAGTGGGGCTTAGACCCACCATCCTTTTTCATTCCAAAATGTAAAGAGACCAATCTCTATTTCAATTATTACAAACTATAAAATTTCATTTTAGCGAAACAAATGATCAAAATACTTCGCTCACCAACTGTTTTTAAAATCCATTCATGGCTAGTCTCTTTCGAAATTTGTATTTCATTTCCATTCACAAATTCGTATACACATATAATTCAATACAAGAGAACTTACTTCGCATATGCAATATGCGTAAAAATGTGTGAGACAATACAATATACACTGTTTACAATATAATTGATCTTTGAAGACACTTTTAAAAAATATTCTTACGTCACATGCGAGAAGTGACAATTTTTAATCTTCGTGCTATTCAAAGCATAAATATTTATTAGTTAAAATTTACCAAAGTCAAAGAAGTACCCCAAGATCGATGGTTATTTGCTGGAATTTTTAGTTCCCGAATAAAACAATCTGTTTTTGAAAGCCTGGGGTATCGAATTTATTGCTTTGATTTGATTAAATGGGATGCTTGGGACGTTGTTACGATAATAGAAGTAATCGAATTGTTAAGTTATATGAATAATGATCATTTAAATTTTTTCTAGTGACTTTTTAATAAAATTTTCGAATATTCTTCATAATGTTTTACATTAACCTAACCTAGGATCTAGTTTATTAATTCAATTCAATTAGAAATAGTTTGAAATCAAGGAAGTCTAATCATAAGGAGTGAATGGTGAAAAAAACTATATGATCCTCATGTTATAGGATTGATAAGTTTGGGATATGATAATAATCCAGTTTAATCCAGTCAAAATTAATATACAATAATGAAGTGTTCTAAATATGTCATCTGCTACTGAATTGTAAAGCTTCTTTTAAAGATAATAATATGATTTCTTCTGTTTAACAAATAAATAATTTAATTTAAATACGTTTTATCACTCCAATTAGATCCAGCTAATTCTGAAAGATGATTTAGCAACCTAAAGAATACTGAAACTTTTTTATAATAAATATAAAAAACGTTTCAATTTATTTGCAGTATTATCTATTAGTAAAGAAGCTGAACATTTTAATGAGCAGGTGATAGATTTATTCAACAGAAAAATAGGCGCAAGGAAAAATAGGCAGCAATAAGCTGATGCGAATATTTAGTAGAATTTTCCCGGAGGAATTTATTACTGAATTGACTTATTTGTGCATAGTATTTATTTATTTTAACCCCATTTTTAAATATAAAACTGTTCCGAATTTCCAATATAAGTAACACTGAAAGAAAAACTCTTGGTTGGTTCAACCATTTTTAATAGTATTGCAACGATTCATTCAAAATCGTTAAACGAACTACGGAAAATAGTTATTTTTACTATGTTAATATAGTTAATTTAACGATATAAAAGTAGTTGGTTCTGGTTATACAAAAAATATCACAACGTTCATGAAATCAACTGTTTTAATTGTTTCATAACCACGAAAAACAGTTGATAAATAGAAAAATATTCATCAATTCACTCAAAACTTCAACGTTTCGAATTATCAACAGTTTTTATGGTACTTAAACTACTTCGCAATAGTTGATTTCAGCAAACGTAATTTGGAATTATTCTACGCAAAGTAGAATGGTTTCAACATTTGGACGTTTTTCATGCTCCGAATGAAATTGTTTATCAACCACGCATCATGGTGCATAAAAGTAATCAACGATTTTCTTATGGTTGTTTTAACTATAGCCCTAGTTGATGCAAAAACAACTAAGGCAAACTATTGATTTTTCATACTCCTCATACTCATGCTCCTATTCTATCATAGAAGTTTCATATGATACATGGCAAAATTGTGTTCGGTTTGCTGTTCGATATAATTCATATGCATGCTATGCAGTGAAGCCTTTATATTACCTTGTACGACGCTATTTTGTGGCATAGCATTGGGCTGCGGCAAAGCGCAGTCAAAAAATTAGAATGCACTGTTTTGTATGGAAACGCGCACAATAGCTGCGGCCGAATTTGCGGCAGCGGCAGAATTTGCCAAATATCTACTTTTGCCGTACCGCTAGCGGTGATACCTACCATAGGTTGGCATCACCTTTAGGTTGAATTAAATCTGTTTGAATTAGGTTGAATGGTCTGGTGGAATAGACAAGCGGTGGCTGATGTGTATTGTGATAAGCCAACCTAATCCTCGCACAACAGCATTTAGCAATACAAAAGAAAAAAAAAATGAATTTGGTTGGTGCTTTGGTTGCATTGACAGCGGCATTGTCGGGGCATTGTGATTCACCAAATTCAACTGCGGCATTCACGCCTCCCCTGCCTATATTTCGTAATATGTATGGAAAAAAAGTAAGCAACCACAAACAATGGTTGGAATACCATTGTTTGTGGTTGCTTACTTTTTTTGCACCACGGACGTTGTTTATCAACCACGCGTCATGGTGCATAAAAGTAATCAACTATTTTTTTATGGTTGTTTTAACTATAGCCCGTAGTTGACGCAAAAACAACTAAGGAAAATTGTTGGTTTTACCAAGATTTTTCTTTCAGTGAAGTACTGGTCCTTGCAGACTAGCCCCACTTACATTGATTCCCACGAGCCGCCACTGGATTTGAATCTACCATTTTGATCCAGAAACCAAACAGAAATCGATGACGTGGAAGCAACCCTCTTCGCCAACGCCGAAGGAATTCAAAGTGTCGAGCTCTCCGCCATGAGTTTTTTTGGGACGCTGAAAGAATTATCATAGTGAAATATTTGGAAAAGAGAGCTACTATATTAGGCTCTTTCTAGGCAGACCAAATAAGAAGATTGCGGGAGGCTATTGGGGGAAAAAGATGCGTCAAACTGCGAGCCGGAGTACGTTTCATCAGGACAACGCCCCGGTTAACAAGGCTGCAGTTTCGATGGCTGCAATTTAAAAAATAGGATTCGAACTTTAACATCTTTCCTCGGAAAACTTTTTTTACATCATCCAGTGACTTTTACATCTTTCCTCGGCTCAAGGAACACCTTTGGAGTAAGAAATTTAAAGATGATAGCGAAGTGATGGGAGAGTCAAGATAAATAATTGATTTCTAAGAGTATCCTCGGTTTGGAAAAAAGATGGACTAAATGTATTAACTTGTTAGGAGACTATGTTGAAAAATAAATATATCTTTTAAGTTTAATCACCTTGGTTTATATTCATTATCATTACTTATTGATCAACCCTCGTACCTACATGCACATTGAATTGCGTTAGCAGCAACAAATGCTTAACGGTACGTAAAATGGAACTAAAATGCTTTTTGAAACTCACAATTTTGTATATGGACAACATTTCAATATGCCACAGCTCTTTTTGATTACGAAAAATTATGTATCAATAGAAAATATCGTTGAATCAGAATTAGAGTGAGTTCAAGGAAACGCTTTAATGGCAACGAACTCAGAAAGCTTTCGAAATACAATTTCAAGGACGTATTTCGAATTTACGAGCATCTCTTTAAATGCTAAATTGTTGTACAAACGGGTTTTTTTTTGTATCAGATAAGTTTTTATCATACAAGTCGTTTTTATCAGACAAGTTCAATTTTAAGGTTCTAGTTCCGGAATTCGACGAAAAACTGAAGTGGAAAAACATCACCTGATGTATAAAACAGCTGATTTGTTTTTTGTGAATGCTAAATGTTGTGTAATGAAGTCTTTGAATTGGCTTTTTTTTCCATAAATTTACTGTCGCTATATTAAACTTGCGAACTTGTTTCTACGATAGATAAACTTGCATCATGAATTTATTTCTTTCTCTCTAAATTGATACCTTCTTAAATTAATTACAAACAAAAAAGTATCGTGACTCAACCATAGCTCCATATTGACTTAAATCTAATCTAGCTATTACGTAAACCATACTCGGATTGAAAGTAAGAAATGTTGATGATATAAGCTGTTGATATTTATTCTGAATATTTATAATATGCATTAAGTAAATGACCTTTGGAGTTAAGTTTTCATTTACATTTAAATGTCTGTACGTGTTTTTTACTGCTTAACACAATCAAACAACAGACACTCCATACTCGAATGTTCAAAATGACTATATATGTAATATGAGTTGCGAAACAGTACTACAGTTAGGGAAGCATCGACTTATTCAAAGTTTTAGTCTAACGTTGTGATCATCATCTTAATTTTCTTCTAATTAACGAGCTTTTGCGATTAGAAATTATGGCACTGTTAATCGTCACAAAATGTTTGGTTGTTTTGGCACTAACTGGATAATAATTAAATTGTTATCTCTAATAACAGATCTGTGAAAAATATATGAAAAATAACATCGGAACAAATGTTCAAATAAGCAAAGTATTGATTTTGCCTTATATAACTAGATTTAGTCAAGATCAACCACAATGTCAGGTAAAATCTAGACTGGTACGAATCTTTTGTAATTTATGATTTCGAATTAAATATTTTTGCATGGAGAGATATATTTTGGGTCTTGAGATCTGAAATTGGAGGAGACTTCAGCTCATAATGCAGTCGTTTGAATGTTCTATCCTTTTTAGTTCATCCTTTTTGCAATTGGTCTTAGGTATCTAACGCCGACCATTTCGTAGTGAGTGAGCAGCATAATTAGAGATGGGAAAAATTGGTCGTGACTAAACACTGATCGCTCTTTTTTTACAGTATTGTGCCGTATTCTCAGTACACTGTTCGCTGCAAATTTCATTAAGTTTATTCAAACGAAAGCTTTCGCTCACAGGTTATGCTGTGCTTTTGTCAGGCGCTGCACTGTAAAAAAGAACGATCAGTAGTGAGCCATGAGTAGATCCTGGAACCCCGGCCAATATCTGGTCCCGAAAATCGCGGGGCTGATGGTTTCTAATCCCGGGATTTTCGGAACCAGAAATTGGCCGGGAGTCAAGCATAAACGGCAATCATATTACGGCAAGTGCAAATAGAATCCATATTTACGAGAAAGCAAATAGCATCCAGGATCACATCAAAAGGCGTAAAGAATAGAGAAAAACAAGCCGATGCAACAGTTAGCAAGAGAATTCAAAGGGGCTTGTAAATAAATAAGTACTGGACTGTTTCGCATTAAGTGTATTCGTTACTTCGAATGATTTGAGGAAATTAATACTAGCGAATGCGCACACAGATTTACTAAAATCCTCACAAACAATCAAAAAAAACTCTAGCGCACCTGAACCGCTAGAAACACTAATGTTCGAAGAACAGTAGAAGAATCGTGCAGGTTTTGAGTGCATATTCCACCACATGAGCTGCTTATTACAGCCAAACTGTTTCAAATGCCACGTTTTACTTTGGTCTCAAGAATGCATTATAACTCATATGGTAGAAGGTTTCAGATATTACCTCTGGCATGGGTTTCAAAGTTTATGAAAGAAAAACACTTGTTAATTATATTCGTTATCAGTTGCTTATTTCACCAAACTTTGAAAGCAGTATCTCATATAACATCAATGAAGAAAATGCTCAGTGCCTGCAGCACTGTAACTGAAGTTGGTGTTTGGGGCTGCGATCCGAAAAATTTGTAGAACTTTGGGAATTGAAACATCGGCTATTTATTTTCATTGTAAATGTTTCCGGTATGAATACTAACTGTAAGCATTTATTGATACAAAAGTAGCACAACCGACTCGTGCTGGCAACCTTTCGCCAGTATCAAAGCCAAGCATATATCACATCTGCTTCACGTTGTTATATTACATTGGAAGTTATAGGAGTATAAAGAAATTTAGAGTTACCTGCAGCGAGTTTTTTCCAATAATCGAAAGCTTAATATTTGCTGTTTATTGTCACTACAATATCATTACCAATTGAAAATTCTACGATAAAACTGCTTAATAAAGATATTGCAAATAAACACAAAACCAACAATAGCTGGCAACCCTATGGTGGCTTTTCAACCAAATTTGCCCTGAATAATGCTTATAATAGGTTCCATTAATTGTATGAAATTCGTATTGATTTCATGACTGCACTGGAAGTTATAGGGCAAAAAGTTTTATTTTTCTGATCGAATTTTCAAAACCAAAGACACAAAAATTACCATAGCTGGCAGCACCAATCAAATTTTTCAACCAAATTTCTATCAAACAGAGTTTAGAGTAAGGTGCAGCTACTGTGTCAATTTCATGCAAATCTGGTTACTAATTCACATTTCATAGGGCAAAAAGCAGTTTTTTTTTCTTTGTAATTTTTCAAGATGGCACCACTGGCACAGAGTTGCCCACAATTCAAAATCGCTTCTATAAGACCTGGTTCTACTTAAGTCCAATGCATTATGTAAATTTAAATGGTATCTGATTATTGGTTCGTGAATTCCCGTGAACAGAAGTTTTTGATGCTAAAAATATAGGTTAACTGGGATAGGGTTACCGTTCTTGTCCGACATTAAATTTCCAAAGTTTTACTTTGAACGTGTAGATAAAGCATAAGATTAGTATACAGATTGGTTTTATTGTAAAAAACGGACATTTTTAGGATATTCGATGATTTGAATGTTTTCACTTCCAAATTTTTCTTTTTTCATATTTAAGACACCAAAATTATCATAGCTGGCAGCTCCAACCGAATTTTTCAACCAAATTTCTATCAAACGTGGTTTAAAATAAGGTCCAGCTACTGTGTGAATTTCGTCAAAATCGAACGATTCAATCAGAATTTATAGGGCTAAAAGCAGGTATCTTTTTTTAGTGATTTTTCAAGATGGCACCACTGGCACAGAATCGCTCGCATTTCAAAATTACTTCTATCAGACCTGGTCCTATTTAAGACAAATACAGTCTGCAAATTTCAATTAATTCTGCTCATTGAATCGTGAGTTTCCGTGAACAGAAGTTTTTGATGCTAAAAATATAGGTAAATTGGGCAAGGGTTACCAGGCGTGTCCGTTATACCATATCAAATTTTTTTTTTGGTCTATGTAAAAAAAGCACGAAATTTACATATGAGTGGCTTTTTTTTGAAGAAGCGGCATTTTTTCAAGAGAGACGATAATTTGGAGGTTTTCACTTTCAGTGCCTGCCCTAGCTTCAAGGTTGCCAGCACGCTCATCAAAAGCTACACAAATTTACAACTAAATAATACCAATATGTTCTGAAAATTTCGTAATGATTGAATAGCTCTGTCAAAAGTTATCGCAATTTAAAAATTTTCAATTTTTCCCGTTCTCTTTTTAGGCACCCAGCGCACACATGGGGTTAAAAAATTCCAAAACATTATCCGATTCACATGTAAAACACGTTCGAAATTTATTTTTTGAACTTTATTTTTGCAAAACTTATTTGTGTACGGAATAATAGGTATATTAAAAATATCACTAAAATGACCGCCGGCGCCAAAGGGTTAAACATTATTAACTTTTTCTGAGACCTGGCACTATTCTGCATATACACCAATGTGTCCTAAAAATTTCAGTTCAATCGGATGGCGCGTTCCTGAGATTTTTTCACTGAAATTTTTTGATGATATATATATATATATATATATATATATATATATATATATATATATATATATATATATATATATATATATATATATATATATATATATATATATCTATATATATATATATATATATATATATCTATATATATATATATATATATATATATATATATATATATATATATATATATATATATATATATATATATATATATATATATATATATATATATATATATATATATATATATATATATATATATATATATATATATATATATATATATATATATATATATATATATATATATATATATATATATATATATATATATATATATATATATATATATATATATATATATATATATATATATATATATATATATATATATATATATATATATATATATATATATATATATATATATATATATATATATATATATATATATATATATATATATATATATATATATATATATATATATATATATATATATATATATATATATATATATATATATATACATACTATGAATTTTTGGGCAAAGTGATTTTAATACTAATGTTCTTCTTCGAACATTAGTAATAAAGTTGTGGGCTGTGCAAGCAGGATAAAGGAAATAATAAAACGCGAGATAAGACAGGATAGAATCTCAGGTGAACGGTTCAGTTTCACGTTTGATGAGTGGACCTCGACTGCAAATAGGCGCTATATAAATATTAATATCCACTCAGTAAATTTTTACTGGAGCTTGGTGCGAGTAAGGATGTCAATGATAGCTGCAAACTGCCTAAAGATATTGAAAGAGCGTCTTACTGAGTTTGATGTGTATCTAGGAAACAACATTGTTGCCATAGTAACTGATGGGCCAAACGTGATGCGAAAAGTAAGCAGACTAGTTGATACCGAGCAACATATTTGTATGGCGCATAGCATTTACTTGGCGGTTTGCGATGTTCTCTATAATAGGAGGTCCATTCCAGATTATAGAGTTGATGAAACAGATGATAGTCTGGACGACGACCACGAAGATTTGGACGGTCCTGAATCAGCTTTCTACGTTGAACCCGGTCGCCTGCAAGACACGCAAGATCTGACAAAAAATTATGACATCAGCGCATGCATAAAGAAAGTTCGTAAAATAGTTTTACATTTTAAAAAATCTCCAACGAAAAATTATAACGATCTTCAAAACTATGTAAGATTCGAGCAAGGCCAATAACTGTATCTTTTACTGGTTTGCAAAACAAGATGGAATAGTCTTTTGGCGATGCTCGAACGGTTTTCCATTTTGAAAAATAGTAAACTGAAGGCATTAATAGTCCTGCAATATCCAGATCGATTAGAAGCAACTGATCGATTCAGAAAATTATTGAAATTTTACGCCCTGTAAAATTGACTGTGGAGACCTTAAGCTGCAGAGATGCAAATTTGTGCACTGCTAATACTTCGTCAAGATTTTTATTTAGGCAGTTAGGAGAAAAACGGTCCATTCTTGCCAACGCTATGAATATTACAATATTGGACCGAATAAAAGAGCGTCAGTTTACCGAGCTATCTGGTATGCTAAGCTATCTCCAGAATCCACATTGTGCCAGCGAAAATTTACCAAGTGAAATAGAATCTCTATTTTTGAAACCATGCAACGCAAATATTAAAAAAAAATACTTCAATGATCCATATGCTGAACACTTTGCTTGGTAGCCAAAGAAATGAGGAGAACCCAGTAGATACCCATATTGCATCAGGACAAGGTAGTCGTCAATTAATGATACAGGAAGAGCTGCAAAAGTATGAAAATAATGAATCGTGGAATGCCACAAGAAACTGATCTAATTAAAACCATTGCGAAAGAAATGAATCTGTTCGAAAGTTGTGGCACTCGTGGACAAGCAGGCGTACCAATATTTATTGACCGTCCCACCAATATTTATTGACCTCCCACCAACAAGTATCGAGTCAGAACGATTTTTTTCCGCGGCGTCTAACATCGGGAATAAATTTAGAAGCAGGCTTTGGATGCTTTGCTATTGCTTCAATATTACTTTCGAAAAAACCAATGAACTTTGGCAGCATTTTTTATGTATTTCTTTATTATGTGTCTCAGTTTTAAGAGTTGTGATTTGTTGTCGTAATTTTAAATATTTGTCTTCATACTCAACGTCTTGGATAATTAAAATTGTTTTTTTTTGCATCAATTAAATAAATTAGTAATTATGCAGTAACATATTTTTTATACATTTTTGAATTTACTTATTGTTGGAGTTTTGAAATGATGACACATAGTATAATCTATTTATTAAAAACTTGCATTATTTGTTGTTTTTAGCCATAAGCTATTTTACCCATCTCTAAGCACAATACACTCTCTTGGATGTAGAAGAAATTTGACGACAGGCTTTTTCCGTAGATTGATCAGGCACCGGAGTGCTAGAGGGGCACATAACACTGAATAAATTCACAAAATGCGTATTTCTATGTAAAATGTCGCAGAGTTTATAATCGCTTACAATTTGTACATAATGCGCTGATTTATAAAATGAAGCACCCTGAGCTATTAGATATACAGTGGCGAGCAAAACTGGTAAAAGCACACAATGTTATCAAAAAAAAACGAAAAGTATTGCTCAATAACAGTATACTTTCTTATAATTTTATCTGAAATAGCCTATGGCATCATATTCTAGAGAAATATCTCAAGCAATGGGTTTTTTTCCACTGGAAAAATTTTGAGTAGTATGAAAAGTGCCGGAATCCGGTTTTGCACGTTTTTAGTTTAGCTCCATTTGCGCAATCTTCTGGCTTAATTTTGTGACCCGTGATATATTAATTTTGTATAATTTATAGGTAATGTTTTTTTTCGAAATGTCTATTCTAAATATTTCAACATGATTTCTTATACTAAAATGAGAAAAATTTCTATTGACGTTGAAAATAGTATTATAGTGTTAACAAAACAGGGTTACAGTGCAAGAAAAATTGCAAAACGCTTAAAGATTTGTCATAGAACAGTTTTATTAACACAAAAAAGAAGACAATCTAACCCTGCAAGAAATACTAGTGGACGACCAAGACTTATATCAGATGGTGATGCTCGTGTAATTGAACGAATGATAAACTCCAGGGAGTCAAGGACACCAAAGGTTGCAGCAAAGGCTATAAACCTAGACGTCAGTGAATGGAAAGTCAGGCGAGCACTGAAAAGATTTAGTCTGGTATCGTTTGTTAAAAAGAAAAAGTCCGCTTTATCAGACGAGAATGTTAAAGCTCGACTGAAGTTCTGTAAAGAGCACAAAGAGCGCGTTATTTGGACTGACGAGACAAAAATTAACGGATAAAAATCTGATGGTAAGGCATACTATTGGCACCGTCCAAACGAAAAACTTCGTAAGCACCAAGTCAAAGAAACTGCAAAACACGGAGGAGCTAGCCTGATGGTTTGTGGATGTTTGGTGGTATATTGGGCCATTAATTAAAATTGATGGTATAATAAAAAAAGAGGGCTACCTTTAAATTTTACTGACCATTTTACCCAATTTTGTGGAGTATGTGCGTATCCAGAAGACGAGATTGTTTTCCAACAGGATGGTGATCCCAAACACACCGCGAAAATCGTTAAACAATGGCTTGGTCTACAAAAATTTTTAATCGTGCAATGGCCTGCACGAAGTCCGGATTTTGATCCGATAGAAAATTTGTGGTATTTTACAAAAGCAGCTGCTTATATACGAAAATCATTCTACTACATTAAATAAGCTTTGGACACGGAATAAATTATTCAAAACTTGGTGGAATGCATAACAAGGCGAGTAAATAGTGTCATAAAAAATATTAAAACAATATAGTTAAAAATAACACGTTCAAAAGTGGATACAAAGACTGAATTGATATATTTTTTATGTTGATGAAAATGAATAGTTCCTTTTTTTAAATTTATTATATAGCAGTGGTGTTGAAAGTAAAAAATAAAAATTTTTTTATCAAACATTGTGTTAAATTTTCTTGTTTTAAAATATAAACTTGATTTTTAATATATCGTATCCAGTTTTGCTCGCCACTGTAGCTTAAAAACATCTTCATAGCACATACTCATATATAACATAGCGTGGCAATTATGGTCGCCTATGCTATGTACATAGTATCCTGAGCTAGCTTCCCTAGTGAGTTTTGTATGTTGCCGAGCAAACGAACAAAAAATAAAAATTGTTATAAGTCCTACCGCGGACTGTACAAAAACTCTTTTGGTTAAATCGGAATTGTATGTTTATTAGAAAGAATCTAGATCAACTATCTAGTCGGAGTAACAAATGTAGACTAACTTAATTATCTAGTTTGATGAGACGAAGTCATGTTCACCTAGATGCGGATTTGCTAAATCAGCGTCTGCAGTTGTGCGCTTCGTAACGGACTTTCTCACGATGTGCAATAGGGCGTCATATTTCCCGCCAGGTAATTTTACATTTTCGCGACCGGGCGCCGCCGTATACATGACTTCTCCCCCCTTACAATCTGAATTCTCCTGAATTCTGGTTTTACATTCTTTTGGCTTTATTTTTCTCAAGTATAAAATTACGGATATCAAAATTAAAATAGTAATTAAAAATATTGAGGTTACGTTAAATCCGTATGAAACATTTTTATGATGATTGAGTTCGTTAATTTTCTGAACATTTTTAAGATTTTCCAAAACTATTTCTTCTAAGGTAACTTTGTTTTTGAAATTTTCATTATTTATATCATTAGGGTAATAAAATCTCTCTGCGAATCTATTTTTTATATTTGAAAAGAAATGATCAACAATTTTAATTTCACAGTTATTGAATTGTATTAACATGTTCCTATTAAGTTTTAATTTTCTATTGTCGCAAGTGTGATTAAAATTTAAGTGGTTTGCATTTTTAACTAATAGGGTTTCTTCATCTATTTTGATAATTTCAGTAATGTTATTTGTTATTAATTTACAATTTCGTTTATATACACAATGTTTGGATGATTCTAATTCATTTAGACATTTCAATTTTTGATATTTATACATTTTGTCATTATACTTAAAAGTAATTTCTTCATCAGCGTCTATTTCTTTATATAAATTGTTTGGTATTGGCAAAATCGTTCTGAGTTCTACAGTTATGTATTCTTTTGGTATTTTAATAGCAAATATCAATATTTTCTCTCTAAAAGAAGTAACTCCAAGTTTAGTTTGTTGCAATTTGTTAAGGTCGATATTATAACTTTGAATTTCATCATCGGTAAGTATATTAGGATGAAAAATGCCACTTTTTGCTGATGCAACATTATCCTGTATGTGCTCTATTTTATTTCTTAGAATTTGGGTTTTAAAAAGAATATCATGAAACATAGTTTTACTGAAAGTTATATTTGTAATGGCATTAACGTTTTTGATAAATAGTTTTCTGTCGTTTTCAATTACATTCTTTAATTGAATAATGCTTCTATTAAAATAATTGTTGATTGTTACTTGTTGATTTAAATTATTAATTGCGTTGTGGCTATTTAAGTCTATTGTCTGTAAATGTTTATTTATGTCTTGTCTGTCTTGGTCATCCATGGTTCCAAAAAGCCATTTGTTTATAGAGCCAATAATATTAATAAGTCCTCTTTTTCTACGATTATTTTTGGAAACTTGCTTTGGAATCAGGGTTTTAACTTTAGTTCGTAAATGTTGTAATTCTGTTAAAAGTAAGTCTTTGTCTTTGTCATTCAGGTTGTTGACATTTGTGGTAAGAATGTTAATTACGTCAAGTATTTCAGTTGTGTTAATAAAATGTAGTATTAATTTCGTCTTGTGAACAATGTCTGTTTCATGTAGTCGTATTTCCGTATATCCAGATTGATCCGTGATTTCGTATATGTTTAATTGTCCTCTGATTGTAGTCAATGTTGAAATAAGTACAAGTAATGTCCAAAGAATCTGCAGAATTTATAGAGTTCAAATATTCGTTCGAAAAGTTAATATTGGTGTATAAAGATTTAGGGCTGCCAAATAGAATAGTAAAAACTCTATTTAAATAATTTGCCTTGCATAATTTCCAAAATCATCCTTTTTCTTAGGTAAGGAATATTTTCCTGTGAAAATGTTAATTTAGCATTTCTTGAAACAATTTCCGATATAATACAACTAAAAACACCACAATCACTACCATTCTCTTGTTTTGGAGTATTTTTAGCATTTTCTTTTATGAAGTTATTTGAATCGAATGGTTTCCCTTGTTTATCTAAAGACTCGCTATTAAGATATTCTTCTAAAACAGTTAATAGTTCGGGGTTTGTACCTCCTAAAGAATCGTAATATCTAATAGATTTTTCTTTTAAGTCAATAATTGCTACCGTCCAATGGTTCGAATTAACATGGACAGGAATTAGAATGATGTCAAACGAGAATAAATTGACTCGTCGTGTCCATCTTTTGACAGCTTCATATCCGTTCTCTAAAAGTTTGGTTACAAAAAAGGTATTGAAAGCATATGTTTTCGGTAATTCTCTGAGATATTCCCTTTCGCTTCTTTCTGTAATACGGTTCATATAAAAATTTATGATGTTGTCATTTAGCCAATTATTATCCTTTAAAGTCCAAATATCGCGTTTTTCTATATTTAAATTAAATTTTGTGATTAGGATTTCATTTGGAGAATCCTGTGTAGATACTCTATTGATGATAGCATTTTGTTCTTCAGAAAATTGTCTGAATACATCATCAGTGTTAGCATCATCTTCTTCGTTTTCTAGCAAATCATTATATTTTAGGGGTCTTTTTATATTCGTTGGATGGATGTTTTGAAGTTTGCTTTGGATGTATTTTGGTTGATATTTCAATCTTTTGGCCTTATAGTTCTTTATGAAACCCATGCTTCTCACTTCAACATACTCTTCTCTACTTTTATTAGCTTTGCTGATCCATTTTTCTTTAGCTTCTAATAAGTTTTTCTTAATTTTATCATAATCTACTTTATGGTGTTGAACGTTGATTGGGCTACATTTGATTGTAGAGTGGTATCGCTCATTATAGTTTCGGATCGCTAACTGTATTTTTCGTCTAACTGAAAATTGTGCTTGTTTGTGAACGAGTATCCTAAATTTTTCTACAATAGTTTCGTGGAATCTTTCCACATCCGCAATTCCTGTATGGCTGTGAGGTCTTGTGAAATGTATTATTATGTTTTGTTCTTTTAAATAATCTTTTATTAGTACTCCGTTGAACTCATTTCCAGCGAAAATTTTCTCCGGTTTGCCTATTTTTGCAAAATGTTCTTCGAGTGCATCAATTAAGGTAATGTGATTCCTATCTGTCAAATAATACGCTGCACCAAATTTAGAAAATTTGTCAATAACTGTCATAAAGCTATATTTGTTTATGGTGTAAATATCAATATATATGATTTGGTTGATATCTGTTGCTGTTTCGGAAAACTGGAATTTAGGTTTAATAGGGTTACGGTCATATTTAACGGATTGGCAGACTTCACATTGATTAACGACAATATTGACGAGTTCTAGAAGTTTGGGATAATAAATTTTATTTTTCAGACTGTTGAAAGTTTCCTGGATTCCTGAATGCATGCTTTCCTTAATATGGTATAAGGATATTTGCCTTACTGCTTCTACTTCGGTTTTAATGTCTATTGCCCGATACGAACATCGTACAAATTTGATTGTTGAGTCGTTAGAAAACAGTTCTCTCAATTTTTCTTGGACTGCATTATACTGATGATCCGATAATTCCGAATAAATGGCTGTGATTCCTTTTTTGATGTATCTTCTAAATATGTCTGATAGCCTCTCAAAATCGTATTCAGCAATGAAAATAATTCGCTTTTTATGAAGTATTTCGATTTCGCATGTTTTGTTATTAGTTAAAATTAATTGGGTGCTGTACTTATTTACAATATCTTCCTTTATTGGAATATGGTCCAAAAGCTCTTCATCTGCAGAATGCTTTGTCGCCATGGTAACGTCATCTCTTTCTTCAGCATTAAATAAAATTCCTAGATCTGAGCCTGAACTATTTTTGGTTGATTGGGTGGAGTTATTTGTGTCATAATGTTCAATACGACTTAAGAAATCCGCTACTTTATTCTGTTTGCCTTTAAGATATTCAATTGTGAATCTATATTCTCCTAATTTCAATAGCCATCTCTGATGTCGGGGTGAGAGATCCTTGCCTCTATATTTAGCCTGTAAATATTTTATTGGCTGATGGTCTGTGAAAATTTTAAATTTCGTTCCATACAAATACGGTCGAAAATAACCTACAGACCATATGATTGCCAGAAATTCTTTGTCCGTCGCAGAATAGTTTCTTTCGTGACAGTTCAAAGTTCTCGACGCGAAGCAAACAGGGTGGCCTTCTTGTGAAAGAACGGCTCCTATTGCATAGTTAGATGCGTCGGTCGTTAAATCAAATGGTTTTTCAAAATTTGGAAATCTTAAAATAGGATGCGTACTGATCAATACTTTGAGTTTCTCAAAAGCTTCTATAAAATTAGGGTCTTTTGTATTAATTTTGACATTTTTGGACAAGTATTTGGTCATGGGTTGCGCAATTTTCGCATAGTCCCTTATAAACTTCCGATAATAACCGGTTAGTCCTAAGAAACTTTTGATTTGTCTCTCTGTTTTTGGCAATTGTAATTGTTCTATGACTTTTATCTTCTCAGGATTTGGTTTTAGCCCTTCCTTGGTTATAACGTGCCCTAAAAAACTTGTTTCTTTTTGTAAAAAGTTGCATTTATCTATCTGCACTTTCAAATTATTGTCTTCTAATGTTTTAAAAATTTCAGATAAGGAATTAATGTGTTCTTGAAGCGATGTACTAAAAATTAGCACGTCGTCGAGGTAAACGACACAAGTTTTATTTATATACTTCCTCAACACATCGTTCATGAGACGCTGAAAAGTAGCCGGAGCATTTTTCAGCCCAAACGGCATTCTGACAAACTCATAAAGTCCATGGGGGGTAACAAATGCTGTTTTGTGGCGATCCTCTTCCTTAACGAGGATCTGATAGTAGCCTTTGGCTAAGTCGATTGTTGAAAAATACTGAGCTCTTCCGAGTTTATCCAAGAGAGAGTCAATATTTGGGAGAGGGAATTTGTCATCGATCGTAACTTCGTTTAGTTTACGATAATCTATGACTATTCTAAATTTCCTCTCCCCGGAGTTATCACTCTTTTTAGGGACCACGATCAAGGGACTAGAGTATTTCGAGCTACTCTTTCGGATTATCCCTTGCTCCTCCATGTCAGTGATTTCTTTCCGTACAACATCTTCATGCCTAGGTGGATAACGATAAAGCCTTGAATTTATCTGAGCATCCGTCGTTGTTTTTATTTCATGCTGTATTTGCGGAGTACTCGTCAACAGATCTCCTTGTTTAAAGAATACTTTTGAAAAAATTTTCACGACTTTAACGATTTCCCTACATTCTTCTTCGTTCAAATGATCAAGTTTAAGGCGTTGCAAATAATTGTTTTCAACTTGTTCTAAAGTGAAAATTTCATTTATCGAATAAGGGTTATTGATAAATTTTAACACTTGTCCATTAAGCGTTATAGTTTTCTCCTCCAAATCTATTAGGGTATCTAGAGTATTTAATAAGTCTATTCCTATAATAAAATCATATTTTCTACCACTAAGAGACTTTACTTTCCATCTTATTCTAGCTCCGGATGGTAAATTAAATTCTATTGGTGCATGAGTGTGAACTTCATATCTGATGAAATCTTTACCTGTAACCGTTGTGAATGATAATGGTTTGATTTCTATATATTCAAAAGACTTAATGCTATCGTTGATTATCGAAAATGATGACCCTGTGTCAATCAAAGCAATATATTTACAATTATTAAGACTAATTTCAATAAGCGGTAAAGTATCCGAGGCTAGTTTTGAAAAAACACCTCATCCCTATTCATATTGTTAATTTCAGGATTAGATTCACTCGTAACCTGGTTTAAATCCCAATTAGAACATGAGGAATTTAGAGGGCCATTCTGAGTTTGATTGCTCTGAATGTTATCAATTTCCATTGGTTCATGTCTGTTTTGAACCGAATGCCTTCTAGTCGTTTCAGAAGAATAATTTGTTCTTCTATTCTGACCAGAATTATCAAAATTAAAGTTTCGGTTTCGAGAATCTGGAAATTGCCTTGAAGGTTGGTTAGAATTATTTTTATGTTGATAGCTGTTTGAAGAACTATTATTTCGATAATTGTTTTTGTTTCTATCGGAACTATTCTGAAAAGAATTATTATTATTATTTGATTGTTGATGACGCCTTTTGTCAAAATTTTGTTTCTGGTTCTGTCCTTGTTCAAAGTTTTTCGTTCTGTTTGAAGTCCTATTTTCGTCATATCTTTCATGATTATATTTTGATTTTGAATTTTCTGAATATTTATCAAAATTTCTATGTTTCTTGTATTCTGATCTAATACATGAATTTTCATAACGCCTATCTCTCATTACCCTTATTACGTCATCAATATTTTGCATATTGTATATTTTATCCAAGAGCACACCTTGTGTTATCTCTTTTGCTGTATTTACTAGCAAAGAGTCAACATTACTTAAGTCTATAAATGTGTTATTTTTATAATAAATAATAAGTTCATCTTTTTTATATTTTATGTATTGGAGTTCAGACGCTAATTCATTAACATTATTAACTCTTAAATTACTGATTAATTTGTATATATCGCTGGGCTCCACATCTGGTTTGTAACGTAGTTTTAATGTAGATTTGATTAGCTCCCAGTTGTCTGGTTCCGGCAAATTAATAATTGTGTTTTTGGCCTCTCCCTGGATTTTTTCGAAAAATATCGTTCTGGTGGCTGTTTTTAACAAATTCGGGTCACTAATGTTGTTGAGATAAAACTCCATGCTGCTAATGAATGAGTTTAACGAGACATCCCCTGTTCCTGTGAAAACTGTCATGTGCCTTAGGTCCTGCAAAGCTTTGTCCCTAGGTTCCGTGGCGACATTTCTAAACATGATTTGCTGCATGGCTGCTGTAAGCCTTTCGATTGGGTCGAGCCTGTTTTGGCTGACGACCAACTCATTTACCACCGCTGCCAACTGTTCTATTTCTGCTTCCCTTTCTCTTAACCTTTCCTGCAAAAAATTTACCTTCTCCTCCATATTGTCTGCTTCGCTTATTTCTCTTGCCAGAAAATGTACTTGCGCTCTCCTCTCCTTCCTCTGCATCAAACACCAATAACACTTTTGTAATTTTTTTTTTTTTTTTTTTTATAAGCAGGATCAACTGGCAGGCTAACCAGTCGTTTTAAGGAGACTTTTGCCTTCGTGTTCTCAGACTCCTGCTTAACACTCACGATATTTTAATTTTGTTTATAATTAAAGTTTATGTTGGGTGTTAATTGTTTCAATTAAAACACCACACGATTTTCCGTCGGATTTCACTTAATCTTTTTCGATTTTATGTGGTTTTCGACCGGTTTTAATCGTTTTTATATTCGCGATAACTGATTTTTAGCTTTTCGCGTTTACCGACTGCGCCAGTTTTGTATGTTGCCGAGCAAACGAACAAAAAATAAAAATTGTTATAAGTCCTACCGCGGACTGTACAAAAACTCTTTTGGTTAAATCGGAATTGTATGTTTATTAGAAAGAATCTAGATCAACTATCTAGTCGGAGTAACAAATGTAGACTAACTTAATTATCTAGTTTGATGAGACGAAGTCATGTTCACCTAGATGCGGATTTGCTAAATCAGCGTCTGCAGTTGTGCGCTTCGTAACGGACTTTCTCACGATGTGCAATAGGGCGTCATATTTCCCGCCAAGTAATTTTACATTTTCGCGACCGGGCGCCGCCGTATACATGACTAGTGTGGCGAATGTCAAAAATTTCTCACAAGTATTTACCGATCGAACATGAAGGTATTTCCTCCCAGGACTTCACAACGTCCTTTGAATATTTTTTCTTGATGGTGAGTTTAGCTCAGAATGCCAATCGAGAAGCAGAAAAAATTTTCCGACAAAACCAAGCCGACCTTTGCAAGTGGATCCACTTCACATTCACAGTTCCCCTTAGTGTCCCTATGTCGTAACATCCAAAACAGAGAGATGTACGACATTCAAGGACTAGCTTTGAGGAAGAGTAAACAATAAAGCTTGGCTTAGCTTTTCTAAACAATATAGCCGCTTGGCTTTCAGTGAAAATACAAACATAATATCCGATTACAAATATCCGGTTGCAAAGACGAAAGACTTTAGTGCAGTAGGTGGAAGGAGAGCTTCAAGTGAATGTCAATGAAAAGTATACCACAACCCACTTTGTCGTTCGATTTGGACAAATTGGTATATATTTCCACAGCGCCCTCTCCTCTTTGCCTGGGATTTGGGCTTCAAACCCGTGAGACAGAGATGGTTGGATAGCAGTATAATCGACGTTTGCTGGCACAGACATGCCCTGCACCAAGATTTTGGCATGACCCTGGTCTGTCCTTGCCCAAGGATTACCACAATTTATTCTTACAGATGCGCACCTCGCTTTTTGCGAGACAAGCAGATCGGTGTGAAACCAATGAAGGAACACCAGGAGCACCTTCGTTGGGGTAATACAGATAGCTACTGTTATCAATAAGGCTGCCAGCCTACGTATTTTCTCTATGATTTTCTGATTTATAGCCTTAATTACGACTGGCCACCAAACTACCGTGCCGTATAGTGAAATTGGTTGGCTGGAAAATCCAGGACACGATACAAGGTTGCAGCCCTAAAGACCATATCATGCTTTGCGAGTCCTTTCTGCAGGCGTTGGCGCTCTAAAAAAATTAGTGTGGCAAAAATTTCTGAAATGTGTTTCAAATCAAGAGGTAGTGTATCGAAATATTTCACAGAATAAAAATTGTACCATATCTGTACGATTGTGTCAAAGTGGTAGCCTTGCATTCTGCTGAATTTCGCTTCCATTGAAGCTTGGAATCCAGTACAAGTCCCAGGAATGTTACTTTGTATTTGAGGCTTATGGGAGTTCCATTGAGCTTCGGTAGGTCGGAGGATCGAACCCTACACTTTCTCGTGGAGAGAAATAGTTCCGCTAAGGTCACACTCTTGACACCGTTACGAGAGAATACGTAAAGAATGATTTAATCTCTCCGATAGGGTGGAGATAATTTTCCCTGATATGACAATAGCGTATCATCTACCAGCATTAACTATTAAATTCTCAAGCAAAGAAGGTAGAACACACTAGTTATTTACCATAGACGCAAGGAGATCGAACACATAGAATGTGAATGTCCCTCTTATGCAAGTCTTTACCTAAAATTTGGTTTTTTTTAAAGCACTCATAATTCTTATCAACATCTGCACTTTGACGTCTTTGCATGCAAGTACATTTCAATATCGATTTAAAACTAAGATTCACATGCAACCCAAACACAACATACGTTAGCTTAGCAAAAAAACATCGATAACATGTTTTGCAATAAATTTTCAGCTTCTAAGTCTGCGTATGATACAGTTAATATCTGCACCTGAACAAACGTTTATTTTTTTGCTAATTAACGTTTCAGCAACAAAACAGCAGACGGCTGACAAAACAACAAACTGCTTGCGTCAAATCGAAAAATTGAAAGTTTTGAAGTAGATAAGGCTGAAAATCCGCAAAACAACAAGAATCCGATTGGTTTTTGATTTTAAAACGATAACTGTTAACGAACTGATAAAACTAACCATTAATTAAATAAATGGTGGTTTCGTGCAGCATGTTAGTCGACGTTGGCATATTTCATTATGAAGCTAGGGATGCTACTAGCTAGCTAGCAATGCTTCTACTTGACTCGATAGTTTATTTTGCATGAAGAACGATACTTCTAATGCTTAGAACAATACATTCGAGCTTGAAGTTAACGTTCGCAAATATGAACATGCAAAAATACTTATATTGCAAATTAAAAGTACAGTTTACAAGTTGAGAATACTATAATCATGAATCGAGTATCAATTGTTTCATGTCCGTATCTGTTAACTATCTCCATTTATTCAAACAAAAAAACTGTTATGCAACACTGAGCAAATATTACTGAACTTATAAGCTTATCACAATAACCTTAAAATGAGCATACGAAGATAAATATTGGAACATGCTGATAAAATAACCAAAAATAGCAAGTCTGTTTACGATTGCAAAAAAAAAGACTACCAACCGGCTCTTCAGTTTTTTTTCATACATTTCTATCAACTTCTCAAGACCAGCAATTATTATAATGCACTAAAAATAAAGATACTAATACTTGATTTAAATGTATCTGAAAGCATTTTGATCGAAAATTTTCAATTTAAATACCAGGGGTTTTTAAATGCTGGATGTTCAAGGTGCCCAACTAAGCTAATCAGGGAAAACGTGCATGATTCCATACGTAAAATCATTTTCAAATTGACTTTGAAATAATATGTGTACGAAGTACCAAAATTCTAGACCTGGAGGAACATTTACTATTTTAGCTGTCAAAAATTGCTACTATCATTTCGTTACCTTATAGAAATAATGGAACAAATTCATATTTTTATTTATTTTAGGTCGCGGAGGCGATTCAAACTCCGAGGATGAATCGATCGCTGACAACGGTAGCGTTTATTCGCTTCAATCAGAAAATGCAACGTCCCTCGACGAATCCGATGAGATAATTCAAAGCGAAAGATATGAAGAAAAATTCATGCAGGCGTTAGAAAATGCCCACGAAAAATCAGTTCAGACTCGTGTCCAATCGCTTCAAAACCTATGCGAAATATTAATGCATCGTTATATGCCGGATTTCATAGAAGATCGCAAAATAACTGTGATTGATGTAATTGAGAAATCGATTCGTCGCGGTAAAGGCGCAGAACAAGCATGCGGTGCGAAGCTGGCACCGCTCTTAGTCCTGCAATTGAGCGGTGACGAGAGTGTATCAAAGAGCTTAAATCAATTCCTACAAACCACAATTCAAGACAAGTCCGTGACTTTCGATGCACGTGCGAAATGCTGTGGCGCTTTAGGACTATTGAATTTCCTGAGTGGCGATGATATTGGAGACTTACTTTCACTGATGCAACAACTCGAGACCATATTCAGCGGAAGTTATTTGCGCGATGAGAAAACTCCCATATCCGTTAATGCCGATGCCGGAGCTATGCACGCGGAAGCGTTGTCGGCTTGGGGCTTGTTGCTAACTCTGATACCACCGGGTGATTTCGTATCTCTAATGAATAGACAGCAAATGTTTCCGTGAGTATTATATTTCTAAATACTTCCAACTTATAGTGTGTAAATAATAATGAATTCTTTGTCAACAGGTCTATTAAAAAGCTGATGGGGCTGTTGGAATCACCTCACTTAGATGTTCGTATGGCTGCCGGTGAAGCAATAGCATTAGTATTTGAAAGTGGACGATCGCATGATGAAGACTTCCTTGAAAGTTATTTAGATGATCTTATAATTGTTACAAAACAACTGGCAACAGATTCGCACAAATACCGAGCTAAGCGTGACAGAAAGACACAGAGGGCAACATTCAGAGATCTACTACGATACTTCGAGGTAAGACTTATATTATATCCTTGGAGATTTAACAGCGTTGTAAAAAAATATATGGATATTCTTGATAACCAAATTGAAAAGAAATTAACGATTTAATCTTAATACAATCGTTCGAATTGCTTTGTTGACAAAAAATAATAATTAGAATGATTGATCACAATAGTAAAGTAGTCCCACTATAACCCTTTGGAAGATACTTTATCCTCAATCAAATTAAAAGAGTGTAGAGTGATTAATTCCAAAATTTAATCTATTGCTGATTTAAGCCAGGTACCTATTCAGAGCTAGTTTAAAGTCTTATGTGCGATCATTGTGAGAGACCGCTTGGAAACTCGACTGTCGCCCATTCGTTCGACGTGGCCAGCCCATTGAAGTTTTTGTAGTCGTATGACTGTAGAGATTTCCGACTCGTCAAATATGGTATGTTATACTTCGCCATCCATCTTCTTCCCGTATTGGATCGAGGATTCTTCGCAATACCCTACTTTCGAACGTATTTTAGGCTTTTTCAGACGCCTGGGTGAGTGTTCAGGTTTCGCTTCCGTAGCATAGTACAGGTCTGATAATTGTTTTGTAGATGCGAAGCTTCGTATTCCTGTGTACGTATCCAGGTTTCAATGTGGGAAGCATCGAAAAGAATGTCTTATTGGCGAATTGAATCCGTCGTTTGATTTCGTCATGCTCATTCCCATCCTTCGAGAGGTTCGTCCCTAGATACACGAAGCTGTCTAGGTTTTCAA
The DNA here is from genome assembly GCA_963978885.1 of Nemotelus pantherinus. Lineage (NCBI taxonomy): Eukaryota > Metazoa > Arthropoda > Insecta > Diptera > Stratiomyidae > Nemotelus > Nemotelus pantherinus. The sequence goes on from OZ022266.1 coordinate 80,080,192, forward strand.
GGTTATAGTCCTCTCTTGTTATGTTTTGTCTTACTGGCGTCCTTTTCCTTGATTGGGTCATACTTTTTGTTTTTTGTTCCTTAATTTGAAGACCAACTTCTTTGGTGGATTCGTCTAGAGTTACAAATACTTCCTTGGCGCCGTCGAACGAACGTGACATAATATTGATGTCATCAGCGTAAGGTACTAGCTGTGTCGACTTAAATAAAAGAGTTGCTCTCGTGATAATGTGGATTTTTCTGATGATATACTCAAGTGTTAAGTTAAATAGCACAGGAGCTAATCCATCCCCTTGTTTTAGCCCTGTATTATCATATTATTCTGAATCAGCACTTGTGATGTGGAGTCGGTCATGGTCATCTTTACCAATCGTACTAGCTTTGCTGGGATTCCGAACTGCAGCACGATGTTATATAAAGCAGTTCGGTTGATGCTGTCATACGCTTGTTTAAAGCCGACAAATATTTGATGGACATCAATGTTAAATTCCCAGCATTTTTCCAAAATGTGTTTGACCGTAAATATTTGGTCAGTTGTCGATATATTTTCACGTCTAAAACCGCCTTGAAATTTACCAAGAATTTTCTCAGCGTGATGGGAAATCCTATACTCAAAAATCAAGCTTGTACGATGTATAAAGTAGTGATATGCCCCTGTAGTTTTCGCACAGTAAGTTATCTCCTTTCTTGTGAATGGGACATATGACACTTTTTCGCCATTCATCCGACATCGTTTCTTGTTGCCTGATCCCTGTCACCAATCCACGGATTGTCCTTAAAACGGAAATCCCACTTGTCTTCAGGAGCTCCGCGGGGATCCCATCGATGCCCGGTGCTTTGTTGGATTTCAAGCGGTCCATGGCCTGTCGGACTTCATTTAATGTAGAAGGGTGAGATGAGGATCATACCACACGCTGAACTTGACGGAAACATCATTCTGTACTTGGATCTCTGAGAAAATATTATTCCTCAGGCGTTAAATTGATCTGTAAAAGTGTTAAATTTATTTGCGAAAGTGTTGATTTCTGAAACTGATCAGTTTGACTTGCAATTAGATAGTAAAGTAATCCCACGACAATCTTTCTCAGGTCTATCGGTTGAAGTCGGTAGAGAACTTCATTCACACATTTTAAAATCAATGCACACGAGTGTGGCGTGATTAGTTCCCCGACTCATTTTACTCCTGGTTTAACTTAGGTAAATATTCAGAGTTAGCTCGGTGGTATAAATGAAAATTGTACACATTCCATGTTTCAAATTTTAGTACCTGAAGCATATATGTACAAAGCTATTTACTTATAGAATTTTAAGGCTAAATCTTGGCTTCGGATGAACTTGGGGCAAGATGTGTATAAAATGAACTACGTAAAAAGTAGCAGCAGTGCTTCAAAAAATTCTATCATTCTTCACAACAAATTATGGGGTGAAAAGAGTCAGGTAGTAAATAAGGAAACTCATGAACTTAGCTTTAAAAATATGCTAGTTTGATACAAAGCAGAAGGTTTTAAAGATATTATTTAGTGACACTAATGTACAGATTTCATATAAAAGTATATGTCCAACATTTAAATAATAAATAGTTAGAAAGGTTTCATCATATCCACTGATTTTAGGAAGACATTTCGCCCGAAATAAATATACGCTTCGGAACCGAATCACTTTTACTTGACACATGGGCGATGCATCATCAATATACGGCGCTTTGTGCCGTCATGGGCCCTGGAATGACTCTACATCTTCAGGAAAATGATTTGGTACGCGAGGTCTTTCAACTAGGCCCGAAAGTCGTTCCATGTCCTATCACCAAAGGAAATAAACAATCTAAACATGAAAGGGTAAGTTGAAAATTGTTCTCATGCCAATAAACTCTCGTAATTGGAAATCATTTCTATCGATTCCGCCAACAGCATCTCCTGAACGCCGCTGCATTCAAAGCACGTACAATAACCAGAGGGAAAAACCGTGATAAACGTGCGGTAGTTTTCAATTAACGAAACAAACTAGTTCAGATTGATTCTCTTATCTATATGTTTACGAAAATTAGGCGAGGTCTTTAAATAAGTAAACCATACAGTGATTTTGGATTATTCGGAACTGCCTTGATTTGATAGACTAGAGTGTATGGTAGTTCTCATAGTAACTATTTATTTGAGAAGAAGTCGAAAAACCTCTAATCCTAGTGCTCTAGAAAGGGCTACAAATTTGTTTTTTCATATATCTAGCACATCTTGTAATAATCATCTAAAATATTGTTGTATATAGAAAAAAAAATATTAAAATGAGATGTACGAATTTGGGAGAACTAAAAATTTAGCATTCGACATTAATTTGAAAACATTGAGCTGGAAGCTGCCATTTTTTTCGAAATTTAAAGAAATTACTTAGTTACACAAATTTTCGGTATATATTTTCCTGTTTTCCCAATCACAAACTTTGACAAGCGATTCAATTCTCTATTTTGGTTCCTAGATACGTAATAAATGGCAACGACGCATGCTTATTTGCTTGTATCACATTACATTTGATTTGGATTCAGTAAATGCGAGTAAATTTTGATATTTGAATTTATCTTATGGACAGTAGAGAATTAGTTTTAACTGTATTACTTTGTCATAGATTTTTGAATTGTAACCCGACTTCTATTTATAATCTACTCTATACATAACTTGGTATTTCATTATGTAGTCAATTTTGTTAATTGCTTGATATTCTGATATTCGCACTTAGTTCATAAAGTTACAGATTTTTCGATATTTGATTTAGCTTTCTTCTTTCATTTTGTTTTGACTAAAAAGATTGATGCATTTTTTGAACTGATTCTTTCCGTGATGTTTATTTTTTCAATGGATCAGATGATATTTGTAATAATGATTAAATTTATGTAATTAATAATCTATTCGATGCGAGAAAATAGAAGAAAACATTACTGTATGAAAAAAATGATAAAGCGATTTGGTGGAATATATTTTTTAACATGAAACGTCAAAGATTGAAAAGCAAAATAAGAGTAATTAAAAAGACTTGAAAATAGCTGCATTAGAAGGATTAAAATAAAAAACCATGTGTTAATAAAATAAATTTAATATGTATAGTCTGATAAAACTTAAAAGCAGCAAAATTTGGTATTTTATTTACTTTGTGTTTTCTGATGGCACTACAGGAGTCCGCCTCAACGGTGGCAATATTTCATGAATAGTGAAATCGGTCCTAATTTCGGGCCCATCCGCATATCGTACTGTGCAGTTTCGGGTAAACCCGTCTACGTGTCCCCCACATCCGTTAGACGATTTGACCGATAAATGCCTGACTGGTAAGTAAAGTTTCGATGTATTTTTGTGTTTTTCTTTAGTTTACTTCTCGTGTGGTTTTCTTAAATACTTGATGGTTCAGCTTCGGTGAAGTGCTGGCTCATCATGACACCACTGTCGCAGAGGCTTTCGATTACATTGAGCTTACTATGCATGCGCAGATGTTCTGCACTAGTAAGGGGTAAATAGATCAGATTCGATGGGCTGGAAGGTCAACCATTGATAGACTATGCTCACACAAAACTGCAAAAATTTTATGCAATTTAGCTCTGAGCCTAGTTTAAATAAGTAAAGCAGCTACATACAGGCAGCACTCTAAACTTGAAATTGCGGGTTGAGCTGATTGAAATATGCAATAACTCACACAACGCCACCGTTGAAGGTTATTTGTAGTAAGGGAATCAGATCAAATTTTCTGATTAGTGTAGCTTTGGTACTAAAGGATACAGCTTGTATAGCTTGAAAAAAGACTGCAATAGTCCAACTCTAAATAAGTGCGTCGCCATTCTCTCTCAAATACAAATTGCATGCCTCTTACGGTGAGAATTAATAACATAACGAAAAAGTCTTGCAATTGTTGTTAAAGATCCCAATTAAAAGTGTTTTACTGAAAAATATTCCACAACATTTATTGTATTATATCAAATACTCTCTCTAAGCTTATCTAAACAACCATCACTCTACAAACTTACGACACCTTTCATTTAAAACTAAACATGTCGTTTCAAATCTAATTTTTCAATAATTTCTTGAACTAATTCATCACTATCCAAGCACCCATCATTTGTGATATTCAAATCCCAATCGTTATAATCGTCTAGATCACATTCTGACTGAACATCATCAACACCTGCTTGAAATTTCCATCCACGTTCAATTCTGATTTGTTGTGGACAATCAATACGAATTTTCCTTACTCTGTCCGCAAATGTTTCAATTAAAAATTTAACATCAGTTTTGCGTCGAATATCACTGACAATCACAACTCTTTTTCCAACTGCAAGAAAAAGTGTGCGTTACTTGTTATATTTATTTTATTTAATGATTATTAAATCAGTGTGGTGAAAAAATAAGCATCTAACAATAGGTTGCAATAAATGACAAGCTCAACAACCCACCCGTTTCAATTGCTTTCCGACAAAACACTCCATAATCTTTGCTTCTCTCTGCTTCACTCCAATCAATCATTTCTTTGCGATAATCCTCTTTGTACGGTCCATCACTCAATAGCATTCCTAGGTCTAAATTTAATTTTTTCGCCCATTCGGATTTGATTGGTTCCGATATGCGAATGATTTCGCATAGATCTGATCCCAATCTAGTAACAATCGAGTTATAAAATTGTCAAACATCCAAGTGCAACAAAAATTACTTTTGTTGTAGCCTCTCCGATATAAAATCCTTACCACACTTTCTTTTACCACTGAATAACAATAATACTTTGACATTCTCCATCGTCATGAGCAACAGCAAGCAACTACTTTGAACTTTAATACCTGAAAAACCAAGTGAAACCTTTAAAAGATCGTAAACTAGATAAAGTCGGCATATAAGTTTAACAAACGTGAGATATACAAGCATACATTTGAACTCCATAATACTGAGAATCACGAAAGCTTTTAAATATATATAACTCCATTTTTGTAAAAATTGATGAATTAGATTGTTGATAATTATTCGTTCACTCCCCCTTTTTTTAGTTTACAGGGGAAATTGTATTCTGGGCTTAAGCCTATATCGTTAAGGTGTAACTTAACTGTTGTAAGTTACTCAGCAATCGCCAGCTTCGCGTGCATCACTTATTAAAAGGAAATAACTGCACAGTTGCAAAGATTCTTTAATTATAAATGCTGTGTACTTTATCACTAGATTTTTAACGAGAGTGATCAGAATGAAATGAATAAGACCTGTTGAAGATGACTACCATATGTTCTTTGGTTTAACGACAGTGTAGAATGCGAAATTTCGAGAGGTATATGGTAAAGATGAAGATGAAAGAATCGGGCAGATTATGAAAGCCAAGTAGTTTTATTTTGGAGCAACAAAGAAACATTCGACGGAGTCACATCGTCCTAAATAAGGTCGGCTCCAAAACTAAAGATATCGAAAGGCAGGTTTGCGGAAAAATTCTTATGATTGGCTGCAAAGGCGAAATGCAATCCTCAATGGATAATTTAACGGGAAAATATTGTAAAACAATAAAGAGGAAGAGTATGTCTCACTGTTAATTTGCGGCTACGAATGCATAGCCAGCTTTCCGTGAATGTGACTGCAACTCAGATTTAGCAACAAACAATTGTTTTTGCTCTATAAATTTTCATCTGACTTACAAGGAAGAAATCTTGCTGCTGCTAGGAGCTCGAAGAATGTTATTTTTCGAGTTGAGTACATTTGTTTAAAGTTTTTTTTTATATAGCATTGCGATAAGACGTGAAAAAAGCTTGCTACATTTTGGCAAAGAGCTTCCGAATTTAATTTATAAACACAACCCAAAATTTAGTGGATCAGTCTCCTTCCGCATGAAAATTGATATTACCACATTTAACTAAGTTTGGTACATGAGATATGTTTGTGTCACAAAAAAGTATTAAAAAGTAGGTAACTGAAACTGTTGACCCCATTATCTACTATGGAAAGTTCACACTTAATTGGTGGTATGTCAACGATTTAAGCTTAAAAAATCCTCCATTATACCTTTTCTACTTACCCTTGCACTTGTCATGGACGGAAGCTTTAGAAACTGAGCTTAACATACAAATCCCATATTATTGATCTTAACCCATCCCAAAATTGAAAAATCTAAAAGTTACAAATTGCGGTCTTTTAAATCACAAATCTCACAGTCCCTTCCCGCCCCATTGCTAATTGACAACAATGGCCCCATTCTTTTTATTTACATCCAGCTGACAATTTTTAGATGACTTACAATTTGAACAACAAATATCGTTTTCTGAACGTGCCCTATTATATATTTCATTATTAATGGAAAAAGTCATGTGACGACCATTTGATTCATTAAAATATGCTTGTTTTGCTTATCCATTTTCAAAAGCACCTAAGCAGACAAAATCTCAAATTAATTTGAATATTCACCTGAAATCCAATGCCTGCTACGACTTCAACAGCCCTCTTCTGTTTCCTAGCCTGACGGTGTAGAGAAAGTCCCCACACATTCTCTCCAAAAAAATTCGTAAACGTGTAATGAGTTGTCTGCCGTTGTGATTGCGTTGACATACGTTTCGATCGCATTCACTTCCACTTCTTGTTGGTCTCGCCGTCATCGTCGGCGTGAAAAAGCGGTTCTACGGTGGACCACGTTTCCCAGATTTATATCAATTCTTGATCCGTATACATTCAATCCTTGTAGTTGAACTGCGCGGAGTGGAAGTTTGTAAACTGAATTAAGATTCGTGGAGCGAAAATTGGAGTGAAATAAGTGCAATTTGACAATTGGAGCCCAGTGACAAGCGGCTCGGTGTTGGAGAAAATAGCAATTGGCGATTGACCGTGTGTAGAAAGCGACGTTGTGTCCACTCCGTTTCATATGCGATACGAATGTCGTCGGCGACGGCGGTGTGAATGTGAAAGACGAGATCCCGAAGTGGGAAATTGAGAAAAAGTTGAAATTACGTGGAAAAGTATTGAGATTAAATCGTGTATTTTGTTGTTAATCAGTCTAAAGTAAACTAGCAGCCATGGGAAGTAAGTAAAACATGAATTTCTGGTGTAAATTCAGGGAAAGAGCCTGATGATTGCAGTGAATAAAAATTGTGTGAAAGTTCTGGTTATGACCATTTCCATGTCAAATGCATTGCTTACGTATACAAAAGTTCGAGTTTACTTAATTTGAAAATAATATCGAGCTCGTGAATATATTTCGCTAAACTTGAATGAAAATAGTTTCTGATAGGATGATTTTACTTAATTTCAGTAAAATTCCTGGAAGTGATAAAACCATTCTGCAGTATATTACCAGAAATCGCGAAGCCCGAGCGGAAGGTGAGTTGAATAGTTTTCTTGTCGATAATTGAATTAGTTTGCGATTATGGCGAGAAATTATTTCGAGCCAAACTAGTTTGTATTTAGAGTGGAAAGTGAAAATCCATTTAAATGTACAAAATCATTGTGGATTGGTGTGTCTGACATAGTGCCCGGTTTTTTTTTTGTTTCGGGTAAATACACTTGTTGGAGTGCTGAGGAGGATAAAATTGAAACTCCTAAGTGAGTTAATTATTGATGTATGTAATGAAAAAGCTAATTGTTGGAAAAGGGCGATACGGATGAGACTTCTAGATGCATTTAAGGGCTATGAGACTTTCAGGTTCGTATTGCCACATGTGCGAATACTGATGACAAGACACACATCAGCATGCTTTTGACATTTCATCTGTGTAGAGATTTATAGCTTCCAACAAGATCCAACTCCCAACTTTCACTTTATCATTTTTTCAGATAATTGCCGTTAGTTTTTGGAGATTGATCAAATCCATGCATATGCATTTTTTTATGCAACAGAGAAGACAGATTATCAATGACATTAGATGAATTCGAATTTAGTCGATATTAGGAAAAATCAAATATTTTTGATAATTATTATTGAGCGTCGGGCAAAGTTGGGAGGGTATAACCTATATACATAGCACGTTCTCTGTAAGGTCAACACAATTAAATATCACAGATGAAATCCATCAAATAAAATAATAGATGAACGGTGTTTCTAACAAGGGCTGTGGTGTCGGAGTCGTGGCCCTATATATTTACAGCAGAGTCGAATTCGACTGCGAATATGGCAAACACATTTCGTTTTCTTAATCGACGTAGAATTGCATTAATTAAATATTAAATATTCAAATATTTTTGAATGCCATTCCTCTGGGTCTGCTCTATCACATACTGCCCAAATTATTCAGTTGAAATTGTTACAGACAGTAATCTATTCGCAACCTGTTCGTACCCTTCCTCAAAAGCAGAGTCAAGTTGGGGTAATTTAAACATTCCAAAGCAACATCATCTAAATTGTGTTCGGTCAAGTTATACTTTTTTAATATCTTGAACAAAAATTTATGATAATCTTACTTTTGTACTTAAAATAAATTAAAAAAAAAAGAATTGGTTGTAATTATTTTAGTTTTATTTTAGAAAATATGTTCATGTAAAACCCAAACTAAGATTTGATTCAATCGTTTCAGATTCAATTCAGGGAAAAGGTGCTATGGACTGCAATAACACTATTCATTTTCCTTGTTTGCTGTCAAATCCCGCTTTTTGGTATTATGAGCTCCGACTCGGCTGATCCATTCTATTGGATTCGTGTCATTCTCGCTTCAAATCGTGGTACCTTGATGGAATTAGGTATATCGCCTATTGTTACATCGGGTTTGATTATGCAACTTCTGGCCGGTGCTAAAATCATTGAAGTCGGCGATACACCGAAAGATCGAGCTCTCTTCAACGGTGCACAGAAACTGTTTGGAATGGTAATCACAATTGGTCAAGCTATCGTGTACGTAATGACTGGAATGTATGGCGACCCGGCAGAAATCGGAGCCGGCGTCTGCTTGCTCATCATCATTCAATTATTTGCGGCTGGCTTGATTGTTTTGTTGCTAGATGAATTGTTACAAAAGGGCTATGGTCTGGGATCGGGTATTTCGCTCTTCATTGCTACAAATATCTGTGAAACTATAGTATGGAAGGCATTCTCACCAGCTACGGTCAATACAGGACGTGGAACTGAATTCGAAGGTGCAGTTATTGCGTTGTTCCATTTGATGGCCACGCGTACCGACAAAGTACGTGCGCTGCGAGAAGCTTTCTACCGGCAAAATCTACCAAACTTGATGAATTTGTTGGCGACTATTCTGGTCTTTGCCATCGTTATCTACTTCCAAGTAAGTAATCAAACGATCAATTCTTTTTTATCCGTACTTGACATTTCGTTTTCTATTCAGGGATTCCGTGTCGATTTACCAATAAAGTCAGCTCGTTACCGCGGTCAGTACAGCAGCTACCCCATTAAACTCTTCTACACATCAAACATTCCAATCATTTTGCAATCAGCGCTGGTCTCTAATTTGTACGTCATTTCACAAATGTTGGCTGTTAAATTCCACGGGAACGTACTCATCAATCTTCTTGGCGTATGGGCGGACGTTGGCGGTGGTGGTCCAGCTCGATCTTATCCTATAGGAGGTCTATGTTACTATTTGTCGCCACCTGAAAGTGTTGGCCATATTTTAACTGATCCAATTCACGCTATGCTGTATATATTCTTCATGTTGGGATCATGTGCTTTCTTCTCGAAGACGTGGATCGATGTCTCAGGCAGCTCAGCAAAGGATGTATGTTTTAAATTTATTGAAAACCGTAACAGTTAGCTAACATATTTTTTTACCGCAGGTCGCTAAGCAACTCAAAGAACAACATATGGTTATGCGTGGACATCGCGAAAATTCGATGATTCACGAATTGAACCGATATATTCCTACAGCAGCTGCATTTGGTGGCCTTTGCATTGGTGCGTTGTCCGTGCTAGCCGATTTCTTAGGAGCTATTGGTTCAGGAACTGGTATTCTTCTTGCTGTTACCATTATTTATCAATACTTTGAAATCTTTGTTAAAGAACAATCAGAAATGGGTGGAATGAGCACGTTATTGTTCTAAGAGAAATTAGGTTTTGTATAGAGATTAAATGTGAAGTGAGAGAAAGACCGAGTTCTGATTGTTTTTAATCAAAACTATTGTTATCATCAACGATGCACTTAATGTATCTCTCTTTTCGATAATAATGAAGAAAAAAATGCAAACAAAAAGAGAGTAAAAGAAAGAAAAAGTTCAGAAAAAGAGTAACTGAAACTGAAACCCAAATTGTGGTTTCTCACTTGTAATGATTTTCTTTGTATTTACAAAGAATATTGAGAGACTTTTTTTTATTTTATTTTAATAATACTGTCATTAACTATGGATAATTTGATTACATAAAATAGTTAATTTATATAAAACTGAAAATATTTGTTTCCTTTATTACTGCGTGGGATAAGGTTGTGCCTTTAAATGCTTTGCTGTATTTTGCCGTAGAATACATTGCAAAAGCAAATAATGCTTGGGGCTTTCAATTCACGCCCACAAGACAGGGATGAAGCGATGAAAAATTATTTTTATAATTCTATGCCATCAAATGATGTTAGTCATATTTGGGGACTTCAACGCAAAGGTTAGAAAGGAGGAAACATATCACGGAATCACCAGAAAATACAGCCTCGATGTTTTTTGCAACGGCAATGGATAAAAACTTGCCTACCTTCCGTAGAGCAGTAATTTTTAACAAGTTCCATTTGTTTCCCGCATCGAAATATTCATGAAAGGACTGGGCATCCACGGACAGCCGCAACTATCGAATATTCGGGGTATACGATCTTTCGCTGGATACACTCAAGATCCGATATCGATGCCGAATCTTGCTCACATATGAAACTATACGTGCGAGACGTCGATAAGCTTCGAGGCAAGACGATGAAAGCACATTTGAAAGAAACAATTTTTTCAATCAAAGAAAAACTATCGTAAAATTTCGTTTATTTTATTTACAAAAATTAATCTTTTATATTACCTAAGGCTATGAGTACTTATCTCAATGTATCTTTTGAGCTGATGAAACGAAAATATGACGATTTGATGGAAATTGATGATTTTTCTGTAGTGATAACATGGCATTCTATTTGTACATTAGTACAATCGATTCGTTATTCAAAATAAGTACTCTCTGGGTTTTTCAATTCAATTCAACTATTTTCTACACTGAATCATTTCTTGTCTGAGTATTTCCTCAACAAACATTCGGATTCATCTATAGTACTGCTGTTGATTCCACTGCTGATTTTGGCCGCCGCTATTCGAGTACGGGCCAGACTGTTCGAATTGGTAATGTTGTGGTTGGTTCTGTTGTTGTCCAAATTGTTGGCCAAAAGCAGAATAGTAGCCTGGGGGTTGGTGTGCTGTAGATGCTGACGGAGCGCCTGTCGATCTTGAGCTCAAATGGGCTGGTGGGGGAGCCTATTCAATTGTTAGCATATTTAAAAAAATAAATAAAAATATCAGATGAAAATAAATACATTTTTTGCATTATCGTGAGAAGAAAGGAGACCAGATTAGTTGGTCTTGAGTTCTGGAATTTCGATCATTTTAAGATATGTAACAAATGTTGACTAATACTAATGTGGTTCGTTTCACGCAAAAAATTGTAAAAAGTAAGGTTTATTACCGTTCTTCCTCCGTGCAATGATACTGATGGTATCGTGCTGTAGTTTTGTGTCATAACTGTTTGCAAATTTGCTGGTGCACTATATGTTCCACTTGAGGCCATTGTTGTATTGTAATAGCTAGCAGCGACACCCAAGACTTCAGTACTATGATGCGAATGAATAATAGAATTCATTGATGGTGGTCCTCCTTGCACAGATAAGGATTGTGGTACATTGATTTTGGACATGGCCTGTTGTCGAGCCTCTTGAATTGGTACGTTTATTAAATTAGTACGAATTGAAAGTGATGATGGTACCACAGATATATTCGATCCGTAAGATTGCGAAGATGCAGCTACAGATGTGGCAGATGTTGGCGGCATTATCGATGATCTCGACTGTTGCTGCGATCGAGAGGGTGGCGGTACCGACATAAGTGGTGGTTGCGATAAGGACGGCATACTTGATGACGATTGCACTTCCGACATCGACTTTAATATACAGGTTTTCATAGATAAGTTATCGTTTGTTAAATTCATGTTGGTATTTGTGTAGAGATTTATTTAATAAAAGAGACAGGATGTTACTTTTCTTTGTTGCACATTCAATGTCTTCATGTCGATTAGCTGAGCCGGTTTTACCTCTGGATTAATGGCTGGCTGAGTTACATGTCGATGATTAATATGCGCTTGAAGATCTCTCTGAAACAAACACAGATATTTGATGTGAATTGTATAATAAAGCACAGAAACTATTCACTCATAGACAAAAAGGAAGTTCATTACCTGTGACAAATACGTTCTTCTGCATCCAGTATTTCCGTAGCGGCTTCCGCCGTGCGTGCACATAAATACTGTTCCCAGTCCAGACTGTTCTACTCGCATCACCTTCTCTTTACAACGGGGACAGTTCTTAATAGGTTCTGTTCGTGCACATTTCAAACAGAAGATATGTTTGCACGGAATCATTCGACCGTAAACCAATATCGGTTTATCACATTGGTCGCAACAGTGTATCATTGGATTCAATACTTTCTCGCCGATTAGAGACACTTTATGATCCCATTTTAGTCGCAACATGGGCTCCGGTGGCCCGCGCGATATTGTTGTGAATGTGGGAGCTTCCAGCTGTGATATATCCGCCTCCATATCGACTAGAATCCAAATTGAGTTGTGTGAAATTTACTCCCACAGAAGAGATATCTTTGTGGATTGTTTCAACTTACTTGCAGTAGCTCCCAACAATCCGGTAGTTGTCTCTTCAGGCGTCGGAGTCGTTTCCATTTGATTTTCTTTATTTGCTGACGGATCTTCGGCTGCAGCGATTATTGCAATTTCGGTGGATTGTGGTTGCTGTTCCGTATCATCGGAAGCTGACGCTCTGTCCTGATCAACAGGATCTTGCGAAACTTCTTCATCCGACGAAACTATTCTTGAAGTTTTCTTACCTCTGCCACGACCACGTCCGCGTCCCCTACCACGGGCTCGAGTACCACGTCCGCGGCCTCGCGCTCGTCTACCACCGGCATCTTCCGATTCCATTTATGATAAAACGGTGCCCGCGACGCGAACAAAATCCAAACACTTGCCGATTGCAATATCAAAAAACACTGATTTCCTATATAATACACGAAGAGCACTGAAATAAACTTGTGTAATCTGTGATAATTAAAACCTACACTGCACTTTGTGAAAAAATGTCTACCTATGACAGAAAAAAGCTAAGTTGAATTTCATGGCGAATTCATGCGTGAGATTAATGCCTACTTTTTGACACCTGAAAATTTACGGTGGCCATTTTGGTCGTAAAAGAGTGCCGTATGGCAGCACAAAAATAGTGTCGCTTCCTATAAGAATCCGTATTTTAAATTAAATATATGTATTTTTTTTAAAAAATTTCACTCATATAATAAGTTATATTGGTTTGAGTTCAGATGTTGAAAAAACAAAAACATTCATATATCCCGTATTTAGAATGAATCTTTTTTTTCCACCAGTCCGCATAATGTTATTTTTTCAACGGCTGATGAATTGAATCCTGGCCTTATTGAACGCGGATGCTTGCGAAATGTGAAGTTGAAGGTTTTTTACTACGATTCTTCGCTGTGCATCAATATTAATAGGTAATTTAGATATTGCCATTGGTATTTTGCACGTGTAGATTTAGTATACATACTTCTTATTAATTTTACTTTTGATAATTCTATAATGCACCTATGTAGAACATGGTCGGTGCTTTTATAATCCACTGGAAAACACTAAATTATAAATTTTTTTCTACAAAATTACGAGTAATGCTTATTTGACTCGTAAAAAATTAAAAAATCAAGCAGTTAACAAATCTCACATATATATGTTTATATATTTCATATATAAACTCTTGTCGAAAATATGTGTTGCATTACGATACTTCATATGATAGAGAAATAAACTTTGAAAAAAGTAAAAACGATCTAGAAAATCAAAACAAAAATAAGATCTAGGTGAGAAGTGAACATTTGATTGTTATAAAGATGAAAGACCTGGTGTTTGCAGACCATAGTTCTGCGAAGGCTTGATAATGGCAGCTTACGAAGCAGCATATTTTACGCAATTGAAAGCGGTGAGTGCTAAAATCCATCTGAAATTCGCAAATTTAAGCTTCGTTTGATGATTCTTATGTTACTCTTCTTATAATGATCCGTTTTCCTTCACTTTGGAAAGAGTGACTTCTGCAAACACTTTTCACCCAATATCGATTCTTCAATCCTTTTCCAACTTCCTTGAACGGGTATCTGCATGACAACACTGTTTCCTCCCAGTTCGCTCTGCATCAGCAGAGCATCACGATCGCCTTTCCTTTCTCAAGCTTGATACATTGTCTTCCTGTGGCATCTATCACGATCAATAGTTTCTCTTCCAAATCTGTGGTGAAGATATCAAATATATAAAAAAGATATGTTCCGTAATCAAACGGGTGAAACTTTTGAAATATTGTTTGCTAGATCTTCAGTATAATTTACGAAGGTTGACGAGAGCATATAACTCTCTCCAGCTATAACTCTCTCCAGCTCCAGCGTTACCTCAATCCCTTGATATAATTAAAACTAAGTTAAAAGCTAGAATTAACTAATTAACAGCATGCAATTGGATTGTTATCTGCATGAATAAATAAATAAATTGACAAGTAGTCAAACAGCTTCTCGAATGGTAATAATGGTGAAATACATTTCTCACTTGAATTATTTTGTGCTACAAAAAAACGAGACACACTTTGTAATATTTAAAATCATCTTATTTATTTCTAAAAATATATACAGGTAAGCCAATAACGGAAAACATTACTCAAAACACCACAAACATGAAATAGCCGTCGTCGACCTATCTATCTCGATTATAGTGTTGATTTAACTCTCTTGCATACCATTTTATTATTATTCTCGCAAACAAATTTCATAATTTATTTACAACACCAACACAAACCACATTCGTTTTCTAAGTCGTATTGTTTAGCAGTTATTTCACAAAATACATAATTGCAAATATATCTTCTTTTGATATAGCGGTAGTAATTACACTTAATCATATTATTTTATTAACAATACACAAAAATGTGAATGTACTGGCAAATTTTTAAGCCGTTTTCGTAGAATATCACTTTGCTATTGGACTTTCTCCCGTCGAGACCACAGGAAGGATGGTCGTCGCCGGTACTAATGCTTCTGTAAATCCCGCAGGAGGTGTATTGCTAGTGGAGGGCGTCGAAGGAACAGATGCAGAAGGTGGAGGACCTAGTGGTATTGCAATATCGGGATGAAGAACAAAGTTTTGCATTCTCGGTGCTTGAGTAGAATGAATATGACCGTCATGGCTGCCGTGTTGGTGCGAATGATGCCCAAAATGATGGTGACCTGGAGCGTGATGATGCCCTGAACCGTGATGATGGCCAGGACCATGTCCGTGATGATGACCAGGTCCGTGACCATGGTGCTGATGTTGTTTTCCAGGTGGCGGAAAGGATTTCGGGAGGGAATTTTGTCGACTATCGGTCGTCTTTAATCGTTCGCTCAAAGCTTTTAAAGCTATTTGTCTGAAATATTTAAAATGATCTAACAATTGTAAAACTTTCATGAAAATTTAGCCGCAAACTTACCGCCTCCGTTCTATGTCGTGTGGGTCTACGCCTGGCATCGAAACTGTTACAGAGGTCAAACTCGTGGTAGAGCTAGTTCGTGGCGGAGCGGGTGGTACGACAACCCCGAATTTCAGACAACATAAATATACGGGATTGACTAGCACACTAATAACCGGTTGCAGAACATTCGGAAAGAAGCTAGCGAATGTGAAACTTTCAGAGCTGTCGCCTCGTCCATTGGGATGTCGTTGATAAAACCTCAAATACACCCACGAAACAATTAGTCCTGAGCAAAACATAGCTGGGTAAGTTCCGTCAAGGATGTTGATGGCCCACATAATTAGCGATACGAACAAAACTGTAAGTGGCACGTTGCTGCAAGAATTAGAAAAGAAGGATAGAAAAATAGTCCTCCCCAGATGATCAAATATTTATTCTAATGTAGTTTGATATGGATTGATAATATTAATAAACTTTGTTCTACTGAGAATTCGACTTGATGTTTAGACAAATTCTACATACCGATTTGTGAATTTTCCGAGTTGCGTTTTTGCAATCAAATGATCAGGCATGATCTGGCGAACGGCCACACTGACACCAGCCACATAGCCCGTTAGTCCGTGGATGTGAATATCGAACAAAATATCCGAATTTTTCGTGCACATATATACAAACAGATAGTAGAAGGCTGTCAGGATCGCGACGCCCAGGTTCACAATGCCAAAGAAAATAAACATTTCCATTTGACCCCATAGCGGTTCGATCAGCTTTCCGCACAATCCAACCGTCACAATATCGACAAGCACTTCCCAAAAGTGAAATTCAATGAAACAAAAAGTGAATGCTGTCCATATCCAAAATGCAGGTGGCAAAATGTACCCCGGCGTGACACTAAGTACACGAACTGCAATCTCTGAGAATGATAGCAAATAACCGCATATTGTTACGATACATATGAACGTTATCACGGGCGATGTATTTTTAAGGAGTGCGGAGAATTGTTGCTTTAAATACGGGACATTTCTATTTAGTGCTCGCGCTGTCGCCATTTTTCAATATACACTCATCATTTCATCGTCAAATGTCAAAAAGTGTGCAGTTGTCAAATGCTGGATTCTGCTCTTTTCTTTAATTAAGAGAAGATGAGAGAATTTGTAGAAGGAGACGAAATTGGTTTGTGTCTTGGCTAGGTAATGATAAGGATAAATCAGCTGATATTTGTTTATGCTGGGAAAGTGTTGCATGCGACATGTCGAGGTGACATTTCCTGTTAGTGAGACGTTGGCTAATTCTGACTTCGTCAGAAAACCAGGTTTTTTTCCTGATAAATTCAGAAAATCCCCACCAAAAAATAATGGTTTTTGTTGCCTTTTGCCTAATGCAATTCACTTTCACACAACTTTCTCATAATAGCTACGCACGAATCAACACAATGTTCCCTGGTATGCTCCACTAGCGGGATGTGCTAGTTCTTTTAACAATATTATTTTTCTAGGAAAGTATATCGCCACTGATCACCTCGTGAAAATTTCTCTCCCTTACAAACGCGAACAATCATTTTCTTCAGAATTGCTTGATAAGATAGATTTTCGTCACAAGTTTCCCCTCACCGAAATGAGAATTTTCTCGTCTCGTCGTGAGGGTTTCTCGTCATGCGTTGGTTGGACGAATTTGCCGCTCTACCTTCAAAAAGTACGCAAAGTAAGCGCAAAAACATACAAATAAACAGAAGTAGTAGCTCAGTAAATAAATGAGTTTAGCTTTCTAGACGTGCATGTTGAAATAATCCACAGTTTCAACAGGGATGTGTTTATAAGTTAAAGACCGTAGTGAACTTAACATCTCTGCTTTTATATAGGTGCTAACGCACTTATGGATTCATCTTTTACAATTAAATAATTAATAAAATAACCGATCGCTTTTCTATTTGGTAAACGAACATACGTAGGTGCACCACAGTTGAGATGCATTGAAGACAGGACCCCTTATAGAAACGTTAATAGGACATACATTTCGCATTCCATTCATATTGACAAGAAATTGTTATATTATACGAAATATCTTTACTTGAAAATAAGATTCATTTTATTTGTTGCGTAATTCTCATAAATATTAATTTTTCTCATTTTTCAAGCTTAATAGTATTATTTATTTCCATATGAAAATTCGTTGAATAAGCTGAGTTATAATGATTCCAATATATTTTTTAATATTTGATTTCAAGTGTCTTTTTGCTGAAAAGTATGCCACATTCCGTCAAATTATTATTTTTACTGTTTACAATTTATTTCAAATTCAGGCATTATTGGGCCCACGATCAATTTAACTTCTAAGCAACGATAACAGTAAACTCAACACTTGAAAGAGAACAAGAAATTCTACGATTTGAATTTTGTTACATGCATATTAGATCTGTATATTTTGATAATAGCTGAAAATTTATATATCAGTTGAATTTTTTTAAATTTAATTTATTTTAGAACTTAGCATAAACAATTCATGTCGTGGCTTTGACAGTTACTAACCACTTTAAATGCCGTTTACTTTAGCAATACTTTTATGTTCAATTTGCTTGAAAAATTATGCAATACTGTTGGCTATAAGCAGTACTATACATCCAAAGGCAAAGAAATACTTTTTCAATTTGTATATTGCAATAAGCATATCATACCCAATTCTGTAATATATGCATTGCCTCACAGTTTGTATCTCAGAAATGGTATTATTGATACTGTTCAGTTAGGTTGTGCAAATTTATTAAGAGGGGTTTTTAACGTCTAGTAAAATCACAAGCAGTAGAAGCTAATTAAGACAATAATAAAATCAGTTGTTTTGTTTGTGCAACGTTGTGGATTTCTAGAAATTAGTTTATGATCTTCGAAGCGGTCGTTTATACCAAAATATACTTTTTGTGGAATATATTGCTTTCGAATGTAATTTCGAGGTAGTTGTCTCTAGATGATGATGCATTCCGACCATGTTTTTTATTTATACATTTGTCTTTCTTGCAACACTTTGTTATTTTATAATTTCAACACTCTTACTTTCGCAAGCATATTTTTATTTCTAACTCTGAGTCATTGACGATTTGGATGAGATTTTGGTATCGGATGTTCTTAAATTGTTTTGAATTCAGAGCAAGTGAGCAATCAGAAGCAATTAAGATCAGTTACATAGGAGATTATCTTTCTAGAAGAGTTGGATGTAAAAAGCTATCAAAACTTCTAAGACATTAGAAAGCATTTCAAAATTCCAACAAAGCGTAAGGCTACGAAACAAACAAATTATAATTTAGAAAAATATAAATCGATCTTTTTGTTATTTAGACATAATTTTTCCGTAAGCCACTGAATACACAACATGTAAACACTTTATCAACTTAATATAAAATTTGTTTCATGAAACATTATTTGTTGGAAATTTTGGATTATGATAACCATTGCGCATAATATACTATCTTTATAAATCACTAGTACAATGTAACACAAAAAGAAAATCCTCAACAGGCTCTTAGATTCATCTAAGAGATCATTTCGTGCCGTCTGTTTGTCTGTCCAAATCAATCAATCAATCAAATGAGTTTTTCAATGATCATTGACATAATCTTAATGTAATTACATTTAAATATACACCGCAACCTATTTAATCAATTTGAAAAAGCATAAATCTATCGTTTTAAACACAACATCTTCAATGTAAACAACAAACACAAATTAAAATGTCTTTTAAAAGTTCTCATACTAAACATTAGTATACGTCATTTTAATATAATAAGATTATGAATTCATGCCCTTAATATGACCATTTTCGCAATTGTTTGCTATAGATTTTGGTGCTTTGTACGTGTACAACGTCTGCAGCGGCACGTGAAGTAGCTCAATAATTTGCGTGAAATTGATTTCTATAATGCAAACAAAATCTTTCATTAATTCCAATCTCAATTGCAATTTTTTAATAAATAACGTAGTTTACAGAATAGTAGACTTGTGAAATTTATAAGAATACTCACCATTTTCTGGTGTTATAAAACCATGTCGTATAAGAAAGTCAATAACTACCGGGCAGCTTGTAGTCTTGAACTCTGGCGCAAAAGCTCGTTCCAAACATTCGCCGGCTGGTAACAATTCAAACTTCTGTACTTCGCCATCTGCATTTTTTGGTTCGAAATCGACTGGAAGCTCCAAATCGAAAACAAATTCCGTATTGGGAAATAGGCCTTGATCGTTTTCGAAGAAAAATGAAACGCAGCCCGCTGATGTAAGATTTTTAATTAAGTGCTCTGGGATTGATGCCTCTTCGGCAGCTTCCTTTATGGCTGTTTCTTTAATACCATAACCAACCGATAGACCTCCACCGACCATGTTATCCCATTTTCCTGGCCATGTTTCCTTCGTGTCAGAACGCTGTTGAAGCCACAGGCATAGACCTCGCGTTGGGTGTTTTACATACCCATTGATATCAATACCGTACTTTCGCACACCAAATAAACATGTTGCCGACCGATCCATTTTTAGGAGACTGTTGTGGCCAGACTTTACATCATAATACTATCAAAGGAATATTTTAAGCTTGTATAGCGGTTCATATACATTGAATTTTACCTCATTTCTCCAGCCAGACAGAGCTGAAAATATGCCTTCATTCTTTAGCTCCTTCAGCAACTTGTCTACGCGTTCTGATCGTTCTGCATAGTCCCGAAAAGCCGGATTTAGCTCAACCAATCCCTGTTCAATGATAATTGATGAGATAGACAATTCAAATATACTGACGATCTGAGAACTTTTTACCTGCTTGCATGCTTCGCTGTCGCGAATACAAAACACCTCTGGATATCGAAGCAGCTGTTTGTAGACTTCGGGCTTGATTAGACCCACTTGTTGTCCTTCTACTATGAACGGTCGGATCTCATCACGACCAAAGCCTGCAGAAGATATGCAACATATTAAACAAATATAACAATTTTTTTACGATTACTACATTTCAATACATTTTCTTGTGTATATTGAGGAACGAATTCCAATTTAAAGTTTTGAAATGTTTTAGAAAATGCAAGTAGGAGTGAGCGCAATTAACAGGATAGCGCAAATTCGCATAACAAATACAGACGTTTTATGTTACATTAACGAAATAAGTACTGAGAGCCGACCTAATAAGTTCGATGATAGCGATATATTCAATATTCTTACGTTTCTAAGTCCTCGAGTCTCTAGAGGCATACATACTGTAGGAGAAAGTTTTGTCACCGACCTAATTTCGTGAATAATGGAGACAATAATCTAGCGAAAAAGCCCCTTAGATTCAAACTTATCCATCCAAACTGTGACGAAACCTGGCCGCTGGAAGTCCCAAAGTAATTGATTTCAAGTATTACTGGGGTCGACGTCCATCGTTCTTTTATATCATTCGAGTGGGGTTATCAAATTGTCGTAAATCTTAATCATGTATGCTTGTAGTATTAAAGCTACTTCAATACTATTTACGTTATCTAACGATCTTGCAATATAATCTTTCATCGTTTTACCGATTATTCACATCAGTGATAGCCAACTCAATTTTTATTTGGAACTAAGCCCCTCTTGAAGCTTAACTGAAACTTTTTCGCAGCTAATTTCATTTTATCAAAACAAGTTCATGCCTATTCTTCAATATCGCCAGGACATATGCATGATGCCAAAACGAACGCAAGAGTGACATAATTTTGGGCCAGAGATAGTGCACTTTCCGCAAGGACAAATACTTGACCTTTCGAAAGTAGAAATTAATTATTAAATTTATGAATGATTACATACTATACTAGTTACTAGTGAGCTGGTCAAGTTTTGGTTTTAGACAGCTCTGTGCATTTAGCGAAATTTAAATTTAGAACCCAAAAATTTATGCGATTTAAAGACAGCTGATGGATTATCTGTTGCAATGCCAAAACGTCAAACCATTTTTCATCAAGCTTTGTTGACAAACTTATCATTAGGAAAGAAAACAAAGCAACGAAAATTTCTCCCATTCACTTCTTATTCAATTCGCTTGCTCAACATTCCAACCAGTCTTGACTTGACAATAACCATTCAACAAATTTTGCCAAACAAAAAACTGAACAGCAATGGTTCCACGAAAAGGTATCGTCTTGCGATCGAAATTATGAGGAATTTGTTATTCCATCTATTGTTTACACTCATTAACGGGGTGCGGCGTGTCGAACGAAGTCTATATGAAAAAATACACAGAGCTTACACAAAGGCTCAGACGGATCGATATACCAATTGCCCCGGTTAAATACAGCCGCAAATCATAACGCACTACCTCATACGGGTTTTGGTCAAGTGTCTCAAAGATTCGGTGATTACTTTAAAACCAATAAATCCTTACCTGTTAGATAAAAAGAGTTGAATTTCTGGGCCAATTTCAGTAGTCTTGACATCTTCACATCACTCGACGCCATTTCAATCCGTTCGCTTCGTTTTTTTGTATGCCGAACAGCGACTGACAGCAACGGAAAGCCAAACTATTGTTATTTCGAAAGCTATCGACCAACGATGACAGGTAGGAGCTTTGTCTTATTAGAATTTGAAGAGCTTTGTGAAATATGAATTGGGGATTAGCTTTAAGCTTTAAATAGCTATAAAAACCAAAAGAATGAGTTCCATATATATTAAAATTCATAATCTTCTTTATTTTGCAAAAAAAAAAACAAAATTTTCCTCGATTCCTCCATTCTCGCCATTTTAGGCAATTCGTTTTCGTAATTTCGTGTCGTTACTCAACCATTTTTTTACTTTTTTTATTGTGAATCACAATACAAAATATTCACACATTGTGAATTGTCTTTTTGAGTAGAGCTAAATTTTGAATTTATTTTAGCCAAATCAAACTTGTTTAGTTTAGAATTAATTAGTTTACAAGTTTACGCAAGTATTAACATCCCTCCCATTGATCCCTAATGTTCACTCCATTTCTACTACCTCACTGATCCCTACACTGAAAATAGGTCTGTTCCCGTACTACGATTAATTGCAATTAATTGCAATAAAGCGTACTAAAACAGAGTTTTTTAGTCCGTTTTAGTACGTTTCATTGCAATTAATTGCAATTAATCGTAGTACGGGAACAGACCTAATATTTAGCGTAAAATTTCGGTTTAGCTTTACCTCCCGAGGGGGGATAGCAGAAGAGGAATTGGCTTGGAATCGGAAGTCTCTTTTGGTGTGAAAGTAAAAAGGTTGAACTCCAGTAAAAGCACCCAAAAATTCTATCCGAATCATTTTAAACACATTTGCGACAACGCGGTACCTGCAACAAGCTCAAATACCATCCACCAAAAGCAGAGTTTGACACATACAAATCGTATTAGTACAAACTTTTTCAACTAACATAATTTTCTTTTATTTGCGTCTAATTTATCTGATCTGGTATCCACACTCAGTTCCTCCCAATGCACACAACAAGTTTAATAAAGCTTTCCGGGTCGTAATTTATCATTGACAACAATGAGAAAATCGTACAGAATTCAGAATTTCTACATCTTATAAGTATGACTTAAATCCCAATTTTTTCGATGAATCGTCTCTGGCTAATGTATATAAACAATATATCATGGATAGTCCTAATCCAATTCCACCGCCCAGGGCACATTTTTTTAAGCCGGCTGCAAAAATACTTTTTAGATATCGAACTTGATCAATGACAAATATTTACCTGTGGATTTGTATAGGAGACCCGTACTAGTACTTGCTATCACTGTATTTAGTTCGTCGTCTGTCCCTCGCACCCACTGAAGTAGCACGCCAAAGGCGGAGTACATAACGGCAAGAGTGCCTAACGTATTAGCTGTGGCAGATCCCTGTTTCATTACATGATTTAGTAGCCTGGAAACAATAAAACCAAATATGTAAAGGCAAATAGGTATACGAATGAACTTGATTCGAAAGCGTGAATCATTCAGTTCAAAATGTAAAAATTTCGTAGTTTTTACTCACTGCGTTCTTCTCAGCTTTCCCGTTTGATTAGCCGCTGCTGTCGAACGAATTCCATTATAGAGACCAGCCATACCACCGATTCCCGCACCAACCATTACTGAGGTGCCGATCTGTGAGAAGGCGAGCTCGAATCGTCCGCGCTGCTTCGAAGCACCTTCGGGGAAGATGAATTCGGGCTGAGCTTGCTGCAGAAAACGGGGATCATAGTTCAGGTAAGGTGACAGCGGTGTAATTTTCTGTGGCTCTGGAACACCAGGTGTAGGCGCTTTACAAATGAATAGATTTTGGTTAGACAGATGTATACAATCAACACAGAAGTTGCGTAATTCCATTTACTTACCGGGTGGTGTGGCAAGCGATAAAGGTTTGCTTAAATAATCATCTGACATGATGTTTTTCGTGCCAGGAGGCGTTTAATAATGAAGTGTGTCAACAAAATTTATAAAACAAATTCACTAAGAAGACACAAGTTTCCAAACTTGTGCGCATGGGATTTTGTCGTATGATAGAAGAGACCTGTCAGTAATTTGACAGTAGTGGTATTCGCATGCTTTTCATTCGTCATTCGTACTGTATACAGCGGACGTTTAGTCCGCGGACTAAACACCAAATTCCACCTAAATTTTTTAGTCCACGTGCTGTATACACTCGTGGACCGACCTAAATTTAGGTCGGTCCACGATTTCAAGCGACCTGACCTAAATATAGGTCGTGGACTATAATCGTTGTAAACACACGCGACCTAAACATTGTTTTTTGCGCGACTATTAATAATGTATTGTTGTGTTCTACCGTTAAACACCTTTTGTGGGTTCGATATTCTTCACATTCGTGAAATAAAACAGTTTCTTTTAAAACACTAATTACGCTTTTATTATAAACACTATTAATTATTTACACTAAATTCCGTACACTTTACAGATCGCACTATTATAATTTCGCGGTACAATTTAATTATCGCACTATAATTACTCGCACTTTATCGCTTTTAATTAATCACGCCCGGATACACTAAACTGCAGTATCGCTTTTCAAAGTAACAGCCTTTCGCTGTCTTCACTATCTATTAACTGATCGCCAGCTCCTCTCGCGGCGGTATTTATAGTCTTGTCGTGTGTCTCGGGTTCTCGAAGCCTCCTGATCTGGCTTCTGGAATGCTATTGTGAACGTTCGTTACCGTTGCCATGTGAGTCAGGTTTGGGGCTCTGGAATGTTCCCTTTTTACTTTCTAGAGGACTCTGTCTGCGACTTGTTTACAAATTGCATGTACGAGACACATGTATCCGACATATATTTCTCGCAGATTCTCAAACTGGTTTCTAGAGAATTAATTTACGTTTTCTTTTTCGTTGTTTTGAATTACATGTATGAAATACATGTATGAGATGTATTTTGAGTATTTCCTAGCCGTTTTTAGTATTTTCTGGCGCCGCTACAACTTGTTTGGCGTGCATGCAACAGTATGTATGTTGAATATAAGCTCATAACATTCCCCTTTGACACAAAATCATTGAAATAAACATGAACAAATGACAAATGAAATGATAAAAACAGTGCATGAAGGAGAATTAAACTAAATGACAGCTGTCATATACGAACGAGGACTAAATTCCACCTAAGCAAATTTTAGGTCGGGTTCGTTGTAAACATCTGAGGACTAAGTTCATTTAGTCCGCGCTTTAGGTCAGGTCACTTTTGGTCCGACTGCTGTAAACCGGCACATTGGCTTCGTTCGGGCTTGAGGTGAATTCGGTAAAGACGTGGGGGTAAAACTGGACCTGATGCCCCACACAGCTGTTACATGAATATTGCCGATAGATGTCGGGCTAATATGTTTGTGTTTTTGTGGTTGTGCGTTTGCTTTTGGGGCTTCTTTTCTTTCTTTTTTTTCTTTTTCTTAATTGTTTTATCTTCTTTTTTATTTTTATGTATAATTTTGTCTGTTTTTCTTCATTTTTTCAGCCCTTCTACCACCTTTTCGCCCTCTGGTGGTAAGATTTCCCGAGTGTGGGGCATCAAGTCCAGTTTACCCGACGTGGGTAAAACTGGACCTGATGCGGTAAAACTGGACTTGATGCCCCACACAGCTGTTACATAAATTTTGCCGATAGATGGCGGGCTAATATGTTTGTGTTTTTGTGGTTGTGCGTTTGCTTTTGGGGCTTCTTTTCTTTCTTTTTTTTCTTCTTCTTAATTGTTTTATCTTCTTTTTTATTTTTATGTATAATTTTGTCTGTTTTTCTTCATTTTTTCAGCCTTTCTACCACCTTTTCGCCCTCTGGAGGTAAGATTTCCCGGGTGTGGGGCATAAAGTCCAGTTTACCCCCTGATGCCCCACACAGCTGTTGCATGAATTTTGCCACTAGATGTCGGGCTAATATGTTTGAGTTTTTGTGGTTGTGCGTTTGCTTTTAGGGCTTCTTTTCTTTCTTTTTTTTTTGTTTTTCTTAATTGTGTTACCTTCTTTTTTATTTTTTTTTGTATACTTTTGTCTGTTTTTCTTCAATTTTTCACCCCTTCTACCACCTTTTCGCCCTCTGGTGGTTGAATTTTCCGGGTGTGGGGCATCAAGTCCAGTTTACCAATGCCTTCTAGAAGTACGGGCCGTCAGGCTACGTAATCGTTCTCGCCGTGACGTCATGAGTTTAGGAAATTTGACATTTGCACGAGGCAGTGCCGATATACACGGAGATTTCACTTGCGGTTTTTTGGTTAAAATATGAATAAAACGTTAGTTTTTTGTGCGTGGACGCGTTATAATAATAATATTTAGTCATAACGTACACTTTGTACCAATTAATTGTATCGCGACAGTAAATCGACACGAACCATCACATAACCTAACACCAACCGATAAACATTTCGTAGCGAATTTTCCACATTATACCGCACGCACCGCATTAATTTGTGTTTTAGCTGTTCACTAGCACTTTTCTGCATAAACCACTTTAGTTTTCATTTCACTCACTTTAACACAACCCGTACAATTAACATTTTCCCGCGGACGTCCCGTAAGACTACGTGTGTTTTTCGCGACATTTGTCCCGATGCTCTGACGTCATCATTCTGCATTACGGCCCGTATATCTAGAAGGCATTGAGTTTACCCAAGACGTGCCCCCCCCCCCCCCCATTAACCGATAGACAATTAGATAGATGAACAAACAAAGGTAAAACTGGACTTGATGCCCCACACAGCTGTTGCATGAATCTCGCCGATAGATGTCGGGCTAATATGTCTGTGTTTTTGTGGTTGTGCGTTTGCTTTTGGGGCTTCTTTTCTTTCTTTTTTTTCTTTTTCTTAATTGTTTTATCTTCTTTTTTATTTTTTTGTATAATTTTGTCTGTTTTTCTTCATTTTTTCAACCTTTCCACCACCTTTTCGCCCTCTGGTGGCGGGATTTCCCGGGTGTGGGGCATCAAGTCCAGTTTACCCAAAAATACAATCCGTAAAATTGTATAACGGCTATGTGGGCACGTAGTCCAGTTTAGCCGTGTTTTTTTTTGTGTTTTTGTGGCTGCGTGTTTCTTTTTGGGGGTGTTCTTTGTTTGTTTATCTTCCGTTTGTGGTCATTCGTGTATTATTGTACGTTTTTCTTAGTTATTCTTAAATTTTTGATCCGTGCACGTCCTCTGGTGGTAGTAGGGGCAAAAACTTCAAGAAGAATACTCAAAAACATAAAAAACTAGACGAGAAGACAGCGTGATTCTGATAAACTAGCAAACAAACAAAAAACACCCTCGAAAACAAACATACAACTGCAGAAACACGAAAAAATACAATCAGGGCATGTAGTCGGTTTAGCCATGTATTTTTGAGATACAACACAAAATTCGTTTCAAAATTTCTTCTTTAGGCGGATGTAAAAAAAAATCTGCAGGGCATCATAAGACAAACGAAGCCTCCTCGACTAGCTCCCACTAGTAACGCGTGCCCATGCATCCTTTACTTGTTTATCACATTTGAATAATCTCTTCACTTATTGTGTATAAAATTATTATATTTCGTATTATAACAAGCCGAATATCAGAATATCTATTCCGTGACCTAGTTCATACTGCAATCATCTTCATTTTTACATTGGAGAACCACGATTAATTTTCTTAAATTACCATTTTAGACTCCAAACAAATGAAATACCTATTTATTATCACCTCAATATACTCTCATTAACTAGCATTCGACAAACATTTTATTTAACACATTGAAATTTTCAGTTCAAGTTGTATTATGGCTCACAACTAGCAAAAATTACTAAAATGTATATAGTAAGGTCGGTTGGACCCGGTTCGGAAGATTTGTATGGCTGCAACTGGGGAAAATGCCCGTGTCAAAGTGCTAACTCCCCTAGTTTGGAATAAGTTGACATACTTGTCTTCCTAAACTTGAACAATAGTATGAAACATTTACTTAAATATTAAATGAAAGCGCAAGACCATTAAAACAAATTGTGTTCATATTTGCATAGCATTGTTTATTGTTTTAAAGATTGACTTTTATCTTTTACACATCCCTCTTATAAACTACACACTTTAATCAACTAACGCATATCGATAACATATGGCTTTTATTGAAATGTTTTATGAAAAATACTTTCAAGATTAGAACTGAACAAGTGTGATACAAAGTCTTACGAAAAATAATCTCATTTTAGATTCTCGGCTTTGATTCCAATCAGATGAAGTGTAAGTAATAGTCCCATGGTGAAGGCAAACCTTCGTTACTTTCAAATTTTTTCACTGGGTAACAAGACATGAAGATTGTAAATCGTTTTTATTTCATTCATTTGCATTCTAATGTCAAGTTAAGTATAATGGGGATAGTGGTGTAAATATTGCATATCCTTTTTGTGTAAACAACCTTCGGTGTACTCGCCTAAATAACAGGATCCAATCAGGATCGACTCGTTCATTTTTAGGGGTTATTTTTACAACCTAAGAAAATAAACTTTTATTACTAATTTTCTACATGAATATGAACTTTGCTTTTGTCATTGTTTTTTTTGGCGTTTGGAAGCACTTCATAATAGACTTTCTACATTGTGTCAAATGTTCCAACTTACGAATGTTGCTTGTCGATAAAAGGTAAATCTTATAAGCTAATATGAGCATGGAAAACAAATATTGTTTTCATTGTTCAGAGTTTATGTTACTCTTTATGTTGTTTTATGTATGCTTATTAGCAATTCATTTCAATATGATGTACTGACAAATTTTTTATAGTTTACAAATTTGTAGAAAGAAATAAAACCGTTTCTGTACGATAAATATCAATAAACAATACACAAAAAGGTATACTAGAGCAGATCATAGCATATCGTATTAATAAAACAAGTCTACTTAAAAATCAGGTAGCACAGTATTATGCTTGCAAAATTGAAAATCATTTGAAAATCGGTTTGAATATCGAATTACAATTACAAAAACAACTGAACAAAAATTAAAAAAAAAGAAGAAAATCATTCACATATTTATATAATTCACAATCAATATCAAACACTTAAAACCTAGAATTTTAAAATTGAACTTGCCTTTGATAGCGGTTCGCTTTCAAAACTTTATCACAATCGGGTTTTGACTATATCCTAAGATAAATTTCAAACAATATAACTAATTTAGCACAAAACTACAAAACTACTTTGTATGTTTAAGTAATAAATTGATTTTTGTTTTGGTAAATAACTGCATCGCTACAATTAGAGGACTTAGCAGGTTTGAAATCGTTGTTTAGAATTTGAAGGGAAAGATATTTTCATACTTCGAGAGTAAAAAGTAAATATTGTTTGGAAATTTTCATTTTCGACAGATTACTGAGAGAGTTATATATTCCGAATATATTTTGAATTGCATAAAATACTGCCGTCGCATTTAATCGTTTCATGAGCCTGTTGTAATCTTAGATACAAGAACTATCAATTATTTACCGATACACGTAATGATAAATTAAAATTGCTACATACTTATAGCTGCTGATTATATTAGCGTTAAATTTACATTTGTTGTCTTTGAATGTATGTATCAATCCAAGTCATATTTGACAGGATTTACGTGACTTCTTCTTTATTTGCAGTTGTTTTCTTCATTTCCTTCCAATATCTTCGCATATAGTTTGTAGTTTAATGGATTCCGCGGAAGTTGATGGAGTCGGTAACATTCCATCATGTGTGACAATATTAATTGAGCTCACTTTGGCTTTGTGATATGCAACAACGGTATTTTCGCCAAGAAGTTTTATACAAACATAAGCAATGAGAACTGCTGTGCCAGCTGTGAGTATTCGAACGATAGGATCTACGTAGAGTTGGATAATGACCCAAGCACAAGCACCTGTTACACACATAAGAGTTATCAAAATAACGGTTTTCGCCCAGTGTTGAATCGTAAAGCCTTTCTCCCAATCAAGCC
Source organism: Nemotelus pantherinus (assembly GCA_963978885.1). Taxonomy (NCBI): domain Eukaryota; kingdom Metazoa; phylum Arthropoda; class Insecta; order Diptera; family Stratiomyidae; genus Nemotelus; species Nemotelus pantherinus. The sequence continues at coordinate 80,110,226 of OZ022266.1, forward strand.
TGAATATGAAGTAAGAAACAAATAAATTCATCAAAATCATTCAAAATCATTCACTTAGTGATGAAAATACAGCTATAATTTCAAAGCTATTCAGTTATGTGATAGAGTATAGTAAATTCTATTTTACTACGGTCTGATTACTAATAGAAAAAATAGTTGCACCTCAATAGGAAAATTATCTTCCGAGTAAACTGTTATTACAGCTGAAAAAGGCATGGAAGCTTTTGAAGCCTTACATCCACAGAACATGGTAGACAATTCTTACTACGATTATGTTTCGCATAGAGCATTTATATAGAGTTCTATGAAGCTTTTTTTTTTAAACTGAGGATATCACAAGAGCAACGTATAAATACAACGTATTTTGGCTGAAAGCTAAGATGTTTTTAGCAACACTTGTCGGATGATTTACTAGCCGATTTATTTTATATCTAGCTTCTAAAGGAAAAATTGTTCTTTAAATTATTTTATAAGCATTTTCAAGACCTCATAAAACAAGTGCTTACCTTTTCGTCTTCTCAATTTCATATGGCGAACCGCAAACCTTACACTGTAGCAATGTATCTGATTTTCCGCAGCTCTCTACCAACCACCTTCGCAAACATTCATGATGAACTGAGCTCACATCGCCGGTGCATTTGCACGGTTGAATTAACGGCTCCATTTTTTCCGAGTCATAGCATATCCAACAGTCTTTCTTTGTCAAAAACGATTGACCTTCTTCAACGAAAAACGTCTGCTTCCCAGTTGAAGTTGTTGGCACAGTGGGGTCGATTTGTCTACTGAGCAATTTTCGCGGATTTAAAATCCATAATTGTTCGGGTGCCATTGAGTTCCACAAGCAACAAGGAAACCAAATCGCAACTCCGATTTCAGCAATACGAAACACTATGTCATGCCAATTTCTCGAATACACCGGAACCCTGCAAAACGATTGAAAATGTATCATTAGACTGTCGACATGGTTGCCATTGATATGTGTGTTGGAGACATTTGCTTATAAAAGGCATCTAATAAAATTGATTTATGTTGTATAACGTGAGCATAAAATCTAGTATTCACATTTAATCTTGGTGTCTGAATAACAGATTAAAACACTAAACACAATTCAATTAAATTTTGCGGTTAGCGTTTAATTTGTTTCTTCTTCGATACACTATTCTAGGAAAAAGTACGTAGAAATGATTCGTAACAGATAAAAAAAACTGCGTTACTTACTTCTCCTTCCATAAACTACCGAGCGTTTCCGATGTAAGGAATCCAACAATCACAATCAACATAATTGCTTGACTTAGCAAACCAATTCGTGACTGATGCAGTTGCGATGCATTTACAATATGATCATCGTGTCTAACACCGTTTCCGATTTGATCATAAATAAAGGCTCCACGCAGTTTAAAGAACACTTCCACCCCGTAAATAAGGAAGAACACGACAACGATAAGTAACAGTGCCGCATAGCATCCATTGAAAATGTGTGCGTATTTTTGTCGATTTGGGATTAGCAGCGATGAGAATACTTCAGCACCAAATAAACTGTACAAGAACACGTTAAATGCAAGGAATCCCAGAAAGCTCTTCGACAAAAACTGCGACTTCTCCCAGCAAATATCGCGCAAGTGAAAAATCTGGAAAGAAATAAGGAAATAAATATATGAGAAAATAAATATATGAGAAAAAAAATACACGCGAAAAGAGAAATATTTAACAATGGACTGGGTTTTGAAAGCATCAAATATAAAATTTAAAAATGAGGTGGTACCATATATCAAATTTTAGAACACAGTTTATAATCTGAATCTCATGCAAATCCGAGTTTATTGTTTTATTTTTAAGCTTTAGTAATACATTTCCAGTCTTTGGTATGATTGGTGGTTTTTATAGATGGTTTTGGGATTGTAGTTGGAGTTTGTATTTTAAGTCTTTCGGAAAAATTCGAATTAATCAAAAATACTCTTTTTATCACATTTCTAATTTAGTTATAAAACTGGTTTATCAATTGAAGACACCAATACAATAACCGGATAGCTCCACTTTTTTCTAAAAATGTCTTTGTGCTACTAAATATTAGAAAACGATATTCCGCATCTTATAGTGCAAAGCAGACTTCTATGTTCATCCGATCATTTTTTATTTCAATTATAAAGTTGTCTGCTCTATTGCTCCGGTGCAAGAATCGGACAATTCTCGGAATTGTCTGCTTCCTGCTCAAATTGCATTATCGAACATGAAAATATGTGGATATTATCAGCTGCATGAAATTGTTTTACATAGTAAAGTAAGGTAAAGTAAAAGATTGATTCAGTCTGCCTATGACTGTTGAAGGAAGACATGAGTTATGAAATTAATGAAAACTTTACTGACTTTTCGACGTCGGGTGCAGAGTACTTAAGTGAAGTGCATACTCTTAGTGATTCGTTGCCGATTCAAAAAGGTATAAAACGGGATGCATGTATTTTAGGTGTAAAAAGTTTATTTTATGTTAAGTTATCAGGTAAAAAATCAATACGCAATAAGGGAAAATGGAAGCGGAATGTAGAAAAAAGGCAAAGAGCTGAAGAAAAGCAGTACAAATATAGAAAGATAATAGCAGGAAGAAAATTACGTGGAATATGTGGATGGAGAAGAAGGTGCTTCAAGTCGGAATATGTAGACCTCTTCGAACGAGTTTTGAATTAGTTTAATCAAATAGGAAATAAAGAAAAACAGGATGCTTATTTATGTGGCCGTATCCGTCAACAAAGTGTACAGCGTCGTCGGTCTATATCAGGGCGAGAGATAAGCCCGAATGGCTGCAACTAAGCAGTCCTCCCATTCCCTTGCAAGTAGTTGCTCCGAACTCACCAACCAGACCAAGTAGTAACTCAACCATAGACTTCTTTCTCCTGTCAGATGACCTGTGCAGCAGTATTGATCTACCACACTGCTGGACGCAAGCTGGTATGTCTGATCACTTTGGCGTGAAGCTCCGACTTCAGTTCCGCTCCTTCTTCAGCTTCATGGAAAGACCCCCAAAGACAATAAGGTCTTTTAAAAACACCGATTGGGGCAAATTTCAGCGCGACATAGACGTTGCGGTAGGAAATCTTGAGGTTTCTGTGACGGCAAACTTAACAAACCGTGAGATTGATAATCTAATAGAGTCCGTCAATGGCGTCATAAACGAAACCGTTGTCCACAATACACGCTTGATCACACTTAACAAATATCAGGATCACGCGCTACCGCCGGAAATCGTTAAGCACATGAAAGTGAGACATATTTGGCGCTGCAAGTTAAAGCGGATTTTTCATAGGCATGGGAGGGATCACCCGTCGTACAAGTCACTACTTTCGAGTATCAACTGTCTCAGCAAAATAATTGCTGAGATGGTTGGTAAATTTCGCAGTGAGCGCCTTCCTGCCATCCAACCAGACCCCGACATGTTTAAAGATATCAATCTGCTTTCTAGCAAATACAAACGCCAGGAGATGGTGGTAACGATTGACAATGTCGCTGTACGCAACCCTGACCGTCAGGCAGAGTTGTTTGCATCGACATTCCAATCGCAGCTGAATGCCGTTCCGCCCGACAGTTCTGCTCTTAACAGCCAAATAGTAAAAGAGGAGGTTAATCGCTTCCTCAATACACATAATGAGCCTTTGGCCACATTTTCATCCGAAAACCCTTCGGATGATCCGCAAAATGCAGATGACCGGTTTCATTTTGACAATAGTGAATACTTGGTGCAACTGCTGCGCAGTATAAAGAGTAAGACGTCTTCTGGGCATGATGGAATGTCTAATTTCATTATTAAACATCTATTAATCTCTATGCTCAGAATTATTGCCATTATTTTCAACAACGCTCTGAACAATGGCTACTTTCCGAACACATGGAAAGTAGCAAAGATTGTTCCCATTCATAAGAAGGGCAAAACTAAAGAGGCCAGCTATTTCCGTCCAATTTCCTTGCTTCCTAATTTGGGTAAGCTTTTTGAGAGAATGTGGATGGAAATAATTAAAAACCACTGTGAGCTCACACAGGTAATACCTAACCACCAGTTTGGCTTTAGGCGCAGGCACGGCACTCAGCACGCCATCTCGTACTTGCATGATCAAATTGTGTCTCACTTGAATGAGCAAAACATTCCGACAGTAGTGAGTGCCTTAGATATCGAGAAGGCTTTCGATTCCGTTTGGCACGAAGGCCTTCTATTTAAGTTGATCAAGTTTGGATTCCCAAAATAGGTAATAAGACTCGCGGCAAACTTTCTTACCAACAGACAATACTATGTCAGCGTTAATGGAGTAGATTCTCTCATAGAGCCTGTGACATCAGGAGTGCCACAAGGTTCTGTCACTGGACCAGTTCTTTATACCATATTCACCGCTGACCTACCTATTCCAGTGGGCCAACCCCAAGTTCAAATCCTCCAATATGCCGATGACACGCTCTTATTCGCGTCGAGCCAAGACCCACTCAAAGCAGCGAAGAGCCTGGAGTATTACTTGGTAGAACTAAGTCTTTACTTTGACGAATGGGGCATCAAACCAAACAGCAGTAAGACTCAGCTATGTGTATTTCGCAACCCTTCCAAGTATGGGGGATCTCAAATTATCCGCAACAAGGCCAAAAAAACTCGCTGTCTCGTTCGGAACATCTAAGATTACTTCTAGTTCATTTCTATAGTACCTCGGAATCGATTTCCAGGAATTTTTAATTTCAAACATTTCAACGCATTCGACCTCTTTTCGCCAAAAAAATGACCACCAAAGCTAAATCCATTTGCTATCAAACCCTCATCCGACCCATCCTGACTTATGCATCCCCATCCTGGATTACCTGCTCAAAGACTGTCATGGCCGAAGCGGAGATGTTCGAAAGAAGAATCCCCCGCTTCTGCACTGGCAGGTTCTACAACCCAGTAACTAAAAAGTGGCCGAAGAACCTTCTCCTATATCAGGAGTCAGGATTGAAGCCACTTAGGGACCGTGTTGTGGAATTGACGACACGATTCTACAGACAAACAGACGGACATGAGAACGGACTGATTCGGTCACTAGGGCGTACAGCTAATGAAACATTTATGCACCCCGCGAAGATAGCAGTGCAGCGGCGGCTCACGGATGCGCTGTTCACCTACACAGGCCACCCGACGAACAGAAGGGGCTAGATTTAAGATCTAGGTTAAGATCTAGGTTAAGGTCTAATTAGGCTAAGTTAGTTATAATTAGGTATAAGTTAGATCGTATTTTAGCGTAAGGTAGTTTTTAAGAAAATTAGGGCAATCCCAGCTGCTGTACAGGCTGGGTGATACAATTAGAGTGTAAGAATATAAAATTTGTGCCGAAAAAAAGAAAAAACAAAAAAAAAACCAACCAGAGCCAGTAGGCTAAAATAGTATAGCCGCTAGATTGTAAGTTTTCTTGTTAATTAAACTTTAAGTTAGGCTAAGAATGTACGGTTAATTTAAAATAAAATATTTTTCAATTCAATTCAAAGGGCGAGAGGTAAGACGATTCCAAAATAAGTATTTAGTGAGAGGCATACAGAAGGAAGTGGAGGTATGCAAAAAAAAAAGCCTTTTGCTCAATTCATGGCATGAACAAAAGCAGGATCTAAAGGCTTTCCGCATTTCTCACTAGAAAAATAGCATCGCCGCAGGACATGAGAGGTCGGCATACAACCGGGCCAAATAGAATCCTCGAATTTGTACTAAAAAATATTGAAAACCACATTCGAAGTTTCCTACGGCGTTCGTAGCATTAAAGCGATTTCAGAATCTAAGTACTTATCTGCGGACTTAAATATCAAACAAATGTATGATTTGTACCTAGAAAAATTTGAAAGCGATATAGCTCCTGGATTGAAGCCGAAAGTAATCTATAAATTTTACAGAGAATGTTTTTCAAACAATTTCAAACTATCTTTTGGCTCACCATGATCCGACTATGGATCTATTAAAGATGGTTATATAGTTCAATTTTCTGCGTCTGTAAGTCACAATGGGCCTTTAATAGACTTTGAAATTCTATCAAAATCAACTTGCAAAGGGATCCGCTTTCAGCCAAGATATTGTACGCGAGTGACTTGCCAATAAACTCAAAGAAGCATGCAGATGCTATGACTAGCGCGAAAATACGTTTCACTACCAGATATGAGATTTTATAATGCTTTATTGAAACAAAGTAGCATACAAGAAAGGATAGATTCAGAATATGATGACGATTAATCAACATTATAGCAGCTTTACAAAAAAAAATAAATAATTTTCTTTCATTAGCTTGAAATGTTCTTTTTCATAGTATTTATCTATAAAATATTGTGTTCTTATATACTCCAACGAAAAGAAAAAGCGTTAATAAAAAAGAGTTCTTTACTTTTTTGGAAAGTTTTTTGAGTTTCCCCAACAATTTCCTAAAGTGGAGTTGTTCGGATCTTGCACTAACACCTTCAATTGTGAATGACTGAGAATATAGCCGCAAAAAACTAACGACAATTTTACAACAGTCTTGAAAGATATTTGGCTCATTTCACTGTAATTATAATTATAGCTTCGAAATTCAAGATTTTTTCAATTTATGGGATTCAATGTCAACTAACGAATAGTGCACCATGTTTCTTTTAACTGAAAGCGTGAGACTCATTTTGAAATGAGACGCTATCTGGTTGAAATAGGTCAATCGGAATCATTCTTCAGCAAATCGATTCAAGCACATAGAATACTACATTGATTAGTATTCAAAAAACGTACAAGCACGACAATTCAATAAAAGTGAAAAGTCTAAAACGAACGTTTATCGATGCTTGCTCGGACATAACATACGAATTTTTAACTTAAAAAACATTAGAGAATTTCATCTGAGGTTTTGCTTGTGCATTGACAATATGTTAGAACAGAGTGTTATCGTGGAATAATATACAGTGGCGGACAAAATTCTACGACAGCACCTTATATTGAGGTACTACTTAATTGGAGGCTTTAATCTAAAATCCATTGATGCGCATTTTTTCAGTAACGTAAATATATTTTTAAATAAACAAAAACTTTTCATAACCAACTTAAAGATAAATTCATAAAAACAGAAAAATATGGAAGGGACAAAAGTCTACGGCAGTCAGTGCTGGCTGACTTATACACAAAAAATTATCAACTAAGCGTATGGAAAATCTTTTAAAATTACTTGCTGGCTTAATACTTGGTTGGACCCCCTTTAGCATCAATTACTGCTTGTAGTCTTCGGGGCATAGAGGCGACTAAATTACAAGTTTCAGCGAATGTAATTTTTTCCCATTCCGTAGTGAGCGCTTCCTTCATTAAATTTATATTTTTCATGCAACATTTCGGAATTTTTCGCTGCATAAATGTTCTATTGGATTTAATTCCGGGCTTGGGGGAGGCGTATTAAGCTCCCTGGGAGCGTAGTGCAACAACCAGTTCTTGACGAAAAGTGCTGTGTGCTTCGGATCATTGTCTTGTTGGAAAATCAAACTCGCTCCAAGGTACAACTTCTCAACTGATGGCTTCAAATGTTGTTCCTACAGGTTCTTGTAAACATAGCGGTCCATAGTATTTTCAACAAAAGCCAATCTGCCGACCCCAGATGCAGCTATGGCTCCCCCAAACGATAACATTACCTCTACCGTGCTTGACAGTAGAAATAAAATTGTTGGTATGGTCAGAGCAGCACATTTTATACCCATTTTCAAGATTTTTTTTTTTAGAAAACTGTTAATAGTAACTTGATTGGGATAATATCTACAGTAAAGAACAACTTTTGAAGAGTATCCAAAAAAATTTTATTGAAAAATATCGAAAATTAAGCTCGTGACATGAATTTGACATTTTCGTTCAGGACAAAGAGTTGATTTGCGGTGAGACACATAACTAATGACTGGATCATCGTAAACAAAAAACCCAAAAATATTTCGTTAGTTTATGAGTTTTTCCAAATATCTAGATTATTTAATTTTTGGTATAAGTTTGAAGTCAAAAAAACGAAAAAAAGGAAATTTTTTTTTCGAAATTTCTGTTTTGTTGTAAAAAATTCCATAAATAAAAAACAAGCAAGAAAAAAAAATATCCCGACAGCGTTACCTAGTAAATTGCCTACAGAAATAGTGTGCGAAATTTCAGAAAGATCGGTCGAGTAGTTTTCGAGTTACATGTCTCACCGACTTGAAAAATAAAATTCCTCAAAAAACACGTTTTAAAATTTTAACTGTGCAACAAAAGTGCGTGAAAAATTACGAAACACGTGTACCGTAACTGCTCGATGAAATGAATGTATACTACTACAAGTCACATATGGATGCCTCACTTGCCAAATCGATTAACTCCATTTTCTGATTTCATTAAATTTTACTATCAAAGCACTTAAGAAGCTCCTAACTGTATATATTCAAAACAAATTTCTCTAATAATAGGTATTAACACCACTAAATACTTATTATTAGAGAAATTTGTTTTGAATATATACAGTTAGGAGCTTCTTAAGTGCTTTGATAGTAAAAATTTAATGAAATTCAGAAAATGGAGTTAATCGATTTGGCAAGTGAGGCATCCATATATAAGTGTTTTTACACAAATATAGCACAGACAGGTGTGGATAGAGTGGGAAGACTCTACTATTACGTATATGAGAGCTGCGCGTGGCTAATAAAGTGGGAAAAGAACGCTATAACACGCGATTTGCGCGAAAATATGAATTTGAGTTATTTGTATTGTTAAGCCGATAACTTCGTTAATTTTGCTCGGATCGACCTGAAATTTTGTATGGACACCCCGAGTCACTATACACTAGTCACTAAACACAAAAAAAAATCGTTTTTCTGACCATACCCAACCAAATAAAAGAGTTGCAGCTGCACATGTATGAATGACAATAAGAGCAAATAAACAAATACTGAAGAAATACCGTTAGGTTTAGTTGGAAGTTTTGCCGTAGACTTTTGTCGGTAAAACTGGACTTGATGCCCCACACAGCTGTTACATAAATTTTGCCGATAGATGTCGGGCTAATATGTTTGTGTTTTTGCGGTTGTGCGTTTCCTTTTGGGGCTTCTTTTCTTTCTTTTTTTTCTTCTTCTTAATTGTTTTATCTTCTTTTTTATTTTTATGTATAATTTTGTCTGTTTTTCTTCATTTTTTCAGCCTTTCTACCACCTTTTCGCCCTCTGGTGGTAAGATTTCCCGGGTGTGGGGCATCAAGTCCAGTTTACCCCTTTTGTCTTTATGAATTTATCTTTAAGTTTGTTATGAAAGTTTTTGTTTTTTATATGTATATATTTATGTTACTGAAAAAAAGCGCATCAATGGATTTTTGATTAAAGCGTTCAATTAACCAAAACCTCAATATAAGGTTCTGCCGTAGACTTTTGTCCACCACTGCATACTATTACAATACTGACTGATAATTAGTATTACGATGAAATAAATTCCATCCTGTTCGCATTTCAAATAATTTATTTTTCTGAACTTTGGCAAGTTTCAAATCGATACTATTGCCAACTAATAAAATATTCCGAATAGGTATTGAATAGGTTTATTCTAGCTGAGACATGGAAATCGAGCTACAAGTGTCATATGATTTCATAGAGATTCGTCTCCTAACTGTAGGCTAGTTTTCGATCAAGAAGAATCTCGGAGTAGGGCCAGGTGAGCAACCAACTATGCAGATACCAAATTTGTATTCTGATTTCATAATATATCGAAAATATGCTTACGATCTTTCTATACTGGATTTCTTTGTGTCTAATGAAGTAGAGACAGGATTTTCTATTTTCCCGTGGCACCAGGTTTTATCACTTAGTCTTCATAAAAAAATCCAAAATATATAATCGAACCGAATAAACTTAAAAGCATCAACTATAAATAAAGCTCTGATATTCAATCCACTTTTTAGCATAAATTCACTTGCATCACTAATTGTCATAATAGAACTATCTTTAATATACCAGCGGAAGGGCAAAAACACTAAATTTAAAATACCACAATAAACTTCACTCCGATTTTCAATACAATCCATCTAAGCTAACCCTCAATTCATTCTGATTTGATCGCGGTTCTCGTCAATGCAAACAGTTTACACTAACTGGCAACTGATCGGCTTAACATATTGCTTTTATAAATTCTTAAACAATACCCTAAACGGAAAAACAGATGCTTGCGGGAACTGCATATTTAAACAGAATTCGATAGCTTGTATTATTTATTTGTTAATTCTGCAATCGACTAATATAACTTGTCTCTTGGACTATTTACGTTTACGTAAATGCTGAGCATGCTTGTGATGTCAATTGCAACAGATACCTACCTATCTACATACCAGTAAGTCATTATTGACTACTATCACGAAACACTCGTAAATCAATCTATATATTGGACAAGAACTGAATTCACTGAAAAGTATGGTGGCTGTAAACGAAGGTGTAACTGCGACCTTTAATTACATATGCCTGTGAGTAAAAATTTTCGGGAACGTTGGCCACGATTTGCTATCGATATATAAGCATATATGTATCGCATTGCGATGGTCAATAACGTAAGAAGTAAGAAGTACACTAGTACTAACTTAGTCGATATCGAATACATGTCTATAACATGTGTCTATAATTTTAAATTGATTTGATATCACCATGTGACTTGGTTGTAAACAGTTCTAGTGCGGATGTACTCAAAGTACTTTTGGGCTTAGGTGCAAATTTTACTGCAATAACAATAATGTTCTTATATTTTATCGTCTCATCGTATTGCTTGTACTTGATAAGGTGTTTGTGCGATAAATGTGTATTATTTTTGGAAACATATGTACGTAACAATTTATCTAACAGACGAAATAACTTTCGATTAATTTCAGGATACCAAACACTGTCTCCACAGAGTGCAAAATTTATAGCGAACTAGACAACACGAACTGAGAAAGAAAGTGCTCACATGCAAAAAGCATCAAACATCAATTATATGTATTCGCAAATATACATTTTTTTTTGTTTCATAGTAGTTGATTTCTCATAAATAAAGTTTAGGATGCAACCACCCTTTTCCTATGGGTCTTCTGTGTGAAGCTGCTTTACTAAGTTCCAAATCGCAAAGCTGCTGAAAACAGAGCCGACAACAGCTTTGCGGGCCCGAAGGCTCAATATTTGTGCGAAGGACTAATAATAGTTCTCGTATTAATGAAGCTTCAATCCCTACATCTAACAAGATTACTTTACTCAAATTACTTAGCGTCCTTCCCTAGCACTTGACAAAATCAAAGAGATGCTCTCGTTACACCATTTTTGTCTCAAGAAGCACGGCTTTTTAATTGAATTAAATACAAATAATAGTAAATGCCGTTCAATAAGTAAATCTAAAAACGACACCAAATTAAATTCACAGATTGAACTCAGAATAGTCTGTATATTTTACACCCTGCAGTTTTGCAATTTTGTTGTTGAATTTTATTCATTATGTCTATTATAATGTCAATTTATTAAATATTCGACACTGCTAACATTTTTGGATTACCGAAACTGGAGGATAGCTTATCTTACAAGAAAGTCGACCGCAGGACACTTTTCATTTGATTTAGAGAAGAAAGCGTTCTTTTAGCATTAGCTACTATCGTAGTGATTGTTATGAAGATACGGGTAGTGGTGTGTAAATTCGGAAACAATTAAGATTACATTTTTGAAAGCAATTTAGCAGCTGTGAACTCTGTGAACTCTTGATTTGGAAGAGAATTCTGATTTTAAAGAAATATTTTCGAGCCATCCAGGCTGATTTTCCAGCAGTAGATTTGGTCGAATTCGCGCAAGAAGAAATTCATTTCGGTGTTGATGCCAAGGAAAATACCAACAAATACACAATGTGTTTTCGAAAATTGAATCAGGCGCTGCATCGCTTTCTTCAAGCTGTAGCAAACCTTATGATTGTCGAGGAAAATGGGAGGCAACACATGATCGATAAATTCAAGCCAAACAAACTCGCTGTATTTACAATATATATATTATATGCAAAACTAGTTCTTCAGAACACTTCCTATGAAAATATTGCACGCGATTTAGTTGACCTGCCCTACAACATTATCAATTAACATACGGAAGTTGAGATATGGAAAACTGAGATTATCTATGTGTAATATAGGTTTTAAAAAGTAACAAGCTTTTCAAGTGACCGTTCATCTGTTTCTGGAAAGTTGTTTAACACATTGTAGTTTAACAATAATTAAGTATATAATTTCCAGTCATTCTACATTTTGAGTAACAATCCGGAGAAATGTATAACGATAGATTTATTACTTCCAATTCTTATGCAGCATATTACTGGTTTTTATACTAAAAAAATAGAATATTTCAATAATAATTAGATGCTCATTATGCTGGTGGCAAAGTAATTAGCCGAAGGACTTTTTAAAAAGGGAATCGAACAAATGCCTTTACGCTGGAAAAAAGTGTTAGAAAATGATAGAAATTCTTTGGTTTTGTTATATTTAAGATTTTTTTTAAATAAATGTTTTTCGGTCCTCTTAAAATATTGCACTGTTTTTAATTGAAAGGTCACGCACCATGCAAATAATGAATCACTGCCTGCATCGAAACAGGAGATAGCCTATCGGGTGTTAAAAGAAATTAAAATAGTTTTTCCTAAATTGAGTGTGACTAAATTTACTGAAACAAATCTAAACTGATACAACTTTTAACACCGTTCTGAAGTTGTTCGAGAGAATAAAACAACCGTATTATCATCATAACCTATATTGTTAGTGAACATTGATTTAAGAAGATCGTTTATGTGCAATCGCTAGTTCAAAACAAAACGCGAATTGCACAGTGTTTAGAATCGAAACTGTACCTTCGTGTTTGAGAAATATTATGAAATTAAGATTTTAGTGATGTTCACCGCAATAATTTTATGCAGGAAACCAAACATTTTAATTATTACATGACTTTTTTGTATATCCGTTGTTTACTTAGAGTTGCAAGTACTAAAAAGTCTATAGTCATTATGACATGATATTTCATTATGCATCGTTAATAGACTTGAGGGACATTTTGAATAGTAAAAAACTATAAAAAACGGCAACAAAATGTCTATTGACTTTGATGAGTAATTCGAACTAACGGTAATAACGTTTTGACAAAATACTTTTCATCAAGATTTAAAAGTTTGTTTGTGACAAAACTAAATTTTGCGTGTCAAAACTAAATCTTATGCTTTTGAATTGGTCAAGAGTTCGTATTTTTTGTTCTTTATCCTAGATCTAACCATTCCATAGTTTAACTGAATATAGTCAACTTAGTACATGAAGCAACTCACTGCAAAATAAAACCAATTATTGCTTAAAGATCTCATTAATTGGTTTTGAATCGTTGAACGTTGAATGCGTTTCAATGAAAACTAGCTTGAACACGACACATGTGCAGTGGCTATGGATAGCCTATAGGCATTTAATACAACACACAAGCACAAACGAAAAGTTTCACATGTTTGTCGTTATCTCTCTGTTAGTGGCAGCTTAGTTGACCGATAAAATCATTTTTCTTCTAAATTTCTTAACTTCCTATGAGTTGTCAGCTTATTTAGAGGATAGTTTTCATGTGTAGGCTGTTTGAAATGTACGTCTAATAATAGAATTTTTATTTCCATAGCTTATTGAATGTCGTCGAGAAAACGTGGAAAACTTTTCGTTAAAATCAATTGAATATAGAATTAATTACTGACTATATAAAATAATTTGTCAAACAATAATCAGTCAAATTAGTAATGGAAGTTAATCGATGTTATATTGATAATTTGTTGCTCACGAAAATGATGTGTGTGTGACGTTATTCTTAACGGATATAGAACATTCTGGTTGATGGAAAATCTGGCAACGATTCAGCTTACTTTTTAGTTTTCTTTATGAAATGTAAATTTTCGTCCAACCAACGAATATTAGAAAATAGATTTCACGTGTGAAGCACTTAAAATTCTAGCTTTCGATAAATTTATGAATAAATTTCAGAGTACAAAAGTATCAGGTAAGGGTTGCTGCATCAAAACGACCTGTGGAGTTATTTTTTCGCAGTTATTTTTACTTACCTCAGCCCATAGGCAAACTACTAAAGAAGCGCACGTCATTAACAGCGGATAGTATGCGGACATTAAGGTTGAAGCCCATCCTGGCTGAAGTACTTCCTAAAATCGGGAAATATTTTATTGGTAACAAAATTATCATAGTTGAATTCAAATTAACATACCGGTGTTGTAAAATATGCTCCTCTTAATGATGACGCCACAAAAACAACGAAATATAGAAATTTCTGCGTTGTGAGGCGACAGGCTCGTAGAATTGATGGTTGTTTCAATCGTTGATATTCCGCAACAATGCAGAGCAATAGTTGTATCAGTGATATTAGAGCGACAAAATAAAATACTCCCGATATTCCTGCATGATATGACAAATTAAAGCCAGAACATTCATCTCCACTATAGCGTATCTCGCATAGGCAAGTTCCGTTCAAACAATCGCCCCTCCCCGAACATGTCGCACTGCCGTCTTCATTCATACTGTCGGGAGGGGCCTTGTCAAATACTCTCGTCGAGCACCTCATTAAACTATGGAAACGAGACAACATCGTCTAAAGGAAGTTGACCTGAAATAGAGCAAAAATATTTATAAGATTAATAATATAAATAGTAGTAGGTATTCATAATTTTACATTCGACACTATAATCAAAATCAACACTGTCTTTTATTCAAAAACAAGTGAAAACATAGTACAGAGTGTTTTTTTTTACATACAAACAAGTGGATATCAACATTAATTTCTTCCTGCGAACAATAATCTACTAAATACTAAAGAAAACTGGGTTCAATGGACAATAACACAATTGCGATAGAAAAGTGGGTGTAAGTATATTTACATTTTGAATCAATTTCTTTCACTTTCCTCCTTCGACTTGGTTGCCGACACTTGTACTGGTCTCAATAAAATGCTTGCACATACTAAATGGATTAATTAAAATTCACAAAGCAACAAACACCAAGATGATTCTAGGCAGGCACTGTGTTGATGCTCCCGAGTTGTATCAACATTACATTTTAAGAGGTCAAAAGAGATGACGGCCGTTCACAAAAACATACACTCAGTATCGCTTATACGATCTATGGGGAGATTGTAATTTAGCAGATTATAAATGCGAAAATTATGGAAAGCACATGAAAGGGAATCGAAAGAAGGAAATGTTTTGAATTGAAGCCCATGAAATGGGAATTTTTCCATCAATACATCCATTTAAATTTGTATCTTTCAAAATTTCTACAAAAAATCTTACAAATTTTTCTTTAAATAATTCCATTTTCAATTTACAATAGACATCAGGCTTGATGTTAGCATAAGAATTAATTTTCTATGGCCGGAGCTTTTGAATATTTGCCAACGATTTGCCAACGAATATTTATTTTCGTCACGAGTGGCATTCTGCAAGTCTGTTCAGACTTTTTCCCTGAATCATAATCGAACTAGACGATTCTTTTCGCACTTTTGTATGGTGTGTGTAAGGAAGTTGAGTGGCCGAAAATATGAATTTTGATTGCGCTCGAAAATAACCCAACGAAATATAGCAGCTTGTGGGATATTCCTCTGACATTTTTAATTATTTGTAGTAAATTGCTACGGCCTATGTAGTTGTTATCTGGGAATATGATAAGAATTGCGGAGTTTTTGGCAATCTTCAAGCACTTTGCTATTTCGGTGATAACGAGCTTATAACATGTCTTAATGGAAAACTATGGAAATGAGAGAGAGAGAGAGAGAGATGTTGAAATTAGTTCTTTTAAGATTGTTTGATCGATAGAAAAGTCTAAATTCGAATGAATTCGTTGATAAGGAATATCTGCTTATCAATAATATAATGTAAATCAATTTGTTTAAGCCACTGGATCTAGATTTTGCAGCAGGGTAGTGAAAGTAATTGAAGTTAAACGAAGTTTTCTCACACTTCTAAGTATAATCAAAATTTGGTAATACTTTTTGAGCTACGAGAGCGATTTGCTACCCGCAAGGAAACGAATGAATTTTTATTCGTTTTAAAACGTAAAATACATAAGCAACAGTATGTACTGAGAATTAACGAATTAAATAAGAGAGTACCATATATGGCATAGCCTTGTTTGGTACTGTGGGCCCCTGGCCTTGTTTGAAATAGTTCCTTCTGTGATTTTTATGATAAAAACATATCATTACTTGAAATGTCATTGATTGTGTACATTAAATTCTAAATTAAAATAATAAGAAATATAGCACACGCCAAAACAGCTCCGCGGCACAGAAGCGAATTTATCAATTGAAAATTGGTTTCACTAAGTGGGGGATATTTACTTTTCTCTGTTATAATTACTATTCTATACTCTCTCTACATAGCAAATTAGAAGAGAAATGTTTTTTTTATTATATCAAGCTTGCAGTTGATTATTCAATTTGTGTAGGTCACTGACCGAATGCTTAAACATATATATGTAGCACATAAATTTATTGGTTTTCCAAAGGGTAGTATTATTTATGTTTTTGATTACAATGATGGATCGATTTGCTACGGGTGTTTCAATCTGCGCGTAAAAAGAGAGACAGAGTGAATGAGCAAACCGGTATTCAGTTTTACGCTAAATATCTAGTTTCATTTTATTCGATTCATTTAAATCACTTTGATATATCGTTACGAATATGCATAACAAATCCTGGGAATATGACGATGATTAAATTCAGTGTCAATTCAACGAATTTAATCTCTGAAGTTCTACCTGCTTAGTTAAATTATAAATATTGAATGACCAGACTTGTGAGAAAAAATATGGATAGCAACGACAGTTCGAGCATTTGATCAGGCAGGACGTTGTCAAGAGTACGCACGGAAACCATAACAAAAGCCATTACGATTGTGAGCCGATGAGAACCGACACAAAAAAGAGCGGAAATTATTTATTTAATGACGAAGTTATTTTATCTACAGTTGGATATGGTACGATAAGTTTGGCTAATTGGGGGCTTCTAAACAATTCAAAGGCATATATAGACTTAAAGAATCTGCTCAAATCTCTTCAGCACTCCTTTGGAGGCTCACAACAACAAAAAAGTTAAAAAGAAAATTCATCCAACCATTGGAACAGAAGTCTTTAAGCATAGGAAAGTTAACCTCTCCGTCACCATTCCTACTGCCAGGAATGTCAAAAAGCTGGAAGAATTCCTATTACTCCCCCTTCAAAAGCACACGGAGAAAATAGTTATCTTCTCGAATAGTACACTATGAGCTGAGCAATAAAGTCCTTCCTCTAAACAGCCTCATAGATCTCCCCTGGCCCGATTAATGGTTGCAGGTAGAAAAGCAATTCCGTAGACTGAACTTTGTTCGCAAACAAAATTATATGGGCGTCAAAAATTAAGAAAATTCCTTACTGAAAGAAAAATTCTGTACCACACTCACCTCATCCCTGACTAAAAGAGCTTAAATTATCAAGGTTTTTGAGGGCAAGCCCACCGAAGACATAGTAGAGGACGTAAAAATACAGGGATTTTACTCTATAGAGTATTTCTTTTCAAAAACTGGTTCAGGTATCTCAATCGTTGGAAATTTTACTTTCCAGGAAAGAAGCTAGTATTGGCAATATTCAAGCTATCTGTCATCTACTGGTTGGTACAAATAGAAATTCAAAAACCTTCGAAGGGTTAGGCACAATATAATAGCTGCCAGTATTTTCCATTCTACGATTCGTGAAATGGAATGGTCTTAAATCACAAAATGTTTAAATTTCAAGCCTAAAAACCTTGACGAGAAGACGAAATGCGTAAATTGCGAGGGAGAACACACAGTAAGTCATGGAGGTTGTCAACGCAAAACCAAACTTTTTTTCAAAATATCACTTGCTGAAATTGGCGGAAATCAGCCCTGGTAAAACTCGACTACGTACCTCCATAGCCGTCAGACAATTTTACCGATTGTTTTTTGTGGTTGTGTGTTTGTTTTTGGAGGTATTTTTTGTTTGTTTGTTTACCTTCAGTGTGTTGTCTTTTCGCGTATTTTTTATACGTTTTTGCTAGTTATTCTTCAATTTTTGATCCCAGCTCGTCCTCTAATAGTAGGAAGGGCAAAAACTTGAAGAATAACTAACAAAACGTACAAAAAAATCCACGAAAAGCAACACACCAAAAATAAACAAACAAAAAACATCCTCAAAAACAAACACACAGCCACAAAAACACAATCGGTGAAATTGTCTAAGGCCTCAATTACAATCTCCCAGGGACATGGTAAACGTTGATGAGGTGAGAGTGTAAATGGTCTCCTCGTCTATTCTTGCTTGTAGTCGAGTTTAGCCGCAATTATTTCAGCGTGAAAACTGCGTACCCAACTGACAATCTTTTTAGCAGGCGACTTTAACGCCCTGCACAGCGATGGAGAGACAGCGCAATTTATAGCAAAATTTATATTTATAAAAATTATATCTTTATTTATAAAAATTATATCTTTATAAAAATTATATCTTTAGTAAAATTAGTAAAAAGGAAATCCTGTATTTTTTTCGAAAATTTATATTTGTATAAATTATATCTTTAGTAAGAAAATTTATATCTTTATTTATAAAAATTATAACTTCAGTAAAATTAGTAAAAAGGATATCCTGTATTTTTTTCGTTTTACGTCAGACTTCATTCCGCATATGTAAGTTAAGATTGTTCGATTTAGGCCAAATATGCACTGTTTTGTTCGACAATTTGACGCCATTTTAAAGATGATTTAATGATGGCTCTTTCATAGAAGCCTTGGTTCTTATTGGCAAAAAACACAACTTAGCGATTTTCAGTATGCTCCCTGGAGGACAATTTCTAATCACCAAAGAAATTTTGCAATAACAAAAAGCATGGCAGTCATTTCATACCAAATCCAGACTGTAAGGTGGATGCAACAAAATTCACAACCTAGGTCCCGAAGTTTCGGGGAGTCTGGCGTTATCCTGATGGAATCTAGCTCTTCTACCATTGGCTAATCCTGGCCGATCATGGTTGATTGCTAGTTTCAAACCGTCCAATCGTTTACAGTGAAGGTTAGAATTTAGGGTTTGGCCATATGAGTTAGGGTTTCCACCAAACACACAGGAACACCTTCCTGGCCGTTAATCCTGGTGTGGCCACCGTTTGAGCCGTTCTGTCGCGCTTTATCCACAACCGTTTTCACATGATATTGCCACATGTAACTTATTTTTCATCTCCAGTTACCAAACGCACCGAAAATGGTTCAATCGGAACCAAATTGATGGTTCAATCGGAACAGATGAACAGTCGATCCTTTATTATTATTTTTTTTTGTCAATTTGTGTAGCACCCATATATCAAACCTTTTTTTTTGAATTCACTTTCATTCAAACGGTTCAGTGTCGATGGTTTGATTATGATATTTCCACTGGAACTGGATTCAGAAAAAGGTCGATGTTTGCGTTGTACACAAATTGAAGAAAAAACACATAACAGACCGAATTTCCATGAGGTATTTATTTAGAGCTAGTCCAAAGTCCGGCGTGTAATCATGGTCGGAATCAAATCAATAATCACAAACGTTTGCAGCGGGTGCTCTCTATACTCTCAGCTACGCCCTTACAACTGCAACAGGCTTTACGTTGTCAATGGCGCTTTTAATGATTTGAAAAATGGTACTGTCGCCTCTACACAATAGCCTATGATGGGCCACTGCAATGGTTGCCATCATGGCCAAAGTTGACTGTACAAACTGGGCCAGCCCTGATTTTTCGGTTGCGTAGATGACTCACTTTGATGTGTTGAGAAAAATCGATCCCAAAGCCATCCTCGGCCATCATCATTTCCATGCTTCATCACTGTCGGTCACTACAAGCCATCGCCCGTCTACACAATGGTGATGGTCTACAGTGATCTATGATGGGCCATAATGTAGAGGCAACATAAGGGCATAATCGTTTAGTGATTCACAAATGCTTGTAAGGGAAATTATATTTTTAATGTGCTTAATAAAGTTGTGTTAAGTATTTTCGACAGACTTGCGTCTGATCTCACCAGCCTATGATTGCGAAATGAGCCTTACTGTTTCTTCATCTAATCATTGTTTCTATATTTTTCAAAAAGGCGGAACAAAGTTCTATCGGGTAAATCGGTATCGTTAGATTGAATTTGAGGCTATTCTGACCTACGGCATAAAGATTACTCTAGTTTTCGCCAAATAACTGAAACGTACTAAAATAATTAGAACTAAATCTCTATCAATATGACATCATCACCAGTGATTTGAACAACCCGAAAGATTTGCAAGTTGAGAGTAGGTCGTCCAAACAGGACTTAAAATTCATTTAATTTATTGAAAATTTGATATTGGTGGGTACTTTACTAATTACTTAAGTCGATGCAAAATAAAGCAATACCGGCTTCTCAAATCATGATAATGCAATGAAGATCTTTATCGATATTTCTTAGAAACGATCAGAATGACCTTCACATCTAAATACGCCTAAGACCACATATACGTCTGGTATGGCCATCTATATGTGTGATTTAAACGTAAGTTAGATGGTCCAGCTCGACTAAACATGATCATTCTATCTGTAAAATATACATATAAGCTAGCGACTTATGCTTCGATTTAAAGCCTCATGCATAAGAAACCTGTTTATTCGCGAAATATAGAATACAAAACGTGCGGACAAGTAAAAACAAATCATAGACCAAATATACACAATTTGTCTACATTATACAGTTGATCTTCGGCGTATTTAATGTTTGTCAATGAAATTATGTTAACGTTGAACAGTTCATCAAAGTTCATACTTTTATTCACATGTGTGCTTGTGAAAATACATGTGTATTTTATTATCAACGTTCAGTCCAAGGACTTAATTTGCTTGCTTGAAATTTGCTATTTTTGTTCAAAACTAACTTTTCAACAGTTATAAAAAATACATATGTCTGAACTGGATAGGTATAATGTATCTCCTGCTATGTCTATATTATAAATGTGCCAATAGTCGAATCAAAACTCAAATAAATATCTGTGTTGTAAATCTACTGTTTACTACAATTGCACCTTGCATTATAGATTCTGAAGATGAATGCACTTGTGTATTTATTGCGATTGCAATTTAAGTTCCATTTACCCTCATTAAATTTCCACTCACACACGACCAAGTGATAAAAACAACGATTGTTTTAAGGTACGGCCCAGCTTGATTACTTCGGAAGTTATATCATATGAGGAACTATTGGGTGGCTTTTTTAGTTAAAATATTTCTTGTTTGTATTATAAACTTTGAAATTCTCTGGTATTGTCTCCAATTTATCGAATAAGTTCCAATACCTTTCAAAATACATATTTCACTGAATTAAGTCCAGCACTATTTCAATAGCACACACCATCACTACAGTACAATAATTCTAAAATTTTGAACCGAATACAGATTATCTGTTGAAAACTATGAAACAAGCCTCAAAATTCAAGGCAACTAGCAGTTTTTGGGTATATTTTTAAATGTTTGTCGCTCACGCAGCCCGTATAACATTATTTAAATACGAATTTTGGTTAAATTAAATGACGACGGCACGAAATTCATCTTATGCTCCGAAAAGAAACACGATGTAAAAAGCTCACATACGATAATGTCTAATGCCGAAATGAGACTAAGCGAGTTGAGGTTGTTTTGCTTTCAGACGCAAGCTAATACCAGTAGAACAGTGTTTTTAAATAGATACATATGTGGTGAACTGAAATAATAGCGATAGCGTTAAATTTTGTGGCTGTTTTTCTACAATATCACAATGTCCCCCGTTACTGTTACTGATAAGGAAGTACATTTAAAGTCTCGTTATGTTATACATATGAAGCTTAGTGCGTTACCAGACACAACACTGCAATGACAGACCAGACTAAGTGAAAATGAAGTTAATTTAAAAAAAATTAAAAACCAAAATGTTGGAGCTGAATACAGAACTTAAATATTCAAATATTCTATGACCATGGCATCGAAGTTCCAGTGTCACTAAAAATCAAGTTATTTACGAATCGCTGATTTAAATGTGCACACATGCCAACGTAGAGCCAGTTACTGGGTCTGAACTCCAACGCAATTAAGGGCAAAACAATTCGTTCATTGTCCCTAATGACCTTGTTGTTGTCGTCGTCATGAATAACAAATTTTTTTGGGGCCTTTTATCTGATTTACATATGCACATAGATCTAGTTAAAGTACTGTTGATTATACTTTTTTTAGGTATGTCTCTAAGTGTAGTTTTAATTATTTTGGAAGTCAATTGTCGTTCGGCTATGGAAGCGTAAAACCAATCAACGACTTTAGGAGCTAGCAGTATGAAGTACATAAAGGGTTTCAAGAGTGGCGATAGAATTTGAGCTATGGCGAATAAATTATGAGTAGATGGTATTCAATTATTTCTTTTATTTGAAAGATCAAGGTTGGACATTAGTAATTGAGAATTATTTCGCTCAGATGACCTCTGCGACTTTGGTGTGTGTATGCTGTGTTCTTTCGGGAAAAAATTTGACAAATGTGTTGACATTGATGTGACTAAATGTTGCCTAGAATGTGATTAATACCAGCTTTCAAGAGATTATTCGTTCTTAGTTTAACAGAGTAGACTGTCAACTAAACATACTACAACGAACAATAAACTAGAGTTGTCGAAATGGTCTACCTCGGATACATATTGATCGCATTCAGATATTAAGGGGGCAGGTACCCTTAGAATTTTGAGAAAATCGATTTTATTTTCTTTGCATTTTCTAAAAGTAGCATATTTCAAGAGCATTCTCTGCAAATTTCAGACGAATCGGACAATTCTTTATGGAGTTACATAAGTTTGAATGAAGTCGTCTCTATTGCATAAAGCGTTTTTCGCATGCTTTAAAAACATTTTTCTCGAAACTATGTTTTCGAAGTCGGTGATCACTGTAACTTGAAAACGACTTTATCGATCAGCATGAAATTTTCCTCACTTATTTGATATGTAATTATACTCCGGATGAACGAAGGATTTTTTGATTGGACGATATACTTTTTTTCAATAGCCGAAAATGTGAGTGAAATATTGGTCGAAAATACAATTTTGACTTTCAACAACCGCCATTTTTCGACAAATCAAAATCTGCCAAAGTCCTTCGTCCATCCGGAGCACTATGTCATTAACTAATAATCCCCGATTTTTTTTTTATTTCGGATGATCCAGTGACAAGCTACAGTGATCACGGCAAAACAATATTTTTTTTGGACCCCTCGAAAATTTACTCTATATCGACTAATTTTCAGCCTTGTGCCTTAAAAAAATTACAATAGCTTCTACAAATATATTTCTTTCAAATAAAAAAAACATTTGTTATTAATTACTTTAATGTGTGTCTAAAAAAATCCTTAAAAAGAGTTTTTTCTGGACGTCCCAAGTGTACCTGACCCCTTAACCAGATAGAATTGCCAAATAAATGGACTTGAATAGTCAAAAACAATCGAAAAGAATAGTCAAAAGATTGGTAAATGTCTACATAATGGGAAAGTCGATTGGTGTGCGGTAAAAAAGGGGGTGTGGCTGACTTTATCCAACATTATAAAACTGTTTCAAGTGGGTTCCGAGGGGATAGAGACGCAATGAGTGGGGTTGAAAAAATTTTTATATATTATAAAAATATGTCTCCGTCTCTTCTCAAAAATCATTGAACTGTTTCTCAAAAATCATTGAACGTTTTGTGTTTAACAAAATTTATGATTCCCTTAAGTATACTTTCACACCTCAGCAACATGGTTTTATTAAAGGTCGGTCCACATCTACGAATCTCATAGAATTTACTCATGCTGTGTCCTCGTCGTTAGATCGAAACTCTCAAGTTGATGCTGTATATACTGATTTTTCTAAGGCTTTTGACTCTGTCAATTTCGATCTTCTACTGCTCAAATTAAATCACTATGGCATCTGTGAACCCTTACTTTCTTGGATATTTTCGTTTTTGACTAGCCGCACTTGTTTTGTCTCCCTCTCTGGCGTTTCGTCCTTACCATTTTCGCCCTCTTCTGGTGTACCTCAAGGTTCTATATTAGGACCGCTATTATTCAACCTCTTCATCAATGATCTTCCTATGATTCTATCGTCATCTTGTTTGCTCTATGCAGATGACTTAAAATTATTTCGAGTAATCAATACCTCAGATGATCATCTACTTCTGCAGGATGATTTGAACTCTCTTACTGTTTGGTGTAACTCTAACTGCCTACCGTTAAATGTTTCTAAGTGTTTTGCCATGTCTTATTCTCTGAAGTCCCAGACTAATACCTTTCCTTACTTGCTATGTGAATCCGTCCTTGTCTCAGTGGATTATTTTACTGATCTGGGTGTAACCTTTGATCGTAAACTTAAATTTGATATCCATGTTCGCAACATTACTAATAGTGCCTCGCGGATTGCTGGCCTTGCTATACGTTCCTGTCCTCTTTTAATATTTTTACTTGTGTTAAGATATTTGTCACCCTTGTTCGTTCCAAACTTGAATACTGCTCTCAAGTTTGGCCTCCTCGTTTTGCATATCTTTCCGATGCCATTGAATCTGTTCAACGGAGGTTCAGTCGCACCCTACTCTTTAAATATAATCTTTCTTACATGCCTTACGATGAACGCTTATCGCTCCTTAATCTCCCTCTCCTCGCAAAGCGCAGAGTTTACCTTGACAAATGCTTTCTTTTCAAAATATGCCGAGGCCATCTGAACTTATCTAGTGCATCGTTGATTATTGAACGGCAGTGTGAGAGGCAAATTAGGTCCTCCGTTGTCTTTGATGTACCATTTGCCCGTACTGAAACTTACTTTCATTCTCCTATTTTGCGCCTATTACGTACCCATAATGGCCTCCAACTTGGTCCTATTCCACACTCTATTGCTACCTTTAAAAGAAATGTTCGCAACACAATTTTTGCTGAGTTTAATCTTATTTATCTTTGTTATCATTCGATTCTTGTTTTTCATTTCTTAATTTTTTCAATTTTTTAGTACTAAGCTTTTCTATTTGTAATTGGGCTTTTTGCCTGTTAATAGATTACTTAAATAAATAAATAAATAAAATAAATAAATCTCCCCGGCCCTTACATTTCAACCATCAGAACGGGGTCATCCCTTAAGGGGATTTTAGACATGGTCCATGTGTCCATGCGTTTTTAGATTACACGAGTCAAGTCAACTCATATCTAGTTTTTTGAAGGAGGGCTAAAGCGAAAGTGGTTGGATACGTTAATTAATATACCAAAGACTTAATTGCTTTCCTTTTGCTTGTTTTTTATTTGTAGATAATTATTGGATGCTTATTTTGCCATACGTATGTTGATGTGCATAACATTTTTAATATGTGTTGATGTGGATGATTATTTTAATATTATTTAAGCATATTCGCCTCGTGTGAATTTCCCAATGATATCACGTTTATATAACAAGTTATTATAAATCGAAATTTACAAATAAATCATTTTTAGACAGCCAGAGCCCACAAACGGCTAAAAATATCTAAAACATCGTCGTCATCAAGCTTAGAACATTACTAATTATCATTCCTCAAACTTGTTTTTTCACAATTTTTGTTCTCCGTACAAATAAATTGGTACCAGAAAATTGTATATATTTATCTATATGACTATACATACATATATATGTTTGTGGGATCGTATCAAAATCCCGAATCCCAAAATCCCGAATTAACAAAATCCCGTATGTTTCAAAATTCCCGTATTCCAAAATCCCGAAACACAAAACCCTGTACTTAAAAATCCTGAAACTGAAAATCCCGAAATTCAAAATCCCGAAACTCAAAATCTCGTGGAATGAAATCTCGTATGAAACCTATTCGTATAATGAAATAACAAAAACATAGGGATTTAAGTTTTTATTTAGGAATAAATTTCAACATAAAAACATATTGTACGCGATTCTTCTCAAATAATCGTTTGTTTCTGTTTCAGACCTTTTTCTAATAATTTTTTTGAATTTTTTGGTACCTTACCAAATTTTTCTTCTTCATGGGTACTGATTCTCCTCCATTAATTTTCCTTATCGTCGTTTTAGCTACAATCAGGCGCGGCGTAGTGCCTGATTCTATATTATGCAAAACTACGGCATTTTTAAATCGGGATTTTGTAATACGGGATTTTATGTTATAGGATTTTGTAATACGGGATTTTATGTTATAGGATTTTGTAATACGGAATTTTGTAATCGGGATTTTGTAAACGAGATATTGAAATACGAGATTTTGTATCCAACCCTATGTTTGTGTATACATTCGTATGTATTCAAGTTTTTTCGTAATAGTCTTGCACGTAGTGATGCAAAAAAATTATCATCCACATCATCATTTAATAAAATAATCCTCCACAAAACTTCCATCCTCGAATCTTCCACAAATGACAATGAGCGAAAGAAAGCATTATAAAATCTATTGTACATGAGTCAGCATACTCCACCTCTTTCGCTTTAGACCCGCCTATTTAGACAAAATCGAGTTGACTCTTGTAAACAAAACACGCTAGATCGCATGGACGCTTGTCTAAAATACCCCTTTAGTAATAAGGAGGTAAAAGATGATGTTGCAATCGAGTGTGCAGATGATAGAGTTTGCTAAGGTGTAAAAATTGAACCTAATAGTTGGTGAACTTCAGCTAAGTACATCTTGATTATATGAGTAATTTGCATATTCATCACGCAACAGAAATGTTATTCCATTATTTTTGTATTATGTCTCAAGCATACAGTCATGAGAACAAGAAAATTTAATGAACTGAATCAGAAACTACTTAAGTTTTGAATATGAACATGATTTATTAGAGTTTTCTTCTTATTATATAAAATATTCTCATCTGCATATCATTATTGTTATTATTGGCATTGTATATTGAATTACTTATAATATATTGTTTATACATATTAGGTTAGTGAAAAAAAATTACTGTCAAGATTGATGTGAACCAATCTCGGCCGGGTTTGTGACTTATAAAGGATCCAGGATCTATATTGAATTTGTTTTTTTTTCTTTTTCTTCTACAAAAAAGTAGCTTATAGTTTCTTTTTCTTTTATAATTTTTTGATTATATATTTTGTTGTTTTTTCCCCTTTATTGCGTGTTTTATGCAGCTAATTATGTCTGAATAAACATTTTAAAGAAAAAATAATGATTTTTCACTACCATCTTCTGTCCTTTCATGTTCTTGTGTGTCATGTTCAAATGTGACGTCCGCGTGCCGTAGCACAGAGGTAATCCTCCACCCAACTCTCACGCCTGAACTGAGCTGGTCGGCTGGGGAAGGCACGCAGGGCAACAATCTGGAGGATTTTTTACAAATATATACTGCACTGACAATGGCTCGACAGAGTTGTGTCGGTCGCAATAAGTTGCGCAGCGTTCGTGCTAAAAAAGTGACATTCGATGTCAACAAGCATGTGAATTTAAATTGTACAAACGTCTTTTCAATAACAAAATCGATCGAAAATTTAAATACTCGACATTTGCATTTTTTTCCATTGTAAATTTTTTAACTCCAAAGATATTACTTATAATGGGGATTTGTCAAAAATTTATTTTCACGATTAAGGTAATACCAGGTTTCAAGCTTAAAGCTGCATGTTAACCGCCGCAATAGAACTATTCGTGACCTAGTGTCAGTAAAAAAAACCCTACCTAGCTTAACGTAATATATTTTAAATATTTGTTGTTTATTTCCCACACAGGTTGTTCATTTGAAAATTAAATGATATTATTATGTCTTAGCACGAAAATTACCGTTAAAACTTAATTGTACACATTCGTATTAAATATATTTAATAAATTTGTTTTATCTCAAGCTTCTAAAATTACAATTATTTCAACGAGCCTTAATTCAATTTAAATATTTGAGATGTTTTAAAACGCATAAATACTGCAATAATTCACTATTTCTGCAGCTTTATTATCATTGTTGTCATTGCAATCGGGGGCTTTGGCTACATACTACATAGAAATGAGAAATAGATCACTTACATATGCGATAAGTCGATAAGATTCAACGCATCATGTCTAGGTCTAGTAGAAATCATAACAAATTAAATTTGATATGAATCTTTTGAAATAGATCGTTTCGAGTTTTATAACACTGCGAAATAGTTGGTACTGTGGTAACTGAATTGAAAATTTGATTTCACTTCTACTTCTACTTACACATAAATGTCTATCCCTAAAATAATCGAAGTTTTAATTAAAACATTTCGAAAATTCGTACAAGAAAAAATTAATAGCTCTCACTATCATACAAGGAAATTGAATTTAATTAGGTAGCTGTTGATAGAAAAATTCTTTCTAAATAAATTACGGAAACTGTACTTTATTATCTTGAATGAAATTAAATGCAAAAAAGTAGCTGCAACGTAAATTAAATATAAATGATTCCGATACCTACAAAGTAGTATTGTCTTAAGTATGTGGTATTACTTCTTTGTAATTATCAGCATTTTTGTGCGAATTTCTTTGCATTGATTAATTATCTTACATTCGCATTACCATAGTAAACAACTCACTATCATAGAATGCTGTTATCGATTATAATATTGATCAAAAGTTGCCAGAAAGTACTAATCGACTTGTATCGGTATGTATTTAGAATACCGTTATAAGTATGTGACGACTGGCGGCTATTTATTGATACATATTGATAAGCTATGAAAAAAAGTAGAATTTTAATGAGAGTTTGATAACAATGAAAACTTTTGTTGATTTTATTTTTGATGTATGAGAATATTGTTTTGAAAATAAATAGATGATTTGATTTTAATTTGAAGAATTGTTATTGTCATTTAATTTTTCTTGCGTAAACTCGACACGAGGTATATTTTCATTTGAAATATTATTCTATGTTACAATATTTGTTTTCATATTTTAAAAAACATTGTAGGAGCGTCAAAATATTACGTGCATAATGTTTAATCTAAATTTGAGTAAGAAATTGGACTATAAAATCGCCTTAGCGTAAAAAGGAAGTGGTTTTGTATCTGATGATTACTGCAAATTTTCATCATAATTTAGAACTAAAATGAATCAGAGTATTTGAAATTATTTTTTATGGAGAGCTTAAGCACAGAAACATTTTAGACTGAAAACACTCGCTGCGATGACTCTCCATGTTAGGGTAGCTAAGGCAATGTACTAAAGGCATCATCAGCACATTATTACAAGATGGGCACTGAAGAAGAGGGCAATTTACTATCGGAATGGCATGCTCTGTCAATCAATTTGAAATATATCTAGCTTTTAAAAGAAAAATTGGTGTTCAAATTAAAGTCTTTGATCTTGAAAGCTAGAAAAAGTCGAACCAAGTAAATTCAACAATGTGAAATTGTTTTGAAATATTCTAAGTGTAAAGTGGCTTGGAAAATGAAATAAAAATAAACTAACAGAATCTTATTCATTGGCACGTTTTTTTCACTTTACAGATATATCGCAAAATAACACCATATAATGACTACTATACATTTCCCAATTAAAATCAAACTCTTCGATAATCAGCTTAATAGTACGTGCAAATTTTTTGACCAATCTTCACTTCACCTATGAAAGTGAATTAAGACGTTTGTAAGCTTTGTACAGTACGGACGTATTCAAATATTTTAAATTATTTTCTTCAAATATTGAATAATCACTTAAATTCACAGCTACCGATTTATTAACATAAAGCTGTTGTAGCTACTATAGCTTTCGTGCTTAAGTTTCGCTACTTTTTCGAGTAATTTAGCAGCCTTTTGGGCAAAACATTTTCAATAATTGATTGCAAATTCAATTTTCAATGTGATGAAAATAAGAATTACAAACAAAACGAAACCAATCGAAACAGGGTTTTTTTTGTGAAATATTGATTTATTTTGGAATTCGTGCACCTGTTTTTCGAGGGCAATGAAATCCACTAGACAATTTAGTTACGAAAATGTTTGGACTTCAATTTGTTTACAAGGCTTACAATAATTATGTTTTTAAATGCAGTGCGAAGCAAAAATAATTGTTTTCTGGCTTTGCGACTAATAATACGAAAATTTTGATTGTTGCTATGAATTAAAATGCACAAACTTTTCACAGTTATCCGAATAAATTTGTACAAGTCGTTCTACGTATAAGAATTATCTGATCGCCCGATTTCACGAATAAGTAGACGTTTTATACAGTTGTTTTACATCATCTTTGTTCTCTGCGCTATAGTTTAGCTAAATCTATGTATCTTATTCATATTATTTTGCTTACAGATACATTTCCCACTTAGACTCGTTGGATCGGGGAAATTGTGTAGCGTTCGACGAGTTTTGCTTGTGAAGACGAAATTCGGTCTTGTGAATCTGGTGCTAACTGAAAATGTATCTATTTTCGGAAATGCCACCACATTCTCTTCGTGTGATGTCACCGAGATGTACAGCAGATTTACTAGGGTACATGAACCATTAGCATTTTTTTCACTGTAATATGTTAATTCAAGTTTCAAAGTGTAGTCATGAAATGATATTGCGAAATTAAGTGTGCAATTAAATTTTAGAATTATTTAAATGCAAACTGTCATTTTTGCGAGCAGGTGAAATTTTTATCAATGGCACCATCTAGTAGCTAGATCAAATATTAGGTGTACATTTATAATAGCTGATAATTTGCAAGCAACTGATAACCATCTACTGGCACTAATTTTTTCAGACTTAATACGTTTGAATTTCGTTATAAGAGAATTGGGTACTTTATATACACCCAGCGACAAAAAAACCCTCGAATGGACTATGCAGTAGTTTTTCCCAGAAAAGCAATAAAAATACAGTCATAAAAATACAGAAAAGTAGATAAATATGTTAACTCTTGTTTCAACAGGTTATAAAAGAGATATTATTTTAAAATTATTTATCATTCTTAATGTTACCAGTGAGTAAATCGGTTAAAGAGCAAAATTGAGAAGAAAATTGTGTTGAAAAATGGGAAAGTACAAGCAGTTTAGTTCTGATGTAAAGGCAGTTATAGTTTGTTTATCACGGGAAAATTATTCAAATTGTGAAATCGCACGTAGAGTAAAATGTAGTGAGTGGAGTGTTAGAAGTATTTTATAAAAAAATATGAACAAACCGGTAGTGTATGTAGAAAAAGAGGAAGCGGAAGACCGCGTGCCACAAATTCTAGGGAAGACTCACATTTAAAAAGGCTATGTTTAAAAAACAGATTTGCGACAGCTCGTGAACTTCGTAATGAAGTAGCAGATGTTGGAAATAAAAGTGTCAGTACTAGAACTGTACAAAGACGGCTCCGGGAAATGGGTTTACACTCTAGAAGACCAGCAAAAAACCCTCTTTTAACGAAGTCAATGCGGGTCAAAAGAGTTCAGTGGTGTAAAGAACACCGAGATTGGACACTGAATGACTGGAAAAGAGTCATCTTTTCCGATGAGTCCAAATTCAACTTATTGGGACCGGACGGTACCGTTAATATAAGGCGTAGAAAAGGAGAACGTTATAAACAGGAATGCATCCAATCAAAGGTAAAACATTCTCCTTACGTCATGGTCTGGGGCGCTATTACTGCTTATAGTACTGGCAAAATTTTAATTACTGAGGGCACTATAAATGCTCAAAAATATAAAGAAATTATAAATGACGGTGTTATTCCCACCATAGAGGAACTTACGGGAGAGACATTAGAAACACTGTTTCAGGATGATTCTGCGCCTTGCCATCGGGCTGGATCTGTAAGTTTATATAATGCCTTTAAGTTATAATCTTTTAATTTCTGATTTTAACCAAGCTTTTTCTTTTCACAGATAAACATTTACAAGGAAGAGTTGGGAATAGAGTCCATAACATGGCCAGGAAATAGTCCTGACCTTAATCCCATCGAAAACCTTTGGGCCATTATGGGAAAAAAATAAGAAAAGAAGGACCTAAGACGATAACTGATTTAAAAAAAATTATTACAAATATATGGGAGAATCAAATTAACCAAGAGATGCTAAATAATTTACATAAATCGATGCCGGAACGTATAAATGCCGTAATAAACGCAAAAGGTGGGCCACATAATTTTAGTGCGAAATTAAGATAAAAATAATACAGAGAAAAATAAATGTAATAATAATTTGATGTTTACAATATATTCCACACATAAAAAAACAATTTATACTTATATATTTATAATATTCATAAAATTTTTACTTTTGTCAAGCTTAAGTCAAACTGTGTCATATACATTTATAACTCTTTTCATACACCCACATAGTACCATCTTTAAAACCTGATCCATTTTTTCATCAGTACCTGAAAAAACTTTACCTCAAAATAGCCTGTCTATTACAAATATTAAACTAATAATAAATACAAACAAAAGCGACTGGTATCATTCTTTTATCAAAAGATTTACAGCATAAATAGTCAAAAACCAGAAAATTCTTCGATTCGACGGTTTTTTTTGTAGCTGGGTGTATATGGGATTTGTATGTAAAGGTGTTAAAATTTATATTTATCTGTTAAATTGCTGTTTGCATCCATTGTAAAAAAATAAATATTACATATATATTATAATTAATTACTCAATTGAAATGGTTTATAGATCAAATAAGGTGAATATGAGCACTAAGTTTTTACATTTCCAATAGTAAACGCCGACTAACATTGTTCTGCCACTTTGTACTTCAGACGTAAACATTGTTAAGGGTGCCGGAAAAAAGATACGCAAGCTATAGGTTTTCTTCACACATGGCAAAAATTTAGTGCATTGTTAGTCACGAAATGAAAAAAAAATGTTATAATTCACCAATAAATTACTAAGAAAAAGTCATGACGAATTTGAGTGTAACTTCGTCATAGTGACGAAATTTAGTTCTTAGAACGTCATTTTGTCGGCAGCATTTTGCTAAATTTGTCAACAATTTTCCACAGCATTAAAATGCATAATCAATATCAATAGAGTATTTAAACGTAAGGCATGATTTCGTCCTGTCAATCATTATTATATATTATTTTAATTTTGATAATATTTTTACTCAGTTCGAGAAGATGTAAGGATGAAGTATGTCCAGTGGCGGCTCGTCACAGTGGGCAAAGTGGGCCAGGCCCACCCTCTAAAACACATAAATAATAATTTTAAATAAAAGTTTGAGTCATCATTTACATATTAATTCATATACGTTTAACATAATAAATCCTTCTATAATTTTAATCCAGCAACAGCACATTTTTATATCATTCATTCATACCATGCAATGACGTAAAATCACATAGTGCCATACATACATTGAATGTCCATCGCGCAATGTATCAACATATTTTCATACATATAAAACAATTACTACAATAAGCTACAAGCATAAACTATACGATACAATATACACCTGCATATTGTACAAATAAATGTATATTCCTCTTCTCAGTCCCATACACGCCACGACGGGCAGACGCATCACTAGCCCATTCATAATTCTTCTACATCATCTACACTATGCTACAAACATAAGTATAAGCGAAGGTATAAGTTCGCGTTTGTGTGTTTATCGATTTCTGTTCATCAATGTGGCTCGGTGGGCCCAAGCATCACTGGCCCACTATGCGTTGTTACCAGTTCAAGCTGCGATCTATGAGCATTGACGCTTTCAATCGCAACAAAATTGATTTTGTATATTGGGCCGGCTCTTCATCTACGAAAAATTGACGTGTGCAATCGCGTCAAAATCAATGTTGCATATTGGGCCAGCCCATCATGCGTTTACATGCGTAGCTTGAATCAAAGAACTACAAGATTATGACGCGCGCAAGTCTCTCTCAACTCTATGCTTGTGCGTGCGTCACCAGGAGAGTTCGGTTTATGAATGAATGAATGAAAAATTGTTTGTGGTATTTTTTCAGCATTTTTTGTCAAATTATAAACTATAAATGAGCTTAGTTAGATCATAGTAGATTTCATTAATGGGAGTATTTTTGTGAAAATATTATGAAAAAAATGTAATGCGACGTGTGTTAATATTGTACTGAAAATCAAAAGAAGAATAATGTGGCGGAAGACAAATCTATGGACACCTACATGTATCCAAAATATGCAATTTTTCTGATGTGAAAAATTAGCGAATAGGTATGGGAATTTACCTATTGCATGATTGTTTTTGAAATATATCCCAAAAGAAAATTAATTTCAGGATTTGAAGCATAAAATGCTTATTTGTCTTCTCAGGATAAATTTGAAACAAAGGTTAGGTTAGATCTTGGGTGTAAAATACAAAGTGTGAAAATTCCAAGAAGAAAAATGTACCTCTCATCTTTCAATAAAATAAAAAAAAGACAACTCTGTTATAAAATGGAAATAAATCAGCTAGCATAAATTTAGTCCATAAACTGTGCTAACAGATTTTCCAAATTCTTCAATAACAGCTCTTGCAGATGGCGTTAGAAAGACTAAATACAATCAGGGTTTCTTATTACGGTTTCAAAAATTATGTGGAGGTCTGAGCTTAGCTGCATTCTGAAAGTATCTGTTTTTTTCATTCAATGAGATGGAAAATGACTCCATCAGAAAATTATGTGATTCGGTGCTTGCTTGGAACTTGGGGCTTGCTTTTGGCTTAGGGTTTGCTTGTATCATGCATGCGTAGGAAAGAAAATAGTAAAGTGAAGACGGCACAGAGAACGTTAATATAAGCAAAGCGCTAAACACTTACACGATTTAAACTTTTCTGGATGAGTCTTCCGTTTTCAGTGGTACTTTCAAAACTATTCAAAACGATCTCATCATTAGTAAATGTACTATATTAAAAAGCTTTATACTTGCTGAGATTCATAACGCTCCCTGTTATTCCTGGCAAATCGATGAGTCCACTAACACCAAGTGTTTGTCTCAACTATCAGTGATTTTTCGATACGTTTCAGAACAAGGCATTACAGTAGAGAGATTCATGGTTTTATTTATGTAAATCAAGGCAAAAAAGCTGGAGATCTCTATAATTTACTAACTAAACATTTAAGCATTTCGATATTGCCAGCATATTAGTGGGACAAACCTATGATGGTGCCTTTGTGACATCGGGGACTTGCAAAATAAAAGAATGCCGCATCTTTTTCGTGAATTTGACTGGGTTATTAGCATTTTTTTCTAACTCGACGAAGGGAACTAGTGTAGTTGATAAAGTTAATCGTAAGTGGCTACCTGATTGCAGCAATACACAATGGAACTATAAGTCTCGAATAATTTAAGTTCTTTCAAATAGTACAAATGAGTTGCTGGAAGTCTTCGAAATATTTTTAAATGCTGAAGCCTTTGTCCAACATAGAGAAACGATTAAAGAGTCTGTGGGCTTCAGGCATATTTTGTCGGTCTTCTCGTTTTTATTTTTGCTAAAAACTATCAACCTTATGTGTCAACAAACAGGTGTTCTATTTGCAATATTAATTATTGTAAAGTTAAGTGCATATATTAATTATTGTAAAGAGCGAGTCAGTAACTTACTACTAACATTAAAATCATATAGAGGAGACGATACATATTTTGAAAAAAAATTTAACGATGTTTGCAGTAACTTTGGGCAACCTGTTAAAAGATGTAAAATAGACTACGGTAGCATTTCAGATGCGAAAACTTATTTTAAAAGACTTCATGCGTTAAATTTAGACTGATCTAACTAAACCTTTCGGATATGAAAAAAATAGATTTTATCAGTTTCATTAATAATAGTAATCTCAAATCATTTGCGAAGGCTTTTCTTAAAAATCTACTAGACTCTCTTGTCGACAGCTACCCCTAAATGTTTGAAAAAATTAAGCAACGAAACGAACTTTGTGTGTAGTAATCTGATCATAACAAATTTGGAATCAGGCAGAGTTTATCGGACCTTTTAATTTTTATATCTGATAATAAGTTACAAACGGAAGTATTGGATATTTATAAATTGCTAAGTCAAGTTGCTTCACTGGCATCTTCTTCCACTTCAGTTGAACGAAGTTTTTCAGCTCTTAAGAGAGTAAAAACCTTTTTACGGAATTCAATTTGTCAGACAAGGCTTTCCGATTTAAGTACAATGGAAATTGAAAGGGATTTAGCTAAAATGTTGCGAGAAGGTTACAATTTCAAATTTCACAACCAAATAATTGGTCTCTTTGCTTCATCAAAGAGTGACGTAACCAAATAATTTACAAGCATATGTAGTAAATTATATAGTGCATCACGCTTTAATCTTTATTTTTAAATACGTTTAAAAATGTTAAATTTGATGTAGAATATTTTACATGTATATATGCATATAAAACCACTTGAAACAAGTGTTTTAGTTTCATATATTTTATACTGAGGAGCATTGAAATTGAATATTTCTCGGAAGTCTATCTACTGCGTAAACGTAGTAGATAACTTACTGGGCCAAAAAGAATGGTTGGATCGATTGAATTGATTATATAGATCGATAATTGATTATTTATTTGAAAAAACTGACCAGCATACAACGAAATCAACGAAAATTTGTTCGGATAATAATAAAAAACTGGGCCCACCCAATCTCAACAAGCACGAGCCGCCACTGAGTATGTCGCAATTTTAGATAATAAATATATTTTAAATCGTGTGTTTTCTGGCGCAACAAAGTATTATTACAATCAAGATTTAGTTTGGTACTGTGCCAAAAAAATATGTTGAGAAAAATTCCGTTATCCTGCATGACGATTTTCAATTCTCTCAAATGCATTTTTTCTTATTTTCGTCGCTTGATCGACGTGCAAAGCTAGAGGAACTTAAATGACTTGAAATACAAAAATTAGCCTTATTCTAAGTGTATCAGATTCATCGAGCATTTGCTAATTAAGAAAAACATTATATTTTTGTTACAGATATAGATATGACTTCTAAGAAATACAAGAGCAGCATTCAATGAAGCTAAAGACAATTAAAGATGGGCAGCCTACCAGAGACGTTGCCAAAAGATTTGGTATTCCGAGAACGACGCTTCAAGACAAGAAATTAAAAAAGCATACAAAACATGTTGGAACGCCTACAACTTTTACCCAAGCAGAAGAGCAGACTCTTGTCAGATAAATATAAAATATCAGCAGACCAAAGTGTAGAAAACCCCAGACTTTAATATAGAAGAAACGACTAAAACATCCGAATACTCTAAAATATCCCAAAACGAAATTACAGACAAAAAAGATGCATCCACATTTGTCGCCCATTCTCAGTGTTATCCCATTCCTTTTTAAAAAATGCTCTATTTTGGCCTGAAGTAAAAACCACCGAAGCTACAAGAGTTAAACGTAAAATTACACCAAGCGTTGCTAATGCTGAAGATTTTTTAAATTATCAGCTTAATGTAGATAGAGAGAAAAAAGAAAAGGAAACCAAAACACTCACAGAAAGCAAGGGTAAAGAAAAAACAAAAAAAGATGTGAACTAAATAAAGGTGATTTTGTTGTTGCTATTTATGAGGGTGAACGTTTTCCAGAAATGGCATTAGTCAAAAATAACTCGGATTACACGATAAAAACAATGACGATAAGTGGTTCAAACTGGTGATGGCCTGAAAAAGATGACATTCTAACGTATGGAGAAAAAGATGTATAAAAAAAACAATACTACACTGCTTTTGAATAGTCAAGGGATCTACGCTATATCAGATTTATATTAATTTAAGAAAATTTAATTTGTGTTGTATGCTACCAAAAAATAAGATAATTTAAATATAATATACCTTATTTATTTATTTTATAAAGAACCTAAATTAATTTTGTTACTGGGATTTTGCTATGCTATTCTTATTTTATTGCTTATTAACTAAGAATCTACTTTTATATTTGTTTATGTGCAGAACCTACTTTGCCTGCCTAGCAGTTCAGAATTTGTGACATAAATTATTTGTGAATTCGAATTTTTCCGTATTTTTCTTCTTCTGAAGAATGTATTTGTTTTTGTATTATATATATTTATGTATATTCATCGATTTGTTATTTGTTGAATTATGCATTCGAACATATCATCCAAATCTTTATCTCATATACAATTTGAATGTCGCTATCACTTAGAGTTAGATACATGACATAACGAAGTTAAAAAATGGATAATTGGCCTGACGAAATTGAGTACAAAAAGAAGTTTGAAACTAATTTAAAAAAAATGTTTAATAATGTTCAAAGCGAGTCCTTTGAATATGAGATTTACACAAACAAAGCTTCGTTCGACTACTTTACATATGTACCGGCCACTTGAATTCATTAAAAACAAATATCATTTCACTCTGAGCTAAGTGAAATTTTGCTTAACATCACAAAATTATGAGGTTTTACCTTCGTCTTGTTACCTAACGAAAAGCTACAGGTTTTATCATTTAACATTAATTTTTGGAAGCGCTGTATGATTCGATCAAATATTTCTCTACCACAAGTAATTGAACACTTCTAGGTAATTTTAAAATTTATTCACATTTCCAAAGCTCATCACCTTGTAAATATGTGTAAAATCTATGCTAAGCAAATTTTAGTATCAAAGCTTTAGAAGATCTAATAATAGACCAACTATTTCAGTTTTTATTTAAAATTTAAAATTAAACTGAATTCA
This sequence comes from Nemotelus pantherinus, assembly GCA_963978885.1. Classification (NCBI taxonomy): domain Eukaryota; kingdom Metazoa; phylum Arthropoda; class Insecta; order Diptera; family Stratiomyidae; genus Nemotelus; species Nemotelus pantherinus. Next base: position 80,148,786 of record OZ022266.1, read on the forward strand.
AAATGAAAATTTCATCACTGACTGTATGTATTCTATTCTATCCATAATGTGTAAGTCTGTGCAAGTAAGCAACCTTCAGCACGATCACCGAACTAGATTGCTAGACGGCATTTGAAATTTAGATTTTTTATTCTAGTCCAAATCGGGCGAAATGTTTTTTTTTCTTTTGCAAAGCTACGATTTACGCGCCTTATTGACTGACACTGAATCGGGGCAAACATAAGACGTTTTTCATTCAAACTCACAATGTATTTTATTTGAGTGTTGAATATTACAAAGAGTCTATTTACAATCAACACACAAACATTGAAAGACGGCACATATGTATTTGTCTAAGGAAAATCCATGGGTCGAAGCGTCAGCCGCGTGCATGGCGCTATATAGTAAGATCAAATAATTTGCATATAAATTGACGATGATATGATATCATGTTCAACGGATGTTTGCCATTTAATTTGTTTGCGAAGTAGTTTTAATTGATAGAGCTTTATATCAAATAATTGAAAGTTGGCGTCACTTTTGAGTGATTGATTTTAAACTAAATTCTGCAAAACTTTTGTTTGCAAGAATGCTACTTTACAGCTGCTAATGTGATATGCCAAAGTTTGATGACGGTCTGAAATATGTAGAGCTGTTTACTACAATAGCTTATTGTTAACTATTATAGAATCATAAACATCTCAACGACCCTACTTCCATTATAATCAACGACTGCCTACTACATTGTAACAGCCAGCCAGTATATAGTGCGTTAAAATAAACCGCAATATTTTATGCTTATTTTTCATAGTCATATACTGTGATGAGGCGAATCGAGCTTGTTTGTAGCCTTCTGCCCTAATTGGACTAACATAATCCAGCGCGGACACTACGAATGAACTGGAGGCATAGTTGAAGCGATTCACAAACATATTGGATTTTATATACATATTTTATATTTATCCATTATTTTGTTGAATTAATTTCGATGATTTTTGAGTTCTCTAGTACGGACCAAAAATTTGAAAATACTTGCAAGTATTTTCGTTTCGCGTATTTTCGTACTTGCGAGTATTTTCGGATTTGCTAGTATTTTATTCAATTATTCAAAAAGTTTTTAAGGCAAAAATAGGTGAAATCGGCAAAAATAGGTGAAATCGGCAAAAATAGGTGAAATCGGACAAAATCGGCCAATTTTCGGTTAGAGTGGTTTGGGACGTAACGAGCCAAGACCTATTGCTGTGATACAAAAATTTCGGTTTTGTAGGGGAGTAAGGGGTTTTTTGGCCATAGTTTGGCAAAAACTGCCTTTACAGCGCTTTCGATGATTGAAAGTGGTCGGGGAGTATATTAATATTTTAAGGACGAACAAATTTTTGATAGGGGAGGGAAATGGTCTAGCATGAATTCGGGGACCTTTCTGAGTTGTTTCGGGCGAAATTTCCATACAAATCTGGGAAAAAGCGGCCTAGTTTTTAAGATACGGCAAAATTAAATCTGCCGGAAAAACTGAAAGTAGCACTAAAAATGTTGAGATCCTTTTTGGTTCGCCAGTTGGCTTCTCCGGCTGTGCTGAAGCCCTCCTCGTGACCGCACTCCAACCCTACCGGGGTTGTGACTCATGTCCTGCCTTACCGAAGAGGTTGGAGAAGAATCGCAAAGTGGATTGTAGACGAGTGTAGGGCATTAGGGAAGATAAGCGATAGAACAGTTTAAAATCGAGACGAGGTAATAGAGCGGCTTGGAAGAGTAGCAATAATAGGGGGAAAATGAGATGGTTGTATAATTTGATGTCAACGATCTGTTTCCATGCGAGCCAGTAAAACAAGCAGTCACATTCTTTGAGGACTGAGAGAAGAATAGCTCACCGGAGGAGAGGAGGAGGGCTAAAGACTTTTTGAAACTTGCCTCGGCTTGCATGAATGAAAGTTACTTTACTTTCAGGGGCAAATACTTTGAAGCTATGAAAGGTGTTGCTATGAGAAATCCTTCGTCTCCACTTATGAGTGAGATATTTATGGACAGACTGGAAAAGAAACTTCATGAAGAAGATTCGCTTCCTCGAGTTTGGTTGAGATATGTAGACGATATTCTAGCTATCGTAAAAAAATGCTTTGGGCGAAAGTTTAACCAAGGACATAAGGACATCCAATTTTCAATGGAAGTCGAAAACAATGAGAAACTATCCTTCTTGGGTTTAATGGTCATAAGGAAAGAAGGTTTTCTTAGATTTAATATCTACCGGAAGCCCACACATACCCAGTAAACAACACCATTCACGTCTGATCATTGGCATTCCCAAAAACTAGCGCCCTTTTTAATTAACAGTGCCCATGGATCAGGAAAGTTTTAACTCAGAAGTTGAATATATTAAAGATACCACGAGAAAAAATGGATATGGCGCGAATATAATTGGAAACCTTTTCAAAAAGAAAAAGGATAAAATACAGCGTGATCTGTTAACGACACTCTTTACACAGGAAAAACAAAACAACCGTAAGAGTTCCAATTATTTTTTCGTCAATATTGAAAAAAGTTCGGGTACTTCTTGAACGCTTTGATATAAAAGCAAATCTAATCAGTAGGGTTAAAAAATTAGGTACTAAATTATGTCACGTGAAGGACAAAAAGGAAAAATATGGAATATATAAAATTACTTGTCCAGAATGCGACAAAATATACATCGGCCAAACGAAACGGTTAGTTGGACTTAGACTCATACTTTTTTTGGTGCCAATTTTGGAAATCTTAAGTAGGACCAGGTCTGATAGAATTGCAATGAATATATTAGCAACCTTGCCGCAGTGGTATGATCGTGAAAAACAAACGAGAAAACCGCGCCCTTAGCTTTGACTTCCCTAGCTCTGAACAGGAATCTTAATTGAATCAGCGGTAAAATGAATCGTGGATCCAACCACTCCGCACCCGTTGATTGAAATTTGTGAATGAAGCTCTCCAACAGCTTCAACCCCTAGTTCAATTAAGGGTTGCTTTTGAAGTATCACAGTTTTAAGATAACATCTCCCATATGGTGCGGTCAATCGCGCGGCTAGTCTGCTCTTAAGGGGTTATTCTACTGTTAAACAGGTAAAAAGCAGTATCATTTCAAAGTGTTGTAAAAAAAAACTATTAGAGATATCAATTAGAAATTTTGCATGCATCTTTATTAACAAAATAAGTATAAAATCGCATAGTTGAATTTTTCAAAAAAACAAAATGGCGGCTTCTGTATTCAATTGATGGAGCGCGCGCTGACGGCCAGAGTCGATTGCGCGGCACATTGCACAGGTCGTCCAGGTGATCTGCAATCAATTTAACGATGAAATTCTATTAGTTTAGCTAAAAACACACAAAGTGAACCTAAATTGAGCCATAAATATTAAATTTTCGCGATTTGACAAGTGTTGGAAAATAGCATGCTCGATTTCGGACGTTTTTTTCGATGAAAAAAGTGCTCCCAAATAACCAAATTTCAATTTTTATGGCTCAATTTAGGTTCACTTTGTGTGTTTTTAGCTAAACTAATAGAATTTCATCGTTAAATTGATTGCAGATCACCTGGACGACCTGTGCAATGTGCCGCGCAATCGACTCTGGCCGTCAGCGCGTGCCCCATCAATTGAATACAGAAGCCGCCATTTTGCTTTTTTGAAAAATTCAACTATTTTATACTATTTTTGTTAATAAAGATGCATGCAAAATTTCTAATTGATATCTCTAATAGTTTTTTTTTTACAACACTTTTAAAATGATACTGCTTTTTATCCGTTTAACAGTAGAATAACCCCTTAAGAGTTTCAAGCGCAGAAGACAGTGAGAAATGGACACCGCAATCAAGTGAATTTTGTAATAGGAGTATTGAAAATAGTAAAATTATCTTTGTGTATCTTATTTCTGAAAAATACAAAGAGAAGAACTTTCATTATGGCCAATACAATAGTACTTCTTTTGATATTCCTTATCTTTCAGAGCAAAATTTCACATGTTTGTTGTCATTTTTTATGTACATACAACATATATACATATATATATATATATGTATATATATATATATATATATATATATGCATATATATATATATATATATATATATATATATATATATATATATATATATATATATATATATATATATATATATATATATGTATATATACATGCATATATATATATATATATATATATATATATATATATATATATATATATTGCACTTTGTAAGCGAACTAGAAGGCAAGCCAAAAATGACGAATTTCATGCAAATCATTATGAATTCAACAAGGGTTAATTAAATCCACTCGGCTAATTTGAAAATTAACTTTATTAATAAAGTCTTTATTCAATTTAATCCACTTAGTATCGAACCCTATCTGCAAACTTAAATTTGTGCTGTCTCTACACTAGTTTATCTATGAATAATAGATAATATTTTGAAACGAGTGCTACAAACGGCTCATATCATATGTGCTTCATTTTAAACACAATTTCAAGCGTGCGATTATACTGTTACAGCATTACATCTTCCTGGCTTGATCGAAAATTGAGGAAGCGTAGAATAACTATGAATGCGGAAGTATAATATACAAGGCATTAATTGTGTGCATTATTGGGGTAGCGATATTTCAACTGCTGATACCAATTTCATTTGGCTATTCTGCGTAGTCGGTGTAGATTCAAATCATACTTAAAAGTTGCTCTAAGCTATCAAGTTCGAATGCCGGTAATGCATTTATTTAAGCCATTTCATATGAAAAATGAATTTATTTATGATTTTAAGTGATAATTGCAATATTATATGCTGCTTCTTTTACAAAGATTGATATTGACACATGAAGGAATATCGTGTTATTAGACAAATGATTACATAAGTTTCGGGTATCAACAATGACAACTAGGGCATGCAATCCCGAGATTTCGGGATCTCGGGATCTCGGGATCCCGAGCCATTTTGGACATTTTCGGGATCCCGAATTTTTTATCGGGACTCCCGAGATTTCGGGATTGATAAAATTCAACCCATTTTGGGAATTAGAAAGCAGAACTTAATACTAAAAGACATATTGTTTTATGAAAACCGAAGCGGAAGCCAGTTGTAATAATGAATTACAGCTGGCGTATGATTACATGCTTAATAATGCACCAAAAAGTCTACCCGAAATATATTTTTCAGCAGCTGGATATATGTGCAGCTTTATCAGGTCTAGTTTAAATTTTGAAACTCTTGACGAATTATGTTTATTAAGAGCATACTTTCAAAACGAATCAGCAGTTTGAACCAATCGATATTATTACTTATCACTTGTTTCATTGAAAAGCAATATTATTTTGTAATTAATATGTAAACAACTAAAAAGAATAATGTATTTTTATTATATTATCGTAACATCCGTTATGCTGATTAAATTTCAATTCGTTTTTAACTAATTTTATAACTAACTATCATGACCAAATAAAGAGCTTTATGGGACAAGAAGATAATATGAAATTAGATCATAAGATTAATTTAGATGCAATTATAGATTAACATCTTACTTGCTAGTACCCATGTACATATGTGCATAAATTTAACATTATAGTGAACTTAGCTTCCGGTTTTATGTATATATAATTGAAATAAAATTTTAATTGAGTACGAATAAGCCAATATATCTGTTTAAATTCCCTTAATATAGTTTTTTTATAAAATCCCGAAATCTCGGGATTATCTCGGGATCCCGAAAATTTTAATCCCGAATTTCGGGATCGCAATTTCAATCTCGGGATTAATGCCCTAATGACAACATACTGGTATCGCATTATTATGCCAACATCAGACAAGTTAGTAGATGAAAAAAGACTTCCACTATCACAACATTTAGATTTGATATAATTCTCAACAAGGTGATAATTTTGTTGATTATTATCATAGCTGGCAGTGCTGACAAATTAGACAAATCGACGACTCTGATTTAGTCTTATTTGTTTTTCAGCGGTCACGTACACAATTTTAAGTTTTTTTTTGTATAAAGACACTTAGTACTCGAGCCATCAAACCAATTCACAACTTTCTCATAATATGCTAATTCGATGAATGTTTGAACAAATGGAAAATTTAAGTTCTGGCTTTGAACTGAAACATTCGAAAGAAGAATATTTATTTTTCAGCTATTCAGCTGTACATACAATTGAGGACAGAGCTCTCCATACATCTTCAAAATTTCATAAATTTAGTAGAAAGTGCAAATATTAAGGAGAATTTTATATGCAACTTTACTGCAATTGTATTTTTATTAACACTAGGGGGTTTCGCCCCCTGCTCGCTTCGCTCACCAACCCCCAGGCCATTTACGATTTTAAATTGTACATTTTACTGGACGTATGTACTAAAGCCGTGCGAAAATCAATAAAAGCTCACAGTCGCAGTACATATATAGACATATATATATATATATATATATATATATGTATATATATATATATATATATATATATATATATATATATATATATATATATATATATATATATATATTAGGGCGGGCCAAATTTTGTGTCGATTAGACCTGCCCCCTAAGATGATTATATGGACAATTCTAAGCAACTTTGCCGAAGGAACCATAGGTCTATCTCGATTTTCGAGTCTCCCACTTTTCAAAAAAAGATTTTTTCCCTATAACATCATTTTGATTCAAAATTCGTTTTTTTATTCATCGTTATATTATCTTTTTTATGTGTATATGGGGGGTTTTTGGGGTCGAGAAATTCATTTCTGATCTTTATTTTTACCTATAACTACCGCCAGAGGGCGTTTCATGCATATTTTAACTATTTTTCGTCTATTTTCCGAGAAAAATTACAAGTTTTTCGGTAAAATTGATCTTAATTTAATTTTTTTCAACAAAAATTCAACTTAAAAAATAAGAACATGTGTAAAAAATAAAAAAAAAAATGAATTTAGTGGAAGAAAAGCGAAATAACTTATTTTTGAAAGTCTTTTTTGCTTTCAAGTCGGGGGTATTTTGCAGGGCTTTCTGATGTAACTGCCATAACACTGTGTCGACTCTTTTCTAAAACACGTTTAGAAACGCTAGCCAGCAATTGAACATGTCTTTCCGTTGCTTGTATGTGTACCGGAATTCTTGGATCAGGCAATGGTGGATCATCGCATTCTAAATATTGTTCCAAATGATCATACGGAATGCTATACGTAAACGGTGGTTCGAATAAGACATCATCTCTATTTAAATCAATCATATTCGTATAATCTGTACAATTGAAGTTTATCAAAGGTTTTTGATAAACTCTAAGATGTGCCGGGTCGTACAGATTTCTTCGGTAGTGTAAAATTTTCTTGATTGCGATTTTTCGTGTCTCTTTTTTATCATCAAATAACATCGCTAACAAAATATTTTCGGAATGTGCGTAATATGAATTGTTTTTAATGACATTATTCACAACTCCGCGTAGATTTGTATCCAAATATTGTGTCCAACGAATGAATTTGTAAAATAATACACTACCGAAGACCACCGAATTATAGTACTTGATGTTGAAGTACATCGGCACATACACTTTCATTATGTATGTTGCCAAAATTTTCAAATTCCTTGATAGATTTTCAGTTGACACATACAACCGCAACAATCTATTCGCCTTGGTGAGCCAACGTGAATGTGCTATTGGTCCTGGTTTATTGTGAGATAAATCCGCAGGAACAACACCATTCGAAATTGCATTGGCCATTTTGTATAAGTACTTTGAATCGGTGGATAATTCAAATGGATCTAAATCAGGTGGCATGTTCTCTAGCACGATTATCTCGAATTCATCTACAAGCTGAAAAAAAAGAAATGAGATGAATTAAATTTTACCATTTAATAATGGAAAAAATCGATGAGAAAAATGACAAATGATACATACCGGAAGATTTTCACAAGTTTCAATTTGTTTGCCCAACGTTCCAGTTGTTGTTCGTGGTCCAGTGGTCGATGATCTTTCCAAAGTGTCAAACAAATGACGAAATGGCAGCTCGTTAAAGTGCAGCATGCACACAAACCAATGCAGCGGTCTATTCAAATGCAATTCAAATCGACGCAAAATCCCATTTCTTACGCCAGTATTTGTTGGCTCACCATCACAGCATATGCCGATTAATGCATCGAGAGCAATTTCTTTTTCGACGAAGAATGCATTAAATGTCATCAATTTGTGTTCAGCATCTTCATTTTCGACTTTTGTGTAGCCTATCAATTGAGAATTTGGTTCCTTCAAAACAACTAGATGTGGTTCTTTCACCATCCTTGCATGCAACTTCTCATCGATTTTTTCCATTGTTAAAGCATCATTTTTTCGGCCGTCGAATGAAAATGCTATCAAATTGGATGCATCATACTGCTTACGAAGCAGTTCTTCTCTGCATTTGGCCTTTTCTCGACGCACTTTATTTTTATCCATGATGATAGGATTGCCATGTGCATCTTTTACGTCAATGTCTTGCATAAGAGATGTTGCGAGTGCTGCTGCTATTCTATCAGACACACCAAATCGATCACACATCGCAGCGAAGTTCGAAGCATCGTATCTGGGAGTATACGGTCCTCGTATCATTGGCGGAATATCTTGTGGATTTGAACTTGGCTGATCTATATCAGTACTTGGTTCATATGCTGAATGGCTCTGTTCAACGTTTGTTGGTATTATTGTTGACGTTGGTGCTGGCTCTTCAACTTCTAGCACGAATTCCGGTATCGTCAATCTTCTGTCATTATTTTGATCTCGCATGAACTCTTTCAAATGATCTGGAATCAATCCACATGAGCATAATTCTGCTTTCAAGTCACATTGACATTTGCCGATGTAAAATAATTCTTTTGTAGATTGCTCGAACGTTCTGAATGAGGCGATATTTGAATGTTTAGTTTCGATTTGATACTTGTCAATCAATGTACCCAATTTTCTAACAACACTTTGTTTGGTTAGAATTTCAACATTAAGTTGACTCCAAATTTCAATCAATTTGTCTGTTACGTGCGGTACGAATGTTTTATACGAAAACATTTTGTTTTGGAGTTTAGCACGTTCGGCCAAGAAAAAAAAACATCTTAAAATATCCTGTTTCGTTGGCAGATCGAGTCCACTCAAATCACAAGATGCACCAAAAACAGCAACATCGTGCGAAGGCAAATGCTTCAAATGACTTTCGGTACTTGTTGATGTTGTTGCGGTTTGAGATGTAGACGGCAATGCATTTGGATCCATTGTATAATTTTACTAAAAAAATTTTAAAAAACTGAAATTAGTATATTTCAAAACATTTGGTTCGAATATATTTTTTCCACCTACAAATTGGCATAACTCATATGTGCCTAACTCATATATGTATATCAACAGCATTTACTCATATGTCAACCGACATTTCGCCTCTAAGGACCAGTTAATACATTATTCCAACGCACATTATTCCTACATGCTATACATATAAATACATTACAATGTATTACATATTTCAGAAAAAAGTAACCAAGCAAGAGAACAACATCGATGCCTATGTGTATTAAATTACAAAATTTTAACACATACCTTTTAATTCTTTTTGAATTTCACAATTATTCACTGGCAGGAAATTTATAATTCACTTTCACTGAAATGATGCTCAAACACTAATGAACTGAACACTCATAAATGTCATTGTGTTGTGCTCTTTCACAAAATATGTCGGTAATGATGTTTTACCGATGTTTTTTTTTAAATAAATGCGTTGTTGACTTGAAAGCAACAACACTTTGTCGCTTTTTTTCTCACTAAATTCATTTTTTTTATTTTTTACACATGTTCTTATTTTTTAATTTGAATTTTCATTGAAAAAAATTAAATAAAGATCAATTTTACCGAAAAACTTGTAATTTTTCTCGGAAAATAGACGAAAAATAGTTAAAATATGCATGAAACGCCCTCTGGCGGTAGTCATAGGTAAAAATAAAGATCAGAAATGAATTTCTCGACCCCAAAAACCCCCCATATACACATAAAAAAGATAATATAACGATGAATAAAAAAACGAATTTTGAATCAAAATGATGTTATAGGGGAAAAATCTTTTTTTGAAAAGTGGGAGACTCGAAAATCGAGATAGACCTATGGTTCCTTCGGCAAAGTTGCTTAGAATTGTCCATAGAATCATCCTAGGGGGCAGGTCTAATCGAATTTTTCGGCTCCATACAAATTGGCCCGCCCTAATATATATATATACATATATATATATATATATATATATATATATATATATATATATATATATATATATATATATATATATATACATACATATATATACATACATATATATACATATATATATATATATATATATATATATATATATACATATATATATACATATATATATATATATATATATATATATATATATATATATATATATATACATATATATATATATACATACATATACATATATATACATATATATATATACACGTCGGATTTCGTACGTTTATGTGTCTACTAAAAGAGAAAAATAAAAATATAATCCGACCAAATTTCCAAAACTTTTTTTATTAATAGAGATATATTATAAAAAATTTTTATTAATCAACTTATAATCGTAAAAACACAAAAAAAAAAGAAATTCAGTGGGGACAAAAGTATTCATACATTATGTAATTGAACTGAAAATTCCACATTATTTAATATAATTTTATGTTTCAATATTTTGTTGGGCCACCGTTGGCATCAATAGCAGCCTGCAACCGTCGTGGCATTGAATGCACCAAATATTTAGTGACTTCCGGAGTTATTTTTCCCCAGGCTTGATGAAGCGCAGTTTTGAGTGATTCCTTGCTGCTGGTGTGAGTTTTCGAGATTTTTCTTTTCATAAGTTCCCAAATATGTTTAATGGGGTTTAAGTTTGCCGACTGAGGAGGACTATACAGCTGCCTGGTGCATAATAAAGCAACCAGTTCTTTACAAAGCGTGCAGTATGTTTGGAATCGCTGTCCTGTTGGAATATCCAATGCCGGCGAAGACCCAAATTGTCCACGGAAGGTTGCAAGTTTTCTTCTAACAGTCTTTTATAATAGTATTGGTCCATAATACCGTCTATAAAGACCAATCTGCTAACCGCACCAGCTGCAATTCCACCCCACACCATCACATTGCCACCGTCGTGTTTTACTGTTGGTATCAAATTCTTCAGTTGCAATGCTGTTCCCTTTTTTCGCCAGATTCTTTCTTTGCCATCATTACCGAACAAGTTGAACTTGCTTTCATCAGTAAATAAGAGTTTTCCAGAACTCTAAATCCTTTCCTAAATATCGCTTACCGAATTCAAGTCGAAGCTGCCTATTCTTTTCAAATATTAGCGGTTTTTTACGAGGAACTCTACTTGCATATCCATCGGAACGTAAGATTCTTCGGATGGTTTTAGGGTAAACACACTTATTCGAAATATTAGCGACATGTTCCGCCAGTTGCCGACCGGTGATCCTTGGGTTTTTGTCGACCTCTTTTAAGATCATGCTGATATCCCGGCTGAAAAGTTTCTTTGGTCGTCCATTTCTTGGCTTATTTTCCACTGGTCCTGTGTTTTTATGCTTTTGAAAAATGTATTGGACAGTGGCATGGGATAAATTAAACAAAACTCCAATTGCGCGGTATGATTTTCCATTTCTGTGCTCAGCAATAATACAATTTTTTATTTCAACACTAACTTCCTTACGCTTGCTCATTTTTCACTCCCTTTGCTCACAGATACTAAAATAAACTAATCATTGGATCGTATTCACGCATTTCATAGGAAATACAACTAGTCCGGGGAAATCTAACATGGTGCTTCGGAAAAATTAGGGGAAAACTGAATTTTAGTGTGAACCTTGGTACTGGCGTGTTGAACAAAATGTCAAAAGTCCTCATCGATCCGAGTGCTGCGTCATTTTTTATACGGGGTCAAAGGTCACCAAAAGTTACCTTTCCCAAATATCTCAGTAACGGTTACGTCTTTAGAAAAACAATGTATGACGAATTTGTAGCTTAGTAAATTTCCAACAAAAAAGATTTTAAAGCTTTTTTCTGTAACCATAACCGTTTTCGAGATATATTGATCTAAACATTTGTTACTAACAGCATCCTCTTTCTCACGGCATGTTAATATTATCCGATTTTGATTACGACTTGGCATGTTTGTGAGTTTATTTTTCTATATTTGAGAGGCGCGTAAAAAAACATAAAAATAAACTTATCTACCAAACTCCCAGGTAGGCGGAAAAGTGTGCTCCGAAAAGTTCCCCCCTCCCCCTTTGCCATAAAATTGTATCCCTGAGCAGCCATCCCAAATCTTCAGAAATGAGCTCGTTGCCTACTCTTTGCCCACTGTTAAACCAGATAGGATCACTTTTTATTCTGTTAATTGCCTATTTTTGACATCGAAGGACCAGCCCTACACCCTCAACTTACCTACACCCTACCCACCCCCGCAAACGAACCACCCCGAAATACTCGGTTTTTTAGTTTTTTTTTCCATACCGTCTTATCCCATGAACGATCAGGGCAAGGTCTCGTAATTTTAGGTGCAAATTGGTTTCGAGACGTGTCATGTCCCTTTCGCGCTATGCAGTCATCACAGGATTGGTAAAAAACTGATTATTCGGGAATAATTTGCACCGGGTTGAGCTCCTATAATGTCAAGAATGAGCGTTTACAGAATTATGCCATGATATTATCTTGCTTTTTCATACTCATGATATGCCCATGATATGTTAAAAAACCTATTTCCACCTGCAATGTTACTGTTTTGTCCTGCTCTTTCGTGGGATATCCCATAAATGATGCAGCAATACATTTTTCTTTTCGGAGAAGAGAGTAGCGAACATACAGCCTTGGCCAAAAGTTTGAGCCCACCCCAGAAAAGTAACAAAAATCAAAGTGCTTTGATATTGGTTGAAAGAAAATGTCAAATATAATTAGTATTCATATTGTTTTATTAAAATAAGTCAATATTTTGTTGGACCTCCTTTGGCTTTAATAGCTGCAGCGATTTTTTGTGGCATAGTGGAAATTAGGTGTTTGCATTCTTCCGAAGTAATTGATTCCCACTCTTCTTTCAAAGCACAAATTAAACTTGCTTTGGAAGTTATGGGTCGGTCATGGATCCTTCTTTTCAGATTGCTCCATAAATGCTCGATCGGGTTAAGATCTGGAGACTGAGGAGGCCATTCTAACAAATCTACACCATGCTCACGGAACCAGCTCATCGCAACACGAGACTTGTGGCAGGGTAGGTTGTCTTGCTGGAATCGAACATGATCAAGGTTGGTTTCCCCAAAAATCTTGACGGCCGATTCGAAAAGTACATTTTCAAGTATTGAAATGTATTTTGAAGAATCCATTCGACCTTCACACAAACACAAACTTCCAACTCCGCTTGAAGCCATGCAACCCCAAACCATTAAGCTGCCTCCTCAATGTTTCACAGTTGGTACCACACACTGTGGTTGGTACGCTTCACCAATTCTTCGTCGCACAAAGACCGCACCCGGTGTTCCAAAAATCTGCAATAAGTGAAAAAAAACATCTCCTTGAAAATAGCCCATTACATAAAATGCATCTAACCTTGAGCTTATTAGATGCTTTCAGATAAAAACACACAACATTTTGAGAACTTACTTCAACATTAGATTCGTCTGACCAGATAATATTCGACCAATCTTCTTCGGTGAGATGTTGATACCTCCGAGCCCAGTCTAGTCGAATTTTCTGAATTTTTGTGACAGCCACGGCTTTTTTCTCGCCTTACAGCCTCTCAGCCCTTTTAGGCACAGGCGTCTCCGTACTGTTCTGGATGACAAATTTTTCCCAAACTCGTCGGACAGCTCAGCAGCTAACTTGGCAGATATTTTTTTCCGATCTCTCAAAGATGCACGTACCATCAAACGGTCCTCCTGTACGGTTGTTATTCTCTTTCGACCGCTTCTTGTTAAATCCTTATGCAAATCGGTTTGCTCAAATCGTCGAATAGTCGAGCGAACCGCTCCGCGCGAACATCCAAGGCGTACGGCAATTTTTCTCGAACTGAACCCTTCTGCATGTAGCAATTGAATGTGTGCACGCATATCTGAACAAACATCCTTTGTTTTGGACATTTTCGAGAACAAAGAATTTTAACTCACTAAATGAATCACTGTTGATCGTTTAAACCGCGTACGCAAACTGTAACAGACCAACAAACTGCAAAGGCTTATGTCGGAAAATTTCGGAATTTTCCATTATTACCCATCCCGTGTCCGGGTTTTTCAAGAAACTTTCTAAAATCATTTTATTGCAGTTAACAAGTAGCCTCGCCGATGAGGAACAACCGATGAATAACGAGCATTTAAGTATTTTTCATATACAGCCGAAAAATAGGGTGGGCTCAAACTTTTGGCCAAGGCTGTATGTCTCTACAAGTTTTATGGCAAAGAGGGGCGGGGAGTGGTGGGAACTTTTCGGAGTACACTTTTCCACCTACCCTTGAGTCTGGTAGATAAGTCTGTGTACATGTTTTTTTATGCGCCTCTTAAACATAGAAAAACAAACTCACAAACATGCCAAGTCGTAAACAAAATCGGATAATATTAACATGCCGTGAGAAAGAGGATGCTGTTAGTAACAAATGTTTAGATCAATATATCTCGAAAACGGTTATGGTTACAGAAAAAAGCTTTAAAATCTTTTTTGTTGGAAATTTACTAAGCTACAAATTTGACATACATTGTTTGTCTGAAGACGTGACCGTTACTGAGATATTTAGGAAAGTTAACTTTTGGTGATCTTTGACCCAGTATAAAAAGTGACGCAGCACTCGGATTGATGTGGACTTTTGACATTTTGTTCAACACGCTAGTACCAAGGTTCACACCAAAATTCAACTTTCCCCTAATTTTTCCCGCAGTTTGGCCTTTTTTATGTCGGATTTCACTGGACTAAACGGTTCTTTGAAAAAAAACAACAACAGTAAAGCAATGCAGTGAAGACCAGAGTACACTATCTGATCAATGTATGAACACTTTTGTCCCTACTGAATTTCGTTTTTTCTGGTGTTTTTACGGTTATAAGTTATTTAATGTAATTTTTTTTAAATTTATGTTAATAAAAATATATTTGCAGTAAAGTTGCATATAAAACTCTCATAAATATTTGCATTTTCTACTAAATTCATGAAATTTTGAGGGTGTATGGAGAGTTTTGTCCCCAACTGTACGTAATTGGAGTATTTTTTATTTATTAATTTTTAATATTCATCCAGTTATGATTTAAATTTTGGCGTCAAATTGGGAACATATCATGTCCAAAGCCTGAGATCTCTTAGCTAAATCAACGCAAATGCTGCTTTAATTTTATTTCATATTCGCTACTACTTTATTACAGGAAGCACGCTACTCTTGTAACCATCTTTTATCTTTATTTCTGTGAAAATATTTAACTACATGTTTGAATTTTAAACGGCCCCAAGCGCTCACTGATTCCCAATTTTAATCGGAACGCTTTTTCGAGATGCACATTTTCAAGTGAACAGCATGTTGTTTGAACTTTATCAGAACAAGAACAAATATATTTATAACAATTTTTATTTGATGCTGTTTTCATGAGACATGTAAAAAAATTAGATTAATATTTTTTCATTTTCAGTATTTGTTTTTTTTTTTTTCGAAATATGTGTCTAAATCCGTGTCCATTGAATTCACTTTGATTGTACCTATCGTAGTGTACGTTAAACATTGATAGTTGGATGTTTCGATAATATCGATGTTTTTTTAAAAACTATCGATAGGCTATCGATAGACTATCGATGGTGTATATGTGTTTTTGCGAAATTAGTATATACACCCAGGATTCATATTTTTTTTAAAAAAAAGCTGAGAATTCAATTACTATTGTAGAGAAACACAGAAATATACAGTTTTATTCATTTCCGAAATGCTGAGCATTTAGATTTAGGAAAAGGCAATTCGTTGAGACGCTTTGACACTTTGAGACGCTTTGAGAACCGGTTACACCAGTTTTCGAAAAAAATTGTTCACTCGTCACAGAAGACGCAAAAATACATGGATGCTATAGAGCAAACATTTTCATTGGCTTAGTATTTGAATCAAACCAGTAGTCGATGGGATATTTGCCGTTTTTATTTGGAGGTTTTTCCAGGTTTTGGTATATATCTATGTATTATTGCATCATTATTTTGGCAGCTATAAGCTTTGCCTTTGAATAGATCTTCAGGAAGAAATAATAGCTACTTGGATTTTTTTGCTTTCAACTTTTCATTCGTTAGTAAATCTCCCCAGTTTCAACAATTGAGTTGCTTGCAGATTCAATTGCCGTAAATTCATAAGTACTCTGAGTTGACTCCGGCTTTTGTGTCATCAGAAAAGAAGTATATTCTATTTGAAGAGAGCGCGCAGCTATGTTTCCATCGTCTTCACTTATTTTTTCATCCTTGGATCCAGAATAGTGGCTAACATCATAAGGGCTCTTTTCTCAAACGGTATTAATCGTTCCCGCACTGACTTGCATAAAGCATTATAAATATTCTTTCCAGCAGTGTTTTTTATGTTAATTCCCACTTTCGATAATTGTAGAGTCAGCCCTCGTAATAACGGAGCTATATAAGAAAGAGTAATGTAATGTGCGCCAGATATTACACCTTGAACTTCTTCAGTGGTGATGTGTTATCGTAGCCACATCAAATGGTTCTAATAGCAGAATAATATTCGGCAATACATTTAAATCTTCGGCGAGTAACGTTTCAGGTGCCTTCTCACATTCGGGCTGAAGTCAATTCTTGCCTGATATCATAGAAACATTTGATATATATACGTTATATATACGTTATATACGTTATTCCAATGTGAATGGAACTGCTGAATCAACTTCAATTCAGGTTTGTTGAGCTGTCGTTGCGCAATTATTAGTACATCTGAAACAACTGCACTCGATTGAAAATAAGTGTCAATATCTTTGCACTTTTTCATGATAAAATGAGAATCAGGTGTCATAAATATGAGACAAAGTCAAATTTAAGGTATGCACGAAGCATGGAAGATGATTAAATTGAAGAAGTTTTGATTGCATTAACATTCAAGCAGCATTATTATTATAATACATTTGACTAAATGCTCCATTTGCTTAGTACATTTCTCGCCTAAATAAGAAATAACAAGATAAGTACTCCCTATCTTCCAAAAACAACCTACTTAATGAACTCTGTGGCCTAAATTCTGTGAATATTTTTGAGTCTGAAAATGTATCTTTTCAATTACACCAACAATAGTATTCATCAAACAGGCATAAAATAAATAAGCAACTTACTTCTGCCATTGATTCAAATATGTGTCTTCCTTTTATGTTAAATTCCGTTAATAATGTAGAAACTAATTTACCTCTATAAAAAAAATGAGATGTGATTGCCAATATTCTTACTTTGTTTCAATTTGTCCTCATATCAGTAGTTAAAGATATATTCTGAACTGCATTTATGGCATTTTTAAACCGAGTTTAACATCTTCGAAGTATTTTGGTACCAAGGATGTTTTATGATTTTCATGTGCAGTTAAATTTTACATTTTTTTTTTCTTCATGTTATGTCACTTTACAATAAAAAAAAAGTGACAAAACTAACAAAATATAAGAGTTGTCTGCTATCTTTGGTTGGTGCTGCTTTATAATACCAAGAAAAGGAAATATTATTAAACGAGAAAGACGAAGCAAACGTAATAAGCCGTTCACACTACACTCTAAATCAAGTAGATTTAGAAGCTGTCAAAATTAATCAGGTAAGCGTTCACACTACCCGAAGTGATTTAGAATGAGGAGATTTAGAGAGAGAAATGTCATTCGAATTTATGTGTACAATCTTTTTTGCGTGAAAGTTGTTGAAATGGTACAACTCACATTTTCCTTTTTTATTCAATTTTTGCTATTTTAGAACGAAATTTGAATGACATTTCATTCAAATCTACTCTCGCGCTCACGGATGGAATTCGCCGCGCTCTGAGAAAAATTCGCCAGGGACAAAATTCACAATAGTACCTGATTTGTACTTGGTTAACTCTAAATCAGGTAGCTTTCAACTGTCAGACGCCGAGAAAAATGTATGGGTAATCAGGTAGATTTAAGTTGATTTAGCTCTAAAGCGATCAGCTGATCGAAATCGCCTGATTTAGAGTGTAGTGTGAACGGCATATAAAATACTCACAGTGGAAGGGATGGTATCGAAATGTTACCTTACGCATTTTTTTCAGTTTTCAAAAACTATCGATTGTAAAAAATAACATCGAGGTTTTCGATAAGTCTGAACTATCGATAGTATCGATATTAATCGACGTTTAACGTACACTAACCTATCGTAATTAAAATTACGTTCCAATCAACAAGAAGTATATCTAAGAGACAAACACGTGCTTTGGTAGCCCTTGCTGCAAAGTGTAACCTGAAACCTTCAAGCTATACATTAACCGCATTCGTTGTTTCAAGTACACATGATACTTGAAATAATGAATTCATGCATGTATATGATACGAACAAATCTGTTGATTTAACCACTTGAACGTCTGACAATGTTGCAGGTTTTCTTCCGAGGTTTTACCAATATCAAAGATAATTATATCATTTTCCGAACTTAACTATAATGCCTTAGATTTCATGTTGAGTTACAAAAATTACTGGCACGTATATGTTTCTTTTATATTGATAATGGAATTGCATATTGGAATACAATATGAGAAGTATAATTGTTTGTTGTTTGTTATTTTTTTCTTTCTTTCAGATTATTTCTTTCTTTTTCAGAAAAGTCAAGCGAATTAAAGACTCTAGAAAAATCATTTAGAGGGAGAAAATAGAGAAAAATAATTTAGAGTATCCCCCCATGGTATGATGGAATTTCGTGTTGGCGGAATAAATTCACAGTTCAGTTGCACTCTTGATTAGTGCTGATCTGACTCAGGGCAGATGTTCCCATAAAGGCATTTGCCAGTCTATAAGCGAATGAGAAAACTCCACGCACGAAACAGGTTTTGGCTCAAAACAATAGACGAAATCACTGCGTTGTAGTAGGCACTTTCACTTAATACGTACATCCCCACCACCACCATCACCAAAGAAAGAACGCGGAAAGAGGAAATGCTAAGAAAATGTCGGCATACCGTCAAAACAATGATAGCCGCATCCTGGGCTGAAAAGAATATGTTGCGACTTGCGAAAGACGGTTTTCTGGAGCTGCAGGAAGCGCTCGAAGTGATTGAGGACTGCAGGGCGAAGGGGAATAAGACCGATCTAGAACTGAGCCGAATTGAAGATTTACCCAACGAGCGTAGGAACGAAGCGACGGCTGAGACTTAACGTGCCGCGCAAGCGAAAGCACAAAAACAGGCGAATATAGCCCAAATAAAGATGGCACCAAGACAAAACTGTAGCGACGGTATTAAACGTTTTATAGTTTATATATATTTATACCACAATGTACACCAACCACAATGTACAAAACCAGTTCAACCAACAAAAAGATAAAAAATCACAGGTGAGACATCAAGTCCGCCGACCACTTTTTCAGTATGGCTTATCATCGCAGCCAGATGCTACATCACAAACGCGGACAATAAATTAAAGAATTTGTAGGAACAATAAAATCTTACTATTGCGCACAACATAATTAGTGTTATTATTTAATAATATATAAATTAAGAGTACTGAATCCTACAAGAACCTCTGGATAACTATCGCTAAAAGATCTCAAAGGCTAACAGTAAGTCGGAGTGGCCTAAAAAATTGGCACTAACCCTAAATGGACGAAAGGAACACAAGCGCCTGCGCTAAGGAGAAAGCAGTGATGATAAAGCACATCTCAGGGAAAGACTACGCGGAGGTCCTTCAGCAGATCCACGGAGGCATGACGCCAAGCAAATTAGTGGCGTAGGTATGTCAAATAAGAAAGTGCTGATACCGGAGGATATCGTTAGATTCGATGACGACATCAAACGATGATCGGGAACCTCGAAAATATGAAAGAAGTGTGAAAATGACGCTGTTCCCTCTAAATGCAAGGGAACAGAGGTAGGCCAGAGTAAAGTTGGAGGATGCTAAAGCTATGAAGCGAATTAATAATAGACGAATAAGAATTAGCTAGATGTATGCCAGAGTAAGAAGAGAAACCGAACTGGTGCGCTGCTGTTAGTGTATAGGCTACAACTATGCAGAAAAGAAATTCGAAAGACCAGATAGATAACCAGCCAAAAACACGAGAAGGTACAAGCATTCTGTGATCAGAGGCGTGGAAAGATTTTGGAGAAGCACTAGAAGTGCAAGGAATTAGTTTCGTAGATGAGAGACCTCCAAGGAAATACGCAGAAGCGCTGCACTGCGGAAGATCTGTTCGAGCTCCTGTGTGTGAATACAGAGCTCAAATCGCCCTGAATAGCGAACCATATCACCTCTTTGAGCTATGTAGTCTTGAGTTGCAGACGCTCAAAGAGATCGAGTCGATTGGCGGCGATGGATATGCTTGGATTAGAAACCGAGGCATCAACTTTTTCAGCTGCCATTTCTCACATCAGATAATTTCGCACGAAATTGGAAGCACTAGAAGATGTTTTGCGAGATCTTTCCGGTGCTCCAGTGGTGACTGGAGTCTTAAACGAGAGAGCTTTGGAAAGTGGAATGCCAGCTCAGAACATTCGGTGTAAATCACTTATGAAAAAGGTGATTAGGTTGAACAGAGACTCAATACCTACGTATCACAGACCGGGGTTCGGCGAATCTATATGCTACATATGCAATTCTCACCTCAGCAGCATTATCAGCACCGACGAGTAACTGCAGCGTGGTGGTGGACTACCCTGGAAGTGATAACTACATTACCTTCTAACTGACGAAAGAAAGCCAAAGTTTACGGAGCTTTAGTCGAAAAAAAATTGGCTAGAACATTTCCAAACTAGACAGAAGAAAGGTCTTAAAGTCGCTTAACGGCAGCTTTTCTGACGAGGACAGTGCAGGTCGAATAAGGTTAGTGAGAAATCAAATAGGGATGAATATATTGGTGAGCTTCACCCTGGGCGAAATGAAACAATCGTGAAAAACCACCTCGTGGGAAACAACGGGCTTATTTGTGGCCCGAAAAAATAGAGGAACTGAGGCGAAGAGCTCTGGTATGCAAGCGTAATGTTCCGCGATCTATCGGTAAACCAGAAGCATCCCAAACTGCCAACAGAACACAAGAGGGCGAAAAGGAGCCACGAAAGACTGTAAGGGTGAGGGAAAAAATGTGGAAAGGGCTTTGTGATTAAGGAAACCGATGTCCAAGGAGGCCAGGCTGCAAAATAGTATCTGGCAGGCCGCCTCACATGGGACCTAGTCCACTCATAGAAGCGGATACTCTGAAGCATACCATGGACTCGTTGTACGGCGGGCTTCTCGTGGGAGTAGGAAACGATCTTATAGTCCGTCAGGAAGTTATTACTTTGTTCACTCTAGATGAACTTCGCAGTACGGTTATCAGAATGAAAAAATGATTTCATGCATTTTTGTACAAATATAATCCAGTCTAGAGTGCATTAACTGTCAGATTTTTGTTATTGTGAAAATAAGTATTCAAAAGTTATTTGATGTCAAAGAACCACATTAATTTAATAAATAAACTATTCGATAATATTCATAATTACGATTAATATTTTAATATTGGTAGATATTTTTAAAGTCTTACTGAAATAAGTTTGACGAATTAGCCATCTTGTAGAATTTTCGAATGCCTGCTTTTCTAGCAAAATAATTAAAGCCCGTCCAAAATGAATAAAAGTCTACGTACCCCCAATATCTGAGCATTTCTCTGTTTCTATAATTTTAATTCTAAGCATTCACAGCAAAAACATGTATTCACTTAATTTAAGCTTAAATATAAGTAAATATTTGAACTATTTCTATCAAAGCAATAATAAGAGAGGTATAAATCAAATCTTTACACCCAAAATGCGACAAAAGTCTACGTACAGCTTAACGTGTGTTTAAATAATTTTCATTGCGCACGTTTTCATTGAATGGTGAAATTCGTATTAGATTCAAGATCTGACGGCGCGTTGACAAGTAATTGTCAATTGGTTTAAAGTGATCATGACTCCGATTAGGAAAGAAATCTCTGATGACGTTAGAAAATTAATTGTGAGCCTTAGAAAAGAAGGGCGATCTTATCGTGAAGTTAGTGAAATAGTCAAAAAATCCCGGTCAAGTGTTCAAACTGTAATTTGAAATTACCAGAGGACAAAATCATTTGAAAACAAACTAAGGAGTGGAAGACCGCGAAAGCTGACCGACCGTAAAGAGAAAAGGATACTCGCAGAAATACAAAATAATCAACGTATGTCGTCAAAATTACTAGCTGAAGGCATCAAGGAGGTTAAGGGCAAACACTTACAACTGTGCGCAGAGTGCTCCACCATAACGGCTATTTTAGCACCTCGGAAAAACCCATTCATTAGTAAAACAAATGAAGGTAAACGACTCGAATATGCAAAACTCCATGAAGGCAAGCAGGAAAATTTTTAAAATAGCGTCTTGTTTAGGGACGAGAGCAGGTTTAATATTTTCGGACATGACAGTAAGCAACGAGTGAGGAGAAAACCAAACGAAGGCTTCAAAAACCAAAATTTAATTGGTACGGTAAAGCATGGGGGTGGAAGTGTTCTTGTTTGGGGATGCATGTCGGCGGCGGGGGTGGGGAATTTAGTTGTTATCGACGGTATTGTGGATCGTGCTGTATATTTAGACATATTTAAAGCTAATTTAAAACGATCTGCGCAAAAATTGGGACTAGGGCCGTCTTGGGTCTTCCAACAAGGCAATGACCCCAAACATACAGCGCAGATTGTGAAAGAGTGGTTGATTTTTAATATCCCCAAACTCCATTCCCCACCCTAATCTCCGGACTTAAACCCAATCGAACATTTATGGGAACATTTGAAGTGCCAACTTCAAAACCATAAAGTTTCAAACAGATTCGACCTAATTTCCGTTCTTCATGAAGAATGGGACAAAGCTACACCAGAAATTGCAAAAAATCTAGTCGATTCAATGCCAAGCCGATTGAAAGCTGTAATTTCTTCCGAAGGAGGCTCCACCAAACACTAGTTTTTACGACAACTAATGTTAAAGGTACGTAAACTTTTGTTCTTTTTTATTGTATGAAATGTTATTATTTTTGTTTTCTGTTAATTTGCACTAAATGAATATATATATTTTGGACGTGATATGAAATAAGTTTATTGTTTTCATTATTCCTTATCATTTTTGTTGACATCAGTCGTTCAGTTCAATATTTTTCATGAAAATTGCAAGGGTACGTAGACTTATGTGCATGACTGTACATATTGCCCACAGACTATTTACCTATGTTTTTAATACATTCGAATAGATACGACGACCTTCACTGGCTTTCAGTGCTATTAAATAATTTCAATCTTAGGTGTAAACAACTTTCAGCTGTATAAATTCACATTGTTTGATTGACATCAAATCCACCAGCTGAAATACAACATGCACAATATGGAAAATTCCGCAAATGTCTATGCAATTGTATAAGCTTTACTCGAACCATTAAGTTTTTTTTCTTCAAAAGGCATCGTATTGAAACCAGATGATTTATAGTCGAGAAAGTGAAAGTCTCCCAAATTTCGTACTGCAATGCAGACCTACAAAACGACAGCAGGCAACCAGTTTGAAATTGATTTCATTGAACTCATCGGTTTAATTGTTGTTATTATGACTAGTCAGCCTCAATCAAGCAATCTTTCGACTACAATCGATTCGCTGTACCAACATAATTTTTGCGCGAGTGCACAGCATGCGATCACGCCGACGTCTTCTATAAACAATTGCCAGGCGAGCTGACTGACTGACTAGTGAATAAGAGACAAGATAGTATGGGCCAATTAATTGAAGATTGTATAAGATCGATTTGTTGTGATTCTGTTCAGATAAATGCACGAACAAAGCACTACATTAGAAATGCGTCTGTGTATACAAGATATGATAAGATACGAACGCAGATCATATATTATTTGAAATGACTTGATCTGATATTTTATTATGGTATCATTTTTACGCATTTTTAATGCAGGACTCACTGTGGTTGTGAAATTTATCTCATTACTTTTTCCTCTAATTTCTTTGAGTCTGCTCCCTTTACTCTTCGCTCAGCATAGCCGGATAGATGCCTCCTAGGCTCGGAGGTTTGTATTTTTCAAAGTACATTGTTGCATCGCTGACCTTTTCACTAGTAGATCAAGCTGTCTACCAGCATCAAGCTGTTTACCAGCATCAAGCTGTCTACCAGCATTTCCTACTGCTGCGAAGAGCAGGAGGTTTGGTCAGAAGCCCTAGTGCCCTTTGCATTTCAATCAAAGGGGCGTCCGGAAAGTGATTCCCAAGTAAATCACCACCTGGGTAGCGTAGAGAGTCCAATTTAACTGATTGGTCTTTCTCCAGGATCTTGCACACAATCGAAATCTCATGTACAGCTTCGGTAGCTCATGCGGGCACCTCGTTCGCATTAGCCGGAGTTGCCTGCTTCAGCACATCCCTCTTCCCCTTTGTGAGAATTTGGGAGGAAGTATTTTTTCTCCTGGTACGGCAGTAGTCGGGCATCTAATTGACGCTGTACTTACTTTATCATAGCCTGTAACTAGTAGGGATGCTATATGCAAGTTCTAAAATTTAATGGCCATGGAATATTCCCTGATGGTAACCTGTGAGCTTCCACTGGAACCCGAATGCTTTATTGCAGTCATGCAAAAAATTGGACTTGCAGAATCCAAGCTCCTGTCGTATTGAGCACACCAAATAGAGGTTGATTCGAACACACCTGGCATTCATTCAGAAGATGCGTCTGCCGCGCAATGCTTAAACTCAAACATTTGTGTTTATTATTATGAGCGTTAGATACGGCTTCCAAAGTAAGCGACACGCAGAGCATGCAGGATTTGAAATCATGTCGTGTGAAACGTAGCAAAGAAACAAATCGGCATGTCCTCTGATCGATTTCCGCTATAATATCCATGTTTTTCTTGTCACAAAAATTGTAAAGAATAAAAGAAATGACGATATTCTTAGCAAGGTTGCTACTTTATTTAATTTAATGAAGATTATTTTAATCAAGATTAAGGGGAGCTTCTCCTGTAAATGGATTAAAAAATCGTTTTTTTTATTTTTTTGTTTGTTATTCAATTATATATGCATTAAGAAATACGCATGTAAAATTTCAGGCTGGAATTCGCAAAATTGTGGAAGTTATGAGTTTTTTTGTCACGTCGTGTTCAACCTCCGGATTTTGACGCGCCGATCTAATGATCGCTTTCCGGCGGTCAACGCGTCTCTTGGGTGCTATTGAAAACTCATTATGAGTGAAAAATTATTTTATGGATTCAGGAACTTTTCTAGAAAATAGTTTTACTGCGAATGTGCATGTGTGAGTGTGACAAATTAGTATGCGACTTTTTTTTCCAGCTGCAGCCTCAGTTATACGTAGCATTTCAGGCAGTGTGACAGCGTGCACGTATAAAAATGCCAAAAAAAGTTGGAAAAACAGGCAATTATCGTCGTTCGCGACCGCGAAAAGTGTATCCTCCTCGAAAGTGTTCGAATTCCGATAACGAAAGTGCTGGTCCGAGTGCTTCAAGAAAAAAATTACGCTCCTCAAGTGCTGAAGACATTTCTATTTCTTTATCACACTACTACCGAATAATTTCTTTCGTAACTGTTTTTCAAGCTATTTCTGAAAGAGTGATTTGCCGCAACTGTAAAAATCAAGTATTTTTCGAAGAAAGCGGTAGTCGCGGATTTGGTTTCAAGATAGTGCTCAAATGCAAATGTGGTAGGGAAGAAATCCCGTCGTCCCCATTTATTCAAAATGCATACGACATTAACAGAAAACTTGTTTTTGTCATGAGACTTTTGGGTGTTGGAAGAGAAGGCCTCAATTTATTTAGTGGTTTGATGGACATGGGCCAGCAACTGAGCATCAGTGCTTACACGAAAATTGTTTAGCATATCTACGACGCAGGCAAAGCTGTTTTTCTTTGGTCAACTCTCAAAGCTGTGAATGAAGAAAAAGAAGAAAACAAAAAACACGGATTTGACGAAAATAAATTTACTGTTTCTGGAGACGGTTCATGGAAAAAACGTGGCTTCAGCTCATTATTCGGCGTTTTGACTCTTCTTGGATTTTACACGGGGAAAGTTATTGATTCTGTTGTGAAAAGTGGTTTTTGCATGAACTGCACAATAAAACATTCACAATGTGACGATGCAGAGTTTGAACAATGGTACGCTACACACGCAGATGAATGCTCAGCAAATCATAAGGGCTCAGCTGGAAAAATGGAAGTAGATGGAATTCTCGAAATGTTTGCAACATCTGAAGAAAAATATAAAGTTCGATACGAAAATTATATTGGTGATGGAGACTCAAAAACTCACAAGGCCTTAGTCGACGCTCAGCCATACGGTCCAGATTTTGGAATAAAAAAAAAAGAGGATATCGGGCATGTTGCTAAACGCATGGGGAACCGACTGCGAAACGCAAAAAAATTACACAAACTGGGAGGTAAAGGAAAACTCACGGATACTTTGATCAAAAAATTAACCACTTACTACGGGCTGGCAATTCGACGTAACAGTGACTCTGTTGAAAAGATGAAAAATGCAGTAATGGCAACATATTTTCACTATTGCTCAACTGATGCTGAGCCGCGCCACGAATTTTGCCCGCCAGGAGCAGACAGTTGGTGCGTATGGAGAGTAGCTCAGGCAGAGAAAAAAATCAGAAACTTCAAACATCCCTATGTCCTATTCCATTCTGACGTGCAAAAACATTTACTCCCTATTTATGAAACTCTATCTGAAGATGCACTTATGGAAAGATGTTTGGGAAATTTTTCGCAAAATGCAAACGAAAGTTTCAACGCGCTCATTTGGCGATTAGCTCCGAAACACGTGCATGCAGGTTTTAAAATCGTCCAAATCGCAACTTTTATAGCCACAGTCATTTTTAACGATGGTTTCAACGGTGTCTTGAAAATCATGGAGGTTTTGGAATTGAAAATTGGCCCGTCGTGCAAAGCGGCTGCCGAACAACGCGACAATGATCGGCTACTACGTCAAGCGCGCGCCTCATCCGCACAGACTAAAGAAGCCCGAACCCTTGCGAGAATGGAGAAAATGAAAGAAAATCAACTTTACGAAGAGTCAGAGGGTATGCTTTATGAACCAGGAATAGCAGAATAGTGCTTTCATATGGGTAAGTTGACAAAAACATACTTCTTTTGGAACTAAAAACTTTAAGCGCGTTTTTCTCGAAACCATGCTTTTCAAACTGGCGTGCACGATAACTAAAAAACGGCTTGACCCATTTTAAAAGTTTATATATCAGATTAAAGCGTATTAAATTTCGAATGGAACATCGTCGAGAAAGTTGCATAAAAAATTTTTTTAACACACTTTTTTTAAACAAATTTGTTGAAAAAAAATGAAAATTTTGCAAATTTTGTTGTAGTTTTTGTAAAAATCATTTTTTTTAAACAAAGACGTCGTTCCATAGAGGACTCAAAAACAAACAAAAAACATATGACATTGTTTGTTCCAGAATCAACTCCTGAGGCTGAGGCCATTTACCTCTGCGAAAATAACATGTCCCAATTTGAGCAACCATATCTCAGGAACGACTCAATATTTTTACATAAAACTAACAATGTAGCAGTCTCTAATAAAGAATAATAATTTCATAAAAAATTCAAGATTAGGCAACCCATAGTTTTTTTTAAATCCACGCTCGAAATTAAGGAGCGAAAAACCCCGTTTACAGGAGAAGCTCCCCTTAAGTTGCAGACCACTCACCATTACAAATCAAGGTCGACTTAAGTTCCTGGTCCTCTTTGGGCACTATATTTATCTTACTCCCCTCTCTCGCTTTTTAGAGTCAGGAGACCTACACAGCCGCGCAACTCAGATTTAGTCCCAACACTGACCTCATCAGCATCTGATTTTAGTTCAAATGCAATCTTGAAAGAGTGATGGATCCTTGCCGAATGACTCCTTCGTTATTGGAGCGTCTTGCTTCGGGTTATGCTTAGGGGTCTCAGGATTCTGTACTTAGATTTCATATTATCTATTAGCTATCACTCCTATGTATACGAAGGGTCAACTTTTCGATCCCATTCGTAAATGTGCTAGCCTGGGCCTCCAGGAGCGATAAAGCTTTTTCATTTAAGATGAAGAAAGGCCCCATCTACTCTCAATTCAATAATTCTGTTTCAATTTATAATTTAATATTATAGATGTTTATAAAGAATGCGGTCTTGTTGGCTTCATTCTGACTACACCAAGAGAAAATATATTTATGTTAACAACCATGTACAAAGATTATTTGTGTACGATTCCGTAAAAACCTATAGTTTCTTTTGAAGTATGGGGAAAAGAGCAATAAAAATCTCTATTTCTGTAGGTGGTCAAAAAAAATTGAAAATAATCAAATTAAATTTTTTGCGCAGATGGAATCTTTAAATAAATATATTTGTCATTTTTAAATGTACTCGTATTTATGCCAACCAAAGCACGTTCGTTAAAAAATGCCTGTATATTTGTTGGTCATAACTAGCACTCTTTGGTACTAAATAAGTTCAAAAACTACACGGCATCATTCTAAAGATTTGTGAAACTGTCGATTACCTGCTAGCGGTTTTTTTCGTACAGAAGTTAAGTGGCGGTGAATGACATGCGATTACTAAAACAATGAGGTATTTCGATTATATAAATCAAATTTAGAACGCTGGTGAATATTCATATGCTTGCGTCAGAGCATACCTAAAACTTAGTTCTTAGAAGAAAGATAACTTTTCAGAAAATAATTCCTGAAACCAGATGAGTAGTTATTTAAAAAATACGCTTAGTATCTACGATGTTCTGCAGAATTTTCTATTCGTGTAGTTTATATTTATGGCTCTTTGTCGGGAACAATTGGTAATCAAATTTTACATAACCGCATTTTCAATTGTAAATGTGGGCTTTAAATGTATTCATTTGCTAACTGTAACCAGAACTCGAAGTCAAGTTGATCTTGCTGAGTTTTGTCAATTCGGACTAAGTGCATCTTTGTGTGTACAACTGAAGAGTTTTATCTGCAGGGTTGGTCTATGTTGGCAGACTAAAATCGGTTAAAGGTTTCCCCAAAAAATTTTGATCCAATATCCAGTGCTTTGAAACAAATACGGCGAAAATGCATACAAATGAGAAAATTAATTGTCTCATGCCAAATGGAAAGCCGAATTCGTATCGATTCAAGAGTCATGCCAACAATTATTCTTATGTAAGACTTCAGATTATTCTATTGCTAATCAATTATACCAATTTTTTTCTGCTTCATCTTTCATCGCTAACGTTCATTGAGAGCATGTTATGGTGTCCAACTTAATTTTTTGATAACCAGCGAAATTGATTGTAAACATGCTAATGGAGTCAACTACCGTCCGCCTATTTAAAAAATTGATGACACAGCTGGTGGTATCATCACATAAGTGCATTCGGTGCGAGGTCTCACGGATTCTCCCCAGAACCCCCTAGAACAGGTCTCGCTCCAACAGAATTGAAATACAACCGCTACATTAAAGACAATGCATTTGCGGAATTTAGCAATTGCCGTATCATGCGTCAGTGTCGGGAGGCAATTTGTTGTTTTCATTTGGCGATGAGCCATCCGAGTGCAAGTTAAGTACATCTGCACTCGTTCACGTGCACTTCAGCGCGAAGTATGCGGGGGAGAATGCCATGTCATGGGTACATAAGCTGACTTATGTATACGTTGACGTGTGCTGTAGCATGAATGGCGAGCATTGAAAGATTTGGGGAGTCCAGTTCAAGTAGAGATTGATTTAAACAGACAAATATTAGCCTTTTCAGAAAAATCCAAACAATGCAAGTGTAAATTTACTAACTTTCATGTCATATAATTTCTAGATCATCTATGCTAGATTCGATTTCATGCTCACCTTTGATCAGGTCTTTTCGATTGCAAATTGCGGCCACGGTAATTGCGGGTGACGCCAACAAACCTCGAAGACACTTTCTAAATACGACAAAAGATTTTCAGAGACACTGAATTTTCTTCGATAGGAGCAACTAGAGAACTTCAATCTTTCACGTAATTATTTTTCCGATCACTTTCGATTTTGGCACACTGAGCAATAGAATAGCGCTTATGAAATTATCGATTCTTGTCACAACCACTCCGAGATGAATTTCTCTTCGCACAGCGGATTATTAACAACTAAACTATGTACTCAGCTACTTTTCACTTTGTAGCAATACGCCATATTGTGTATGAGTTCGTTCGTTGACAGACGAGAAGATTGCTTTTTCATCTTTCGGCACGACTCGTTCAATAACAAAGCACGAACACGACGCGCAAAACAGCAGAGAGCGAGCCGATTGGAATACAAAACAACGGAGGGCAGACAGAGACAATAGTAGTTGCGTTCTGTAATGGGAATTCGCAATAGAATGAAGTTGGTTGAATATTGAATAGGTTTGAGTATCGGGATGGTTGCAGGTAGGTCGGTAATCAAACGATTTGAAATGTTCTAAATAGAATTGTCCTAAAAATTCGAATTTGTTGATCTAGTTTTGATTCACCTAGGAATTCAATTGCTTTATCTTTGTGTAGTTGAAATTTATTTCAAAGCAGATATGCCATTATATTAAATAAATATGTAAAAATAACTAATTCAATAAATTTTTCAGTTACTTTCTCGTTCCTGAGTGGATGGGTCGGGGTTTTCTTTCAATGTAGTGTTCATCTTCAGTTCTAGAGTAAAAAACTATTCCCCCTATAACTTTGATTTACAATGTTAAGTAATGTATTAGGATCGGTTTGATTACGATTCACACAATAAGCAAATGCGACACAACACTCTCGGCAATGCAATTCTTTTTTTGCTCTTTTCAGTAATTACCACCACAGCTGAGGGAGTGACACTAAATTGGGAAAGTGATTTCACGATAAACTATTTGCTAACACAATATCCGAAAGGATATTTCCATATGCAGAATAAAAGACGGTTCAAGCAGACTAAAGACACAGCCAACACCAAAGAGAACTAAAAAATCGGAGCATTTTCTAATGGCAACATTCGATTTAATGTGCAGACTATGAAGTGTATGGTAAAAACATTAGGCGAAAACGTTTAAGTCAATCAATACACATATGACCAACATTAATTTGCTCGATACCTGCAAGGGTATTATCAAACGAATGCGTTCATATTTGATGGCGATTTTTCATCCGATTCACACTTCTTTACAAAACGATTTACACATTAATTCACATAGCCGATATACAATTCAAATATTTCATGGTGTTCTATAACTTTTTCTTGTTTCTCTTAAGATCATTTCCCTGACAATTACTTTTCTAAGGAAAGAACAGAATTTGATGTAATACAGTACAGTAGTTGTTTCTCGTCTTAAACTGGGGCTTTTTCGACTAGTTTAAACCAATGGCCGCACTCACAACGTTTCGGTTGTCCCTTCTGAAGCCACATCCACTGCACATAGGTTTGGTCTTCTTCGCCTAAAACAAATTATTTTAGATTTAGTGGGCAGCTTCGATTGTAGAATGATGAATATACTTACAAATACATCCTACAATACGTGCATCGAATGCTGATGGAATTAAATTAGGTTGGTCTTTGCTACCGGCGCCGCGCTTGAAAACTTTCATGTCGAAGGGATTGTCGTTGCCGGCGGCCTTTGCTAGAAGTTCACGCTTTTCGATACCAGTAGCGTGTTCGACGGGGTCATTCATCACTATGAAGGTAATTAAATTAATTGTGAATATAGCGATCAATGTCAAAAAATGTGCATGCGAAATAAATGTAGGAATCAATGGTGCACATTTTTCTTTTTATGAGAATCAAATAAGACATAAACGACGAGCATATCACAGCGCCGGTTAAAAGGAGCCATGTATTATGAAAAACAAATTAAACTCTTGTTCTTGGTGAGTTGCAAGAAACGATTTTTTTAGTTTGACATTGGAGTTCCCTAGCTGCAGTCTATAATAGTTACGAAGTTCTAAAGAGGTGCCCAAATTTGCTTTTTAAATTCAAAGTCACACTTTGCTATTTCTTCAACTATTCAAGCTGTACCTAGAAATGCAAAAATTTTGCTATGTCCAATAAGAATATTAACCTTCTCATCCAACCACAACAGAGCATTATGTAAACACACATCGTTCGCCAATTATAGGTTAGTTCGCAAATAAAAACGCTTGAACAAATTAGATAGTTGGAAACGAGAAAAGAATATTGGTCGACTCAGTTCGCAGGCAATTATCGATATATTTTATGAATGATTGATAAGAGAGGTAAATCGGTCAGCCAAACTGAGTAATCTTTGCATGTGATTTTATGCATATTTTTCCCGAACGATTGCCAAGATATAATGTAATTCATAAACAAATTCATAAATAAATTACGATTTCCTTAACATTCCGTCAAGAAAATATTCAAATAACTGAAAATCATACGAAAACTGCTCATTACGTAACCTCATTTAGCACATCCCAACTTCTCAGTCTGGGGTAGTGGACATGTCAAATAGCTGCGGCCGTCTTGTTTTACACGACATTCTTTAAGAATTCGATTGGACTTACTTTTACAAAACCGCACTGGCGTGTAGGTGACTTGTTTGCGGGCTGCAGCGCGAACTGCTAAACGAGTGCAAATCGATGCCATTTTTGTGGAAATTTCACTAAATTCGCTTACAATGCGCACTATAAAAAGGCCCGACAAGGTAAAAGTCTCGTCCGGAAAAAATTCGCTTTGCGTTCGGTTCGGCGTTGAAATGACAGTCAGACGGCAAATTTGCAGTGAAGTTGGCTTAATGTGTGATAGACGGGTAAAGTGTAGTTTAGTACAGATGAATGGTTTATGTTCTCGCAGTTCTCGGAAATAGATCTCACTACAGAGTTCACAGAGAGATGTCACTAAAAGTTCTTTCAAATTTAAATTCAAAAAACTTTGAAATTCGAAAAAGTGGATAATGAAGTCAAAGTTTTTGCTTCTGGGAATATTAGCTTTACACAATTGTCTACGTTCTCATATTTATTGACTGAAATAATTTACGGCTTCGAATGTTTTAGAGCCAGAGCTTAAATAATGAAAGCCGCAAATCCCTTACCACCATACTAATCATAGCAATCCTGGATCATTTGGAACGAGCTTTAACTCAAAGTTGGAATTCAATATCTCATGAAACACTCTTTACAGTGAAGCAGAAAGTAGATGCTGCTTGCAGAACTGAGCTGCTACATGGTCTTTATTTTCAGCCAAATATTTAGACCTTTAGCAACGTGGACCCTAATATTTTTTATGTATGCACAACCATGCAATTTTTATATGCTTTGAGCAGAAACTACATGCATCAAATCGTTTTTTCTGACAAAACTTCGGACATTCCTAATTCTTGGCAATCTCCATGCTTGCACAAGTAAGCTGGGTACACAGCTTAAGAAATTATCCATGAAGAAATTAACCATGAACGGTCTTCAACCAGTGGGTTCGTGATTCTTTGCGATTTACGAAGTTAGAAAGTTCCTTTTGCATGAACACACTTTCATTAAAATAACTCTTAAACACATTCAAGTACATACAACTTGTATAGCTCAAATAAAAACAATTCGTTTCTTCAAACTCACAACCTTAAACAGGCTGTTTTTATACGTCACGAAACTTTTGAAGGTCTCATCTATTTTAGACAGCAACCGAACATTCTAGATATTAGATGTTCTGGACGATTTTTACTGACCTTTTCAGATAAATGGCGCGGAATCCTTCTTTGTTAATGAAAATGTAGCTAGGCAGCATATGCATACAAAATATACCCTCCATACCTTTCAGCCAATAATTTAAAATCTCATTAAAATATGAAATTATTTTTATTATATCAGCTGCTTTTGTTTTGATTACATAAATTACTTTCATAATAATATTTAGTGCATTTATTATTTGCTCTTCTTAGGTTCTAAGTTTCTATTCTATGGCTATCTTCTTTATTTATTTTTTTTCAGAAATTTTCTACTACTATTTACTCTCTTTAAAATAATTAATCTTAATTTCTTTCTGTTTCCTTTAGATCACTGGTATTTTTGTCGAAATTTGTGTGAACTTTTTCACTATACATGCACTTCTTTCATATACTCAACACATATTACGGTTCGTTTACTGTTTTTGACATTTGGCTAAACTTTAGAAATTTACTGATGCTTAAAAATACTTTTCGAAAAAGAAATGTACAGATGTATAATATAAAGCAAACAATAATAAAAATGGTTCGTGTATATTTGTTGCTCGATTGCTTAATATATTTGACATTTTTCATAAATATTTTATCAATTTAACATTTTATTGCAAATCATCTAAAAAATCAACTAAATTTCTTGGTACATTAGATTTTTTGAGCTGTTTGCTTTTGTTTTTGTTTTTCCTCTCAATTTGTTGCTTTGCTTTCATAAATTTTAACTTAATTTTAATTATATTTTGTACAAGGACATTTATTAATTACAATATGTAAATAATGAGGAAAGTCTTTTATTTAGAAATTTGTAGGATTTCTTTTCTTTTTGATATTTTTGCAATTTTATCGAGTTGTTTTAAGTTTTTGTTGCTTTCGATTGAAAGAAAATGGTTGATTCTTTTGATTACATGACATTTTTGTATAATCGAGTGTGATCGAATTTACGATGGAAAGTTTTCATAAGAATCCCATATCTAAAGCTGTGTATAAAGCTCGGATATCGCTATGACTTGATATTCGCCAAAATGGAAAATTCAAGTTTTTCGCTGCTGTCTCTTCATCTGGACCATCACCGATTACAACGTACGTACTTTTGCGGCCAAATCGTGTAACTATTCGTTCAAAACATGACTCTTGCCCTGAAATTTGAGAATATAATAGATTAAGTGGGGAGTATAATGAATGCTCTTATGATAAAAGAGAACATGATTTGAATTTTTCCAGGAAAAAGAGAAAAAAACTAAATAAATTTTAAAAAATACAGTACAAGGACCATGCTAAATATTTTAAATATTTAAAACTTAAAATAATAGTTATATTAACCCTAGAATGGTACGGTAAATTTTTGGATGATTTTAGGTACATGTTTTTACTAAAAAGAAGGCAACAATAGTATTATCTACGTTTTTTATTTGATCATTAAACATAAAAAGATTATATAGCTTCTAGCCTCATGGCAGTCAGAGTAGCCAACTGGCTGATGCGCGACGAAATATATACCGCATGTGAGTAAAAATTACTCATCGGTACCATTCCAGGGTTAAACGTATTTTTGCGAAAACTTAAACTTACCCACTTTATGTGCGCTATAGATATTTTCAATAGAAAATATTTGTCCCAAACCAAACAATAAAACTTTTGCTAGTGCTGGTGCTAATTGTGTAGTAGTTACTAAAACATTGACACAGTTCTCACGTTGTGCTATCATATTTAAACATTTTGTTGCCAAACTAGCCCAGTTATCGGTTGCTACTTCGATTTCGGAACGAACTTGAAGCCATTGATCACGTTTCGGTTGACCGAGAAGACCACCAACACTAAAAAAGATGAATGAACAGTAATTAAAAAATCAATTTATCTGAATTATCTAAAATATCTGAATTATATAAAATATAAAATATCTGAATTATCTGAATGATCTAAAAATTCATTTGAAAAGTCTTTGTAAAGCTTAGGAATAAAATGTGTTTTTAAAGGGCAATTTAGCTTTGTATTTTAAGATGTTTAATTTATTTACCAAACAAGGCATCATACACAACAGCATGATACAAATCATGATACAAATCATTATAACAACAACAAAATACATATTCTTCCAACACATCAGAAAACAAAATACATTACAACTTTTATTTTAGTTACTTTACTTTAATATATTTTAATTTAAGC
The DNA here is from genome assembly GCA_963978885.1 of Nemotelus pantherinus. Taxonomy (NCBI): domain Eukaryota; kingdom Metazoa; phylum Arthropoda; class Insecta; order Diptera; family Stratiomyidae; genus Nemotelus; species Nemotelus pantherinus. Next base: position 80,184,787 of record OZ022266.1, read on the forward strand.
TAGTTTGATGGGAAATTAAGTGGGATGTTGGAAGTCTTTTGGATCATAGAGGTCCCTCAAAACGAAAAGTAAAAACTGTTTCTGAACAGATTCCACTCTATCACTATGTACCTAAAAAAACTGCGTTCCATATTATGCAGTCATATACTAAAAGAGGACGCACCAGAGTGATATATATTCTTGAACTCTTTAGGACGTCTCTTAATGAATCTGAGCTGTTTATTAGCCCTGGCAAGAATTTTGTCATAGTGGAGGTTGAAGCGCATCTTATTGTCCAATACTACCCCGAGATCTATAATATGATCAACCCTATTCAATATGGTGTTGTTAAGGCAGTAAGAATACTTTTTGATCGTATTCTTACGGGAAAAGCTTATTACATGGCACTTGTTAATGCTAAAATTTATTCTCATTGCACCACTGTTCTAGAGATTGAAACTTGGATTGTAGAAAAGTTGCGTCAGATTGCGTGTTTACGCTGTGGTAGATTTTTAAGTCATCTGCATAAAAGAGATGGGGTATACCAAGCAGTGTCTCAGAAAGATCAGAAATGAAGATGTTAAAAAGCAGGGGGCCTAGATGACTGTCTTGCGGTACTCCAGAAGATGCGAAATTTTTTTTTTGGATAAGTGGCCCTGAAATTTAACAAGCTGAGTTCGATCGCGAAGATAAGACTGGATCCAATTAAGAAGGGACCCTGATATACCAAAGTTGCGAAGCTTGTATACTAGAGCTTGATGGTCAACCCAGTCGAAAGCCTTACTGAAGTCCGTATAGACTGCGTCAATTTGACTTCTTTTTTCCATTTCACCGAGCACATCAGAAACCAGGATCATGAGATTGGTAGAAGTCGATCTACCCTAAGAAATCCATGTTGTTGCTCATTTAGAAGAGGGTCGATTATGCGAGTAAGTTTTTCACAAACTAGCTTGTCAAAAAGTTTGGAGATAACAGATAGATTAGCGATCCCCCGATAGTTATCGACTGATCGTTTATCACCACTTTTGAAAATAGGCGTAAGGTATGAAGATTTCCAGAAAGCTGGGAAAACACCTAGGGACAGGGATTTATTGAAAATCATGTGTTTTGGTCCGCAAATTGAACGACGAAGAAAGGAAAAACCAAATCAGGGCCTGGTCCTTTGCCGATCTTTAGTTCATGAATAGCTTCAATAATAGCCTCTTGTGTAAAGACAAACCCGTCGATAAGAGGCCTTGCGGTGATTCAAGCAGATATAGTAGAAGTGGAGGTTTTTGGTAAGCAAAAAGTATTTTGAAAATGATCAGCGAAAAAGTTACATATGGCTTGTGGGCAGGAATAAACTATGTTACCACGGGACATCGAACAAGGATAGCGAGTTGTTTTACGTTTCAAGTTAACGAAATCATAAAACTTCTTGGGATCACTAATCATTTTTTTCCCCCATTGAATAAAAGTAGAACTCATATGCTTCGCGAGATTTGATAGAACATTCTTTGGTTAGCTGATCGTATAATCTGATTAGAAACTCATTTAGCAAGCTTTCATTTTTCATTGCTTTGTATAATTTATTTCTACGGTTTCTGAGACACCTTAAATTATTGTCGAGCCAAGGCTCTGAGAGTTTGCTTTTTTTCTTCAGCTTCGGTACGAATAAATGAATGGCATTGAAAATTATTTTGTAAAAGGAAGACACTGATTCATCTAAATCTAATAACGTAAGAGCAATTGTCCAGTCCACTGTGTCCAAATAGTTTCTAATGCTTAAGTAGTCAGCATTTTGAAAATCATATACAATTTCATTATTGTACGATTGGCTGAAAGAAATATTTGTAAAAGCGGAGTGATGGAGAGTGTTTGAGAAAAGATTCTCGGCGTCAATAGTTGGGCTAACCACCACTTCGTCATAACAGTTCGTAAATATAAGATCTAACCAATTGCCATTTTGGTTAGGGATAGGAATTATTTGCTGTACGTACTTATAAGGTTGAAGTCAATGGAGTCCAAAAGGTTGATTGGAAGGGGAACGAAACTCGAGAATGAAATTGATTTTTGGACGATTGAAGTCCCCCAGAACAATTATTTTGTCATCATCTTGTAAGGAAGCTGTCACTAAAGATATCAAGTCACATACGTCCATGTAAGTAGTTGAGATGGGATATAAACGATACCAATATAGAGGTAATGCTTGTCAAATAAGACTTTGACGAACTTGTGTTCAAAAAGTTTGTAAGAACTGGTCACAATAAGTCCACTAGAAAGGATATTGTGAATCGCAATGAGTACACCGCCTCCTCTTGAATCTCCAGTATAAAGGTAGTCGCGATCGGTTCTATAGATGGTCCAGTTAGTGTGAAGAATATCTTCGTTTATATATGAGTCGTTCAACCACGTTTCAGTGATCGTTAGTATATTAAAATGATTCAAAAGATAATGCATTGCGTAAATGGAGGCGCAATTTCAAGGTCAAAGTGTTTTTTTTTTGGAAAATGGAAGGAGTTGACACGCAGGCTAGGAACTAACTTCTTACGCTGTGGCTAAAGCAATTCAATCTGTGTGTACCATTAAAGCTAACGAGTATATTGCGTATTTGATTGCTCTTTATTTAGAGCATCCTGAGCAAAAGTGAAACTAGATTGGTCTAGATTTCTACATAATAATTAAAGAATTAGTGGCTTGAACGAAGGAGGCGCGGATCCATATAATGGTGAAATCGCTGAGGCTTACCTCGGTGCCACAAATGGCCGGAAACATATCTGAAATATCTTTCGAATTATATATTTCTATAAAGATGGTACAGAAGTAGCTGGAAAGCTCGCTCCACTGTCAACCAGAGAAGAGCTAGCCGGAAAGCCTGCTGCATCGCCCACGGGTCACTTGGCAGTACCTCCGATCAAAAGTTCAGGCTTTCAAGCCTACTCCATGGACTCTTGGCAATTCAATTTTCCCCCTGTCTTGTTCCATCGCATTACCAAGGTAATAAAGTAGGGTGGTTTGAAGAAGTCCCTACTCAGCGACATCCACAAGAAGCAGGAACTAAGCTGATTCAGGCTCCCGCTGCAGTTATCTCAGATGCCGACTCCACTTACGCGATCACCATCAAGCATAAGCTCTGTCCAGGTTCATACAATCTGGAGGAGTGCCTCACGGATCCTAAGAAGATGAGGAAGCATTCCTACCGTGATATTGTCCGATAAGGACAAAATGTCCCTAACGTGGAAAGTGCGAAATGAAGTGATTCGTCCCGTAACTCAAGCTCCCGCGACACTCAGAAATAGAAAAAATCAGCTGAGCCACCAAGCCATTAGCCCTAACCAAACATGAGTCTGCGACATAAGCAACTGTCAAAACCGATCGGTTTTAGAGCAAAAAAGGCCCTTTTTGACATACGCAATCACGAGTGAACATAAGTGCCCATACAGCGCATAAGCGAAGTCGTATCTCATCACCACTTTACGTACGGAGAGCTCATAGCAACAATTGAGCAAAAGGTTGCTTAATGAGCATGCCATTTTTCTGGCTGTTCGGAAAGTTATGTTAGGGTGCAACATATGCTTTGCGTGGTTTACCTCGTCGCATATGCGCACGTACGTACGCAGATTCATCACTGGTTGGACCTATTCTTGTCTACAAGAGCTGGAAAACATAAGACTGCTCCGATTGGTAAAACTCGGCCAATCAATTAAATGGCTAAGGAGGGCCCGGTGTTGACAGAAGTGCGCTGAATGGTATCCACGTAACCTTCAGCCAACTGTTAAATATGGGGTGGTTCTGTGATGGTGTGGTGATGAATGCGGTACAATTGGATTGGGAATGTAGAATTTGTAGAAGAAATAATGGACCATAAAATAGTACGTAGATATTTTGAAACGAATCTCTCCACAATGCATAGTTTTCGGTTTTATATAATGGCCCCGCACAACTGCACTCGTCTCCATAGTCCCCTGATTTCCAATTGAATATTTGTGGGTACATTGAGCAAAAAGGTTGAAGAACGGAAACCACAAACGGTTTCTTCTTTCAAAAACATTTTAAAAGAAGAATTGGGCAAAATACAGCTATCGGACACCAAAAGATCAGTGGCGTGGCGTTCATAGAAGCAAGGAAAGCATTGCTTCCCTTACATTTGGCTGGCATACATTTCAAATTCATTGTATTTTTCGAAATCGCGAAATAATCGTTTGTAAATATTTTTTAAAAAAATTTCCCAAAACAAATTGTGAACATCTCACACAGCTGACGTGGTAGCACCACAGAATGAAAATAATGAGAGAATAACCACCGCTTGGAAGTAACGTAAAAATTGCATCTACGACCGTTTATTTGACCCCATATAGACTAGACTGTGACATCATTAAAAAAAATGTGTTTATACGATCTGTTTGGAAGCAATGAAAAATTTTCTTCCTAGGGGAAATTATCTTCTCAAGAGAGAGACTCAGAGTGGAGCTGCGAACATACGAGTATGAATACTGTGAAACTTATTTCTGCGTTCCCCTCACGCGTAGCAGAGTACATTGTTATTGGTATCATTTTGCTTTGCTTGTACAGATTTTTTGTGAATGGAGAATGCTTGCTGTGGGTGAATTTGTTTTACGATATTTGGCAAGGGCTGCCAGAGGCTGTGGATTCGAGAAGACGTAATTTTATGTGTTTTGTTTATGATTTATATTATGACATTCTTTTTTGTATGTTCTATTTTGGATAGAAATTTTTGTGAAGATGTTTTTAATTGGAGAAGGTATTTATTTAGTCACTTAAAGCCTATAGGATTTGTTAATAATATTGCATGGTTGTTATAGGTGAAGCTATAGACTAGAATTGTGTAGAATTGAATGTGTCAAATCACTGTATAAAATTGCATGATACTTTTGATTGATATTTGAAATAGTGAAAGGTTGAAATAGGTGAAAGTGTTCACTTGTTCTGTGGGTCAAAATTTTATAATTCGTTAACTTATTTAATTTCTCTTTGGATCTCGGTAATTTGCTGAAAAAGTGACATAATCAACAAGAATCGATCGAAACCGAATTCGTAGATTGAGTCTATAACAAAGAGATGAAGACAGTTTGATCGCAAAAATAATAAATGAAAAACTTGGAACGGATTATCGGTTGAATATTAAACAAAAAATCATTTTGCTGGCCATGTATGTTATTTTCAAGTGATTCAGATGTTTGGCAAACTCTCAGCTTCTGTAACTTAAATAATGTTAAAGCTGTGAACTGGCATGGGACAAAAAGCATTGATCATTTCAATTCAGTCCTTTTACTTTCCAAGCTCGATTCCGGTTATTTGAAGAATTGGTGAGTAGTCCATATTAATAGTCATTGATATTGCTCAAAGTTAGGAGAAATTTACAAATAATGAAGATTTTAATAGACATTGTGTGTCATTTAGGATGTCAAGAACAAGCATTGCATAGTCACAATAAAAATTTGGATTCTTGCAACAGGGGGAAATCACCTAAAGACAATAAACCTTTTGACAGTACATAACCGATACTTGCGAGCTCATCTGGGCCAACCAAAGGTTTTTTCCGGAAAATTAAATCATATTCAAAACGATCTCATTAGCTGTTTTTCATGAAAAAAAAAAAATTGAAAGAGATTTGCAATGAAATTCAGAATGGCAAAGTCATATATCATATCATTTACAACTTTCAACGACTTTTGGTTACATTACTTCTTCCGGTGCATTTAAATAAACTTTCATAAATCTTACAGATGTTTCTGATAATTAAACTGCGTCCCGTTCATTTAACCTTGTTTTGCATACTCTCCGAAAATTCAAAGCCTTGAGGAGCCTCTGTAATATCTGGCAAAACAACTGGATTGCAAACATTTATAAAAGAAATGTATAAAAATGCAATATGTATTCATTTCTTCGGACATCGACTAAATTTGCTTTTTGTGTAAATTGTGCAATAGTATACGCGAATGTGGATTTTTCCCAATCTATTACTAGTTTTTCAACAACGACAATTAATTTATTTGCTATGTATTTATTCCAAAATTAGCTCTAAACACTGGACTTTTAACGGTCGGTTAATTTTAACAATTTTTCAATAATAGAGAGCAATTAAAATAAGTCGTTGAATTAACTGAAAATGAGAGTACTCATTGGGACGGAGAGATCGTTAATAGTGAGAGTGGGCTTTTTGTTTTACTTAAAGATTCTCAGTTTATTTTTCTGTTTAACGTTTTTCTGTTTTTAGCTAATTGTAACGGGCAATTTCTCGAGACAGTTAGCTTCCCAATATCTGGATACTAAATCATGCGGCAAATTATACACTAAAAGTAAAATATCAGCTTGTACTTACTTATTCCTATAAACATTGTACGTGTCCTTAATTTTCCTATAGCGAAATGCTAATTTTCGCATCCAATCCACACCACCTCGTACACCGGTTGGCAGACATAGATTGGGTGGAGCCCCTTGCGGTGCACCGGAATGAAAACCATCCGTTGCAAAATTATAGTTACTTAAGTCTTGTCCATTATCATCGGACGATACATCGTCGATATGAACTTGATCACAGTCTTCGATTTCATTGAAAAAGAAATGCGTGTCCGCCATATTGAAGACCAACTCTTCCATTCGGAATGCAAGCTGCAGCAAATGATTTGGGTCTTTGGTATAACGGTTTGCATACGAACCAGATAATAGCGTATGGAAAATGATTATCGTTTCGTCCAGATCCCAGACGAAAACCCGTTCCGGGCACTTGGAGTTATCCGTTGCCCCCGGATCTGAGGTTGTACTTCGAGTCGGACTTGGATGGGCATGCCGTCGTCCTCTCGCTCGTCCAGTTTTACTCGTTGGGGTCGATGCTTTTGCTGAGAGGGCAGCATTAGGGGATATCGTTATAGGTGAGTTAGGAGAGTGTGTAGCATGCAGAATGGGGGTGGTTGAGTGGCCGTCCGAAGGGCTTTCTGACAATCCTGATGATACGTGAAACCCGTGACCTGCACTCGATCCTGGGGAACTGACGTAGGTTGAGTAGCTTGCTGGGCTGTAGTAGTTACTATATTGATCGTTATAGTAGCCGGTGTAGTCTTGCTGAGATGCCCCGAATTGGCCGAAATTATTGTATCCATAAGTTGAATAGAGTTGCGAGGAGTTATTATTCGAGGCTGCTGCAGCAGCTGTGTAGCTGGAAGTCAGGTATGTGTTGGGAGAAGGTAGTTTAGCCTGAGCCCGGCTTGTATACGGAGAACCATATGAGGGATAAAACGAAGGTGTGTATTGTTGCATACTGTTATAGTAGCTATAGTATTCTTGTTTATGGTCCGCATAGGCTGAAGATGCGTTGCCTGCAACGATGTTCGAACCTTGTATCGATTGCGATCCAGCCACTGACCCGTCCACTAAGCCCACACCTGCGCTGGTACAAAATAACGCCGGGTCTATGTGAGTTCCACCTGGACCAATAAGTCCCGATCCCGTTCCTGACGGAATCCCGGCTGAACCGGCTGCAATGACAACCGAATCTAAGCCACTGGGGCTACGGTTTTCTGATTTGACAGGGTTCGTTTCGGCTGCGGTCAACCAATGTGACATTCCCAGATCGGGGTGATGGGATCGTCCAATGGTACCACCTCCGGTCCCAGCGCTGTTACTTCCACTTCCGCCACTTGAAGATGATGTCAAATTTAGGCCGGGACTAATGGCAAGGCTATCACTGTTTGGAGCAACATGAACTTCAGACAAAGAAATCCCACCGATCACTGCACTGCTGCTTGTTTCATTTCCTGCAAGGACTGATGCTGCCGGATTATTGTTCACACTGTTATTCCCAGGAGAGGGTGATGACTTGAGGTTTTGGCCGCTGGAAATAGGTGCTGTTGGGGACGTTCCAAGAGTTGAATTCGATGCGATATAGTGTTGTTGCGAGTGTGCGTTGCTGCTCAGATGCGATAAACCGGATTGGGTGAAATGTATTGTAGAGGGTGTAGGATGAAGTATTCCACTGGTACTACTGTTGCAATGAGAGCTAATGCCATTTGGTGCTGTTAGAGTGGGACCACATTGACCAGCATTTGCCGTAGATATACATAATCTGAAACAAAAGAAAAAAATTTGGTGTTAGGATTGAAATGATTGGATTATGACGTACGTAATATAGGAATGTAATGTATGTATGTATATGTATCCTTAAATGACTGGATACTGTAAGCTGGGTGTTTTAATTTAGTTTAGCTTGAAAACGTGGCCCATGCGTTGTTTTTCATAAGTTTTGTACAGATCAATAAAATTTTGTTAGAGCGGTTGAAGTGGACCAACATAGAGAGGACCCTCCTAATAAATGGATAGCAACTGAGAAGTTATCAAAGTGTGGATTGGAAATGAAAAAAAAATGAATAGGAATCTCAAGTTTCAACTAAAGTAGCTTTGAAAGAATTCTTCAGTATACTAAAATAATAATATCAAAATCATCTGCAATACGGTTCTTGATACGCAAAACTTTGTAGACAACATATCAATACAAAATACAGGGATAAAAGCAAACACTCCAAACACTTTTGTCTATGATATATGTATGTACATGCAAGTTTTCTTGCAAAATCCAAAAATGCCCTAGGATCAGGAAGCATTGGAACTTATAGACAGAAAAATAAATTCCAGATGGAAAAATCAGGACTTGGGGGGATGTTAGAAGATTAAAACAATAAGCGAAATTAACAGGTTGTTTGTAAACAATGCTCTAAACCAGCTATACTTAATCTGTGGTCCGTGAGCCGCCCGTAACGTTAGTGATTTTCAGTTAAATTTTTCACATACATAAATATGCTTATGTACAATCAGTTATATTACCAAATAAACAAGGACTCTGAGTGACCAAGGATACCGTTGCAAGATACACTCGGGGTACGGCCACTGAGCCTCCAGCCCTTGATAGAACAGAATGACAGCTCACACACTGTCTGTGGCTCAGAAGGTTTTTTTAGTGGTATAGAACTTTAAGTTGGCAGCACTTTTTAATGCTACGTATGGTGTGACAGTTGCCATGCGTTTTATAATTAGTTTGGTTTACCATTTGATCATGGATAGATTGACGCCTGAGAAACGTCTGCACATTGTGCAGATTCATTCCGAAAAAAACGGTTCTTTTCGAGAAACTATTTTTTTGCTTTTTGTTTAGCGATGAGGCTCATTTCTGGTTGAATGGCTACGTCAATAAACAAAACTGCCACATTTGGAGTGATGAGCAACCACAAGTAGCTGTCCAAACACCGTTACATCCGAAAAAAAGTCACTGTTTAGTGTGCTTTAGGAGCTGGTGGAATAATTGGTTCATATGTCTTCAAAAATGCTACTGGAAATAAAATTACAGTCGATGGTAATCGCTATAGAGCCATGATCAATGACTTTCTCGTTCCGAAATTGATTCGCCGTAATGCAGGGGGCCTCTGGTTTCAAAAGGATTGCACAAAATGCCATACAGCTCGTGCAACCATCGACTTATGGAAAGAAGTATTTGATGAGCCCATTATTTCTCGTTTTGGACCTGTGAACTGGTCTGCAAGATCTTGTGATTTAACACCGCTGGACTATGTCTTGTGGGGATACGTCAAATCACTCGTCTATGCCGACAAACCCGAGACGGTTCACCATTTGGAAGACAACATTCACCACGTTATTGGAGAGATACGGCCCCAATTATTGGTTTGAGTAGTCGAAAATCGGACCTCTCGTTTGGACTTCTTCCGCGCCAGTCGTGGCGCTCACATGCCTGAAATCATATTCAAATAAAAATGACAGATCTTTCCAATCTTTCCAATAAAACCAATCTCATGGCAATCAAAACAGTTTATCCATATTTTATTTTATTTCAAAGTTCTATACCTTTATATAAAGAACCCTATATAAGGAAATGAGAGCAGTAGTGAGGATTGAAGCAATTTGCCTGAATCTGAGCGTTAGCAGTGTGAAGGCAAACTATGGAACTATGGGGAAATTTGACAGTCTTCTCCTTTGCGAACAGAAAGATAGAGATAGTAGGCCATGTATACGTGAATTTGACAAGTAACAACCAAAAACTTGCAGAACTTAGGTAGCAAAGTATTCAAGAATATGAATTCATATAGAGTTTGTTACATTCTCGGTAAACACAACCAATTTCCGGATGCAGAAATTGTGGAAGAATGCTTCATTAAAGCTTCGAAAATATTGGTTGAAAAATTCAACAATAAAGCCCAAATAGTATCGCAAATAAAACAAATGCAACTTTCAGATTCTACTTGCACTCTACGAACAGAAGATATTGCTTAATATACCTATATTCGATCACATCATACCTGATTTGAAGAACTGCAAATAGTTTAACGATTGACTGTAGCACTGATATATCGCAATGTTTCTTTTTCGTTATGCCGCGTTTACACTCTCGCCGAGGAATGGCAAATATTGACGAGGTGAGAGTGTAAATGGTCTCCTTGTCTATTCTCGGCTGTTTTTTTCATGGCAAGCACGCGTGTGTAAATGGCTTGCTCGTCGCCTCTTGTTTGTTTTATGAAGGGATAATGATCCTTTTATTGCTGTGCCTGAGTGTTTATGACAATCTCGTCCTAGTTCGAAGCCCCTGGAAGCGAAGTCGGTTTTATATATCAAGTCAAAGTGATTCGAGAGGATAGCGAATACTCATTTACATTTTCGAATTTTTCGCCGGGACTTCAAACATGTCCTTGCGTGGCACAGATTGAAATAACTCAACACACACCAGGCAGTTGCAATAGCCACAACCTGTATCTCAGCCATCGTTCACTGAACTGAATAAAATAGCTCACAACTGTCGAAAGGTGCATGGTGCATGGTGCGTGTTGCATGGTGCGTGTTGCATGGTACAATATCCTAAGTAAACAATTCACCCTATGTCTTGCTGAGTCTTGTCGAATGTTTTGCCGGATGCCCTCACGAGACGTTCGTCCCTATGTATAAATGCGGCATTAGATACTGTACTGAACAGAGTGTAATTAATGAGGATTTTCTGGCATTCCTTCCCATGAAAAATCAAACAAGGGGTAAAGATTTTCTCAATATTATTGATAAGTTTTTTGAGAAAAATAAAATTGACGTAAAAAAGCTGGTTTCGGTGTGTACCGACGGCTGCCCTTCAATGACCGGATCGGAAAATGGATCTGTTTCTCTATTAGAATATAAATACACGTTAATAAATCTTATACACCAAGAAATTTTGGCAGCACGTGTTTCTGTAATGAAGACTGTCATTACTGTAGTGAATTATATTCGAGCACGAGAGCTGAAATAGAAAAATTAAAAAGCCTTTTGGAAGAGGTAAGCAGTAATTATGATGATGTCATTTTACATACAGCAATGCGGTGACTAGGCAGAGGAAAAGTTTTTGACCGATTTTTCTCATTACGAATGGAAAGTATGTTGTTTTTACAGCAGAACAAGAAAGTTTACAATGAACTTGATGATGACAGATGGTGGAGTCTTGTAGCATTTCCTTATGGCATCACGGGGAAATTAAGTGATTTGAACTAATCGTTACAAGGTGACAACAAAATTATAATGCAGATGGGCCAAAAAGTATTTGCATTTGAAGACAAGTTGAGCATTTATTGCGAAGACATAAGAAATGAAAACCTCGATCATTTTCCCACACTTTCAATAGCTAATGAAAATGAAAATAAATCTGCAGAGAATTACCATGTAATTTTAAATTACCTTAGTTCACTATCTGCTGAATTCAAACGAAGATTTCGAGAGTTGAAAAGGTTCGAAAAATGTTTTTTGCTTATTGAATTTTTTGCTGGGATTCAATTTTTTACAATTGTTTGATGAAATCATTGAAATAGAAAATGATCCGAATTTAGAGGTTATTTTTAGAGAAAAAAGGGAGGTAAGGGAGTATGCGGAATTCCGGCAACTGGTACCAGCAAATTATAAGACAGTGAAAAGCTGCACCCTATTGCTTTTGACATTGCTCACATCGACTTATCAGTGCGAATCATCATATTCGAAAATGAAGTACGTAAAAAATGTTTATAGAAATCGGCTTACTGATTCCTACTTACACGATATCTTAAGGATTGCATGTAGCAATTTTCACTCTGATTTATCTAAAATTGTGAAAACTTTGTCACAATGTCAGAGATCGCACTAAATTTCTAATAAATGTAATTTTCACCACAATATCTCATGTTTATTTGTCTGGTTTATGTGCCTTTGTTTTTGCAGCTATCACTATACTGCGGCCCACGTAGCTTAGTACACATTTTTTAGTAGTCCTAAACTAAAAAAGGTTGAGTATGACTGCTCTAAATAATAAAAACAGAAAACATACGAGGATTAGAGACGATGATCTTTGTGAAAACTGAATTCTTGATGATGATAAAAACCATGAAATTTTTCACTGTATCAGTTACGAAAGAGAAATATTAGTTTTCGATTTCTTTAGTACTAATAACCAGGTCTGTGGAGTCGGAGTTGTGGCTTTGTATATTTAAAGCGGAGTCGGAGCCGAGTCCGACTTTAAAATTCGGTTTAAAAATAAGTGTAGTTTATTTAAAACACCCAAAATCATGACACACAGCACATTGTCTTCTAATCCAAAACATGCGCCCAAATATGAACCAAAATCGAATTAGACTCTATTCACATCGTTTCGAATTGAGACAGGCTCACGCCACTGAAGCATCATTTGTTGACCATGTGTGCAATTTTTTATTTTACTTCTCAGATGCTGGCTGGACCAAATATTCACTATGATCATTTTTTTTCAATGCGATCTAGCATCGGAGGATAGATTCAATCGTTTGGCGGTAAAATCCGAAAAAATTACACTTGACTTAAAAGAGCACTTCAGATAGAAATGATGGTTTGGTTCCTGTTTGAATGCTATTCGGGTTCGACACGTTCTTCAAGTAAATTTGAAAAGACAATGAATTCGATTAAGGGTAGATTTTTAAAGAAGCAATGATATAGTCTCGTTTTAGAATTGGTGTTAGCGTTTTGAAATAGTGTTTGGTATTTGCTTGCAAAAATGAGTAACAGTCCCTTCATATAATAATTTAATTTTTCTGGTTGTTCAAAACCAAATGCTCGTATTGATCTTTTTCGAACTTGGTTGAAAGTTCAGACTGTCGAAAGCTGAGGTTACATGCATTAGTTTTTCAAAAAGAAATTTAATTTTGAATGTTCTATCTCTTAGTCTATATGAAATTTGAAGCCTAATTCCTAAAACACCCCCTTAAGCCGTCATTTTTAATAGGTCAAAATGAATATTGCTCGATTCTACACATTTCATAATTGGGTTTGACGGTTCTTCATCGTAGAGATTAACTGTTCTTTCTAAGAAATTAATAAAAAGAACCAAATGTACGCGTACATTCGTTCGTGTATGCTGATGCATATGGATTTAAAACGATATAGGAAGGTCGTGCCCATGAAATCACTGGAAAAAAAGGTTTTGAGGGCACAAAATAAATAGCCAGAGTTTAATGAGTCGTTTAGGATTATGTCGTGAGGAAAAGAAGTCGGTGAAAATTATGGATATACATATGTATGTATGTATGTAAAATTTATTTTTAGATACAAATCACAGTTTAACGATACTATACTCAAAGTTCAGAGATTGGAATGTATTTCGAATTTAATTCTTTGCTAAGGATAATAGGACAATTTGACTAGTTCTGGGGAGAAAAATTATTTATTTCAACCTGTTCTAGCATTAACGACTAGTATTAATTTGAGAATTTGTGATGCTAAATTACAACTTCGTGATCTCTTTTGCCAGTAGCGATTTCATCTAGGTAGGCATAGTATAAGTAATATAGTATAAGCTGTTTAGTTGGGATGTAAGATATTTTGGGAATTTTAAAAGTAAGTTTTGGAAAATTTCCAAAAATTCAACCTTGATATGTTGGCAAATATTTCATAATGCATAAATGTCCAACGGCATACATGTCTTGACACATCACTTTCACACCCAATGGCCTAGATGTATTTTATATTCATTATTGAAAAACAAGTTGAATTTACCCTCAATTTGGGTTAGGAAGACATCAATCAATAATATAATGATTAGAAAGTGAAAGAGGAAAAAAAATGAAAAGAGGGATCCGTCCCTTTTTGAGAGAAAACATATGTTTTAGTACATTTATTTTTTTGTTTTCTGTCAAACTGTGATTGTTCATAAATTATGGTTAGTTTTGACTTGTGTTTTGAGTTTTTTGTTCCACTATTGAGATATACAATTGTAAAAAGGAACCTTAACCAAAGGCAGGGAAGGTTATTTGTCGGTACTTGATACATATCTGCCGATGCAATTAACAAATGTATACTGCGAAAGTACAAGTATATACTTAATTATACATTTCACACAAAAATCTCTTGCAATGACAATGTAAAAGAAATTAAGTAGGTAGGTGCAACAGGCCACAATCACATGCAACATGCAATCATCTTGCCAGCAGAACTGGCCACATGATGCAATTGAGTTGCGTGGCAATATCCAATTCGTTGACTGGTCAAACCTAGCTTCAACAGGTTCATTTGCCTGGATGCAGCTGATTTGATCAGTAAACTATCGGCAATCAGCTTCCGGCGCTATATTTGCTGGAGGTAGTTGTCCAATGGAGTTTGATTACAACCGTCCGTGAAGATGGCTGTTAGCATTGAATTTTTTTATCAACCGTCTTCGTAAACGGTTGAGCCTAAGAAAACGAAACAGTTATTTGAAACTTCGCGTCATGACAGTGTGTAGAAAATAAATTTGCGTTTTAATTTGCTGCCGTCGTGAAAAAAGGGAGAGAGAGAGAGAGAAGAAGCTTGGAGGCGTGAAATTTATAAAACAAAAGTCGACGCCACCAGAGGGTTTGACTATATTGTTTTTAACCGTAGTGACGATCGTGTTGCAATGAAATGGAGTTCGTAGATTCGTATCCGGGCACAATGTATTCAATCCAAGTCACAATAGTAACACCGCCAAAGAACAATAAAAGTTTACGGTGATCGTCATACGCATGTGAAGAATGCTAAATGTTTCTTTCATTGTTTCTATGATCTGAGGTAAAGTATTTGAATATGAAATTTATAGTTTGGTTTTCGCTAGGTGTATCACACCACAGAAAGAAGAGGTTTTATATATGAGAGCATAAAATCGTCTGAGTAAATAGCGCCTACGTAAATAGCCCAGCAAAATATCCACTCATTTCACGTTAATTCAGAATGTGGGGACTATTCTTTGGAACGAAAAAGCTACATTTGATGTCAATCAGCGTTTGAATTTGATAATTGAGTAGTGCTCATATCTTCGCCACAACAGTTGATAAAAAAATCAATCGCAAATTGAAATACTGTCTGCAGATTTTCTATTGTCAAAATTTTCACTCCAAATAACGTCCAGAAAATTATTTATTAATTATTTATTTATTGTCCAAATCGACAGAAACAAATCTAATCATAAACAAGACAAAAATATAAAATATTTACAACAGAAATATAATAGTAAAATAACAAACAGTAATATAGTAAAATAACAATACAAAAAAGAATCAAAAGCTAAATTAACCGCAAAAAGAAACTAATACAATGAAATAAATTAATAAATTAAAATATATGAAGAAAACGTTATTTTTCAAAGCACTTTTGACCGCAAACAACGTTCAGGAAAGAGGACTAAGGTTAAGGTCACTATGCTGACGTGATAAATGCAAAAGTGGAAAAATAAATAGGTGCCTGTACGGGCAGGAACAGTAAAGTATAATAAGGTTCTATTAGAATTGCTCGTTTCTCTAGCAGAATCGACGTTGGGCGGATTCAACAGCATTGATGAAGATTGTATAATGGGGACACCAAATTAGGCAACAGAATTCTAGAACACAACAAACGAGGATGAAAAACAGGTATAAAGAGGTGGAAAGGCTAACAAAAGATTTAGAGTATCTAATGATGAAGTCGAAAAAATGAGAGTTTTGTAATATATCTTGGTCGAACTTCAACTTAGGAGTCAGAAATCACGCCAAGTTCCTTGAAACTTTCAACAGCATTGAAAGGCGAGCCAAGAACAGAGTAAGGGAAAATCAGAGAAGGCGAAGGACTTTTCATGACCCTTCGCAACATTCAGAGTATGAGAATTCGCCACGCACCAGTTAGCTAAACCACCCAAATCGTTTTGCAGTAGGAAAAAATCAGTTTGGGATTGAATCACTCTAAAAATTTTGAGATCGGCAGCGTACAAAGAGCAGGGTGCGTTAAATAGAGCAGGAAGATCGTTAATTAGCAAAAGAAACAATAAAGGGTCGAAAATTGATCCTTGTGGAACACTTGAGGAGGTGAAAGGTGTGATGGATCAACAATTATTACCAGGTAGTCACCAACAACTGCTGAGCCCATTACTGCTTAAGCCTCAACCTGTGTCAACTGGCTTCTCTGGGGAATCTACTCCATTTTCATCTTTGGATAGTATGTATATGCTGCGACAATCACTTGATGCATAGCAACAGCTGCCAAGCCCGTTACTGCCAGAGACTCAACTTTTGCCCGTATCTACTGACCTGCGCTTGCAGCCTACTATTTCTGGGCAATGTCAACCACAACAGAAGCAACAGCAGCAGCTTAAAAAAGGTGAACAGCAAGTTCAACAGCGCCAACCTCAAACTAATGCTAGTTCACCTTCATTATCACTACTGCAATCTACTGAGCCACCACCTATGCGGTCGTTATACTTTGAATCAGTGACGGCTCGTAACATAAAAATTTGGGTCGGCCAAAAGGGAAGCTATATTTTATAAGATGAAATTTTTGGTAACTACTTACATGGTCTCATAGGAATTAAAAATGTCATAGTACTTTTCAAAGAGAAAACAACAAATCAAAGTTGATTTTTTTCCCAAAAGGATATACAAAGCAATAATACTTTGTGTATTCAATATTTTATTTGAATTACCGCGATATCATCGATTATTTCAGCACAAAAATTATCATTTATCTTTAATTAATTTTCGTAACACTGCTATTAATGACAATCGAACATTATTCCTTATGCAAACTTTTATGCATTTTAAGTTAAAAACAAACTTGCAATTGAAACTTTAAATTATCTTTCCCTGTCGAACTAAATCGATGATTAGGTTTCAAAATTAAAGCGCACACCAAAAATTGTTGATTACGGACTACACGAATATACCACGAACATTAATCATAAAATACTACGCACGAATTTATCAAGTTTTCTTTGCGATTAAGTTTCTCATATTTTTTCATTAAATTATATTCCTTATGAATTAATTCGTCTATAAAAAGATGATTTACGGTAGCATCTTTTTATCTGCATTCTTTCAGTTTTTCCATTACCATCTCTTGAATAAAACACATTTTCGAAAAACCGTTTTGCACTGACAAACCAATTCTATACAATAGCCGCAGTCTCCTAATCAAAACAAAAAACCAATTCAAAAATCATATTTTTTTTCTATTTTATTACTACCATTACTACCACATTATTACCCTACCAAATACTAGACATTCTTCATACAATGTTATTTTACATCTCTTGAGAAACATGAAGCATCCTAACATTGACTTTAGCGTACTTTAACGAAGCATGTACGATGCCTGTTGCTTTTAAGCAGAGCTGAAGCAGTTGGCGGCGGCTGGCCGCTGGCAATTTTTGCTTTACCCGGTCTGTAAATCAGTACGAAATTTGATACAAAACACCTAACTAAATAGCTAGTATTGAAATGAAGCATAGAATGGAGGCTGCCTGAGAAGCTTTGAGTTGCTTAGACTGTAGCCAGACTCGGCCAGTTTACTATGGGCCGCAATTTCGGCCGTGTCTTCAATTCTCGCTTGTACTTGCTGGATATGATACGGCCGCCGTTGATGGTTGATGCATTGCAGTCGTATGTACAAACATATGATTGAGTGTATGAATGTTGAGTGTAGATTTTGAGGACTGATGACTGGCCGTCGTATGAAAGATGAATGTGCTGGATAAATTGTTCATTGCGCGTACACAAATCAAAATTGAAACAGCATTGAAATCGAAGCAGACGAAACGCAACGGGTTATTTGCCCGTTTAGACTCGACTATTTCGATCTGTTTTGTATTTAAATTCGGGCTTGTAGACGTAGCTGATGGCGAATTAAAGATTCTTCTGAGGTAGATATGGGTGAGAGAAATTAATGTGAAGTAGTTAACTAGTTAATATTAATTATTTATCTTTATTATTTTGGGGTATCATTAGTCAATTATTTTGGTACGGCCGGGCCGACCCTGCCGCCCCTGACGAGCCGTCACTGCTTTGAATACCATCAGCCATCCGCAGCAACTTTTACAACTACAAAAAAATGTGCAGGAGGGCATATCCATACACACACCTTCTGCCTCTCAAACTCCAACGACATCATCAGAAGCACAAACTAAAACGCAGCTTCTAATTATGACTCCAACGGAAATATTCGTGTCAAGACTGTCCTACGATACTCAGCCTGAGAAACTTCTTAGCTACATCACGGAGAAGTTAGGGGTGGTCCTTAAACCACTCAGCTGCCGTAAACTAACAATAGATGGCCTGCAAGTTCATTCAAATGGACTTTCTCGTCGAACTTTTCGGTGATTAGTCAAAAATCTTTCTGGCCTCCAGGTGCAGTTGTGTACGACTTTTTAAAAAATTGGAAGCGTCCACAACTTCATCAACTAAAAAAATTAATTTATTCTATACTGCTAAAATGTAAGAGGGCTAAGAACTAAGCTGGTTGAATTTCAGCACTCGGCATATGAAGCCCAACATGATATTAAAATGTTCCAACCTTTCATTGGCTCCCTACCCCTAGTTTTCCCGAAGCAGCATCATCTCCTCTGTCGTTCGCATCTGCGCTCTGGAATTTTATGCACAACTGTGCGCAGTTCAATCATATTCTTAACTAGCTTGACAGGATCCTTTACTTAGTTTTTTCTAACATATCTACCATTGATCTTATCATTTCAAAATCCATGATCCCATATCTAAGGATTGATCGTCATCATCGTCCGTTAGATATTGTTGTTCATATCTACTCGTTGGAACCTCTTAATCCACGTCAATGCTCTAAATGTAACTATTTCAAATGTGACTACTCTGGGCTCAATTCACTTCTAACCACCATTAATTGGAGCGGCATTTTATCTGAACTTACATCTGATGATTGTGTTGACTATCTATATGACATTCTTGAATGTATTCTACCTATATTCATACCTATTACTTATCCCCAGAATCCTAAATATGCCCCTTGGTTTACTAAATGTATTATCTCGATCCTATCTAAAAAATCCAAGCTTCTTAAAACATACAAACAGTCTGCTGCAGTTGAACACCTTAAATCGTACCGTAAACTGAGAGCTGACACAAAGCTTCTTATTAAAAATGCGCACCGTTCGTATATTGCGAATATAGAAAACGGAATGCGTTGTGGCAACTTCAAACCGTTTTGGTCCCACTCTAGACAACTGCGAACCATTCGGAATAATCCCTCGACTTCCATTAAATATGAGGATCAAGTGTCTACTTTCTCTCAAAGCAGCTGTGATTTGTTTTCTCGTCGTACTCTATGTCCTCCACAGCTTCTCCTACTGCTGAGCTCTCTAGCATATTACCGACATCATTTGATTCTATTTCTTCCACTACGCCTTCTGTTGTTAACTCCATAATAGTAAAACTGAAATCTTCTTCAAGCATAGGTATAGGGATTTCCAACAATATTTTTGAAAATGATGAGCACTTCATTAAGTCTTCCTTTGACCATCATCATTAATAAGAGCCTATCTGAGGGTCGTTTACCTTCCCTCTGGAAACAGACTATCATTCATCTAATCCCTAAGTCAGATAATGTGTCTTCTGCAAACAATTTTCGCCCAATATCGACTCTTCCATATTTTTCCAAAATCCTTGAACGGTACCTACATGACTTTATCGTACTCCATTACGAACACCACATTGTAAAAGAACAACACGGTTTCCTCCCAGGTCGGTCAACATCAGCAAAGCTCGTATATTTCACAAATTTTGTTGGTAAAGCTTTGGAAGATCAACTTGAAGTTCACGCTATATATACGGACTTCTCTAAAGCTGTTGATCATGTTGATCATAATCTTCTTCTTTCTAAACTATACATACTTGGCTTGTGTTTATACATTATTAAATGGATAGAATCATACCTATGCGATCGATCGTTCTGTGTTCGGTATGATTTCTGTATGTCCCATCCTTTCGAGCCTAGAACCGGTGTTCCACAAGGTTCTATTCTGGGTCCCCTCCTCTTCCTGTTTTATGTGAATGATCTGCCGCCGCTTCTTTCATGTGAATGTCTATTTTATGCCGATGATCTGAAGCTCTTCGTGACCATAAGGTCCATTGATGACTGTGACCTTCTTCAGTTCAACCTTAAAATTCTCGAAAGCTGGTGTAAGGAAAACAAGCTTCTTCTGAATACAAAGAAATGCCAAACGCTGCTTTTTTCATATAAAGTCTATTGTAAAGTCTCAGTCTACTGTATTCAATTACTCGTTGGATGCCCATGTCTTCTCTTCTCCTGCCTGCGTTAAACACCTTGGGTTATGTTTGACAATAAGCTCAGATTTGATGTTCATATCTCAGATTTGGTCAAGCGAGCCTCTAAACTGACATGAAACATTTGAATCAATGCAACCAACTTTACTTTTATATTCCTCTTTTGTCCAATCAATTCTGGAATATGCCTCTGTTGTGTGGTCTCCTCAATATGAATGTGATAAAAAATCCATTGAATCCGTACAAGGGCAATTCACTCGTTCGCCACTTTACAAGCACGGTATTCCCCGTTTATATTATAATGATCGTCTTTCCTTTCTCAAGCTTGATACACTGTCTTCCGAATCTGTAGCAACCTTTCACAGAATCCTATTTGTGAAGATATCAAATTCAGTCATCAAGCGCGTGAAACTTGGAGCCCAAAAACTTTTGAAGTATCGTTTGCGAGATCGTCAGTTTACTTTAATTCGCCTTTACCAAGGTTAACGAGAACATTTAACTCTCTCCAGATCGGTCTTTTACCTCAATCCTATGAAACATTCAAAATTTTGTTAAAAACAAGAATAAACTGACCTACAACATGTAATTGGATTGTAATCTATATGTTGTACATGAATAAATAAATAAATAAATAAATAAACAGTCACAACACAAAAGCGGTCACAAACGCACGAAGAGAACCAAGAAAAAAGGACACCGGGGACACTAAGCCCAGCTAGCTTTGACAGAAGACTATCATGGTTCAAAGTCTGTATATACATAGGACATCCACTTGCATTTGCTGGTCAATTGCCGAAGCAAAGGTGTTTGTAAACGATATTGAATTTGTTACCATTGACTTATCTTTAATGAATCCACGCTGCTCATTGGCTAGCAAAGACTGGATGAAAGGATACACTTGCTAACTTACTGAAACATGGCAAAAAGGATATGGAACGATAATTAGAGATGCAAAAAATACTAAAGCTTTGTGGATAGGAAATATGTTAGCAGATATCCAAATTGGTGGAAGGGTACCTGCAGAAATGCTAAAATTCATAATTATTGACAAAGGCACATCCAAGAAAGATTTAAGTGATTTAACGAAAAGATTCGGAATACTATTAAGCACCGAAGCCAGTACTTGTGTCAAGATAACTAACTAGGAATTCGATTTCCAAAAGATTAAGTAGTTGCGGGAAAACTGATTGACGACGAAAAACTACTGTGGCGGGTGGTGAAAAAGACAAGAATTGAGTAAAAAGCGCCCAGGAGATTTGTGGAGAGGAGCCAGCCGTATCATGAAGATGCATTACAGAAGGAATGTCACAGGAAGTTTTAAGGGAGCTGGTACAGGATCAGAAAGGGTTCGGATTGTCAGATGTAAGAAAGCGGAAACTTTACAGATGTAATAAAGAGTCTCGGTATGCTCAAAGTGAAAATGCTACACTTTTAACAGCAGCCTTCATGCCAATCTTAGGACTAAGCGTGAAGCAGGGAAAGTTTAGCCCTTAGGACTATCTATTGTGACATGTTTTAGCTCTGCTTTGATAAAGATTCTGGAAAGAATAATTGATTTCCATATCAAAAAGGCAATTAATCCTTTGCTAATCTCTAAGTTACGGTGTGCTTATAACAAAGGTAAGTCAGCTGAGTCTGTCCTTAATAATGTGATTGTGCAGGCACTCTTAAGACTGGATGTTGATATTCGGCTGGTAGCTTTTATGGCTTCTTTTCAAGGAGATAGTGATATTCTCTTCAGTGGGGAATGCTACTTAATTGGTTGCAAACCACTCTAATAATCTTAAAGCTAGATAATCTTGCTTTTGTGCTATTGCATTGTATATCAATATAAATTAAAAAAGAGTTTGGCAATGCCAGAATTTTATCTGAGGAAGTTTCCGCTTTGGCGGACGTTGGCTACGTAACTCTGGACGCTCTATTGAATTTGGAGCTTTCAACTCGCATTCCTGGTAGGGACTAATGGAATGATGGTGTCACTGTCGAGAACGGGCTTGTTCATGTGTACACCAATGGCTCAAACCCGAACATTAAATTTGGCAGTGGCATATACTCGGGTGAGCTGAAACTAAGCCTGTCCTTTCGTTTCGCAGGACATTGTAATCTCTTGCAGGCGGAAGTGATGGCTGTTTTGCAGTCTATCGACCCGCGAATTAAATATTTGGAGTTAAAGTAGGCATTTTCACAGATAGCCAAGCGATTATAAATATGCTTGTTGGTCCGTGTGCAGTATGCAAAAGCCTTGCTGAATACCGTGCATCTCTTAGGCTAGAGACACACATTTATTTATTTATTTATTTTTAATATTTAAGATAATTCATAAAATTACATTAAGATAAAATAAGAAGGCTATGATATGCCGTGTAAAACGAGAGAAGGCTAGTGGTAAAAGACCAAGCTGTAGTTCATTGCGTCTCCTGGGGATAAGCAATAATGGCAAATGGAGAAGAGCGTCGGTTCACCCAAACGTTATTAAGAACACCGACGAAGATCTATCTGAGCGGTTGGTATAGGACAGATAGTATAGGACAGTGGGGGAGCCTGAAGAACAGACACTCATCAAGGAACACTCGGTGGGACTTTAAAGAAGCAATTTGGAGTTAGGACAAACGATCGCTAAACTCACAATAATATATGTGAAACTTAAATAATAATGAGCGTGTAAATCTACGCTGCACGTGCGCTACGGCATCATTTAAATAGACAAGGTGGGGAGAGCAGACCTGACAACAGTATTCAAGGATGCAACGCACAAGTGAAAAGAACAGATAGATGGAAGTAGTGATGTTAGTAAGACGAGAGAAAGACCTGAGGACGAAGCTGGACAAACGAGAGGCCTTGGCAGTTATGTATGAGATGTGTTTACCAAATTTAAGCTTTGAGTTGAAGAGCACAACAAGGTCCTTAAAGTTTTCGAGTACGAAGGAGTGCGAAAACATTAGACGAGACATTTTACGAGTATAAGACATTAAGTGACATTTAGATACATTCAGAGTAAGAAAGTTCCTTGAGCACCACTCACTCAAAGCACAAAGATCATACTGCAACTGGTAACAATCATCAAGCGAATCAATCATTCCGAATATCTTAAAGTCATCAGCAAATAGAAAACAGGGACAATGGATAAGGGAGATTGGTGATAAATACCAGAAATAACAGCGGAGCTAGTATTGAGCATAGAGGAACCCCAGAAAGAGGGCAAGAAGAACGTGGATTTACAGATACGACACAGCTACGACCAGAAACATAGGATGAGAACCACGACAAGAGAAGATGAGATACCCCATTACCATGGAGTTTTAAGGGGGCAGGATGGTTTCCAACTTAAACAAAAAAAAAATTCAATTATTTTTTTATATGAAAGTACAACATTTCAGAAATATTCTTTGAAAATTTCAAGGCGATCGGACTAAAATTCGAAGAGATACCGGTTATTTTATGATCGTGTTGCCAGGTATATTTCCACGAGAAACCGAAGTAGTCTAGCTCGAAACTCCGAACTACATTTTTGAAGTCGTGCGTAACATAACTCAAAAATTATCTGAATGAACTTTGCTGGACATCTTTAATATGATAAATACTCGCGGATGAACGATCGTTTTTTTTTTAATTTTTTTACTATTTTTTACAGGCAATCATAGGTTGATTTTTTATGTGAAAATGGTACCTCAAAATTAAAAACTGCACCAAAAATGGGAAATCGCATATTTTTCAATATAATTTCGTTCATTCGCGAAAAAACTAATATATTAAGTAAATCACTTCGATTTTTTGATTTCAGGCAACACTGTCAGGCCAGGTTTTACGCACCGCACGAAGCCGTTTTTTCGAAGCGCCTTTGATCTACTGTCACCACGGGATGATTAATCAATATTTTGTTATACAATAATTCCTACATACTCTCAAAATATAGTTCTTTAATGTGTTATAAAAAATTAGTAATTATTTTCACTCAAAGCTAAGAAAAAAAATCCCAAAAGCGGCTTTTCTTCGGCCTCGGAAACCATCTTGTCCCCTTAAAAGGAGGAATTTGTGGTCAACAGAGTCGAAAGCTTAAGCAAAGTCAGTCTATACCAAATTAACTTGCTTCTACTGGTCGACGGCGCAAGCGACCAAGTTCGTGAAGGTTAAGATATTAGAGGTGGAAGTTTTACCTTTCACAAACCCATGTTGCTCAGGAGCAAGGATAGGATAAAATATAGGAAGTAGCCTATTGTAAACAATTCTTTCGAGTACTTTACTAAATCAAGAAAGGAGTGAAATAGAACGATAATTGGATTTACGACTTGGGTCACGGGATTTATGTATCCGAGAAATATGAGCAGACTTCCAGTAGAATGGAAAAGAGCCCGAGGAGAAGCTAAGACTGAAGATAATAGACAACAGGAACAGATAGGGACGACAAAAGAGATTTGACGAACAGGCATGGAATGCAGCTAGGACCATAACCGACATTAACATCAAGACATTGAAGTAAGAACTCAATTTCCAGGGAGTTGGTTTGGATACAGCAGACAGATGATGGAGGAAAATGTGGGAATTCATAAGACATGATCGGATTATGTTCGGAAAAGAAAGAGGAAAAGTAAACTGCAAAGAGATCACAAATCTCTTGAGAATTAGCAGCAATGGCACTATTAAGGAACATAGAATCGGGAACACGGCGAGAATTTTTCAAGAAGTGCAGTATCCACATGCAGTATGTGTCGCAAAATAAACAGTTTTGCGCAGAATACTTTGGAAATCACGTTTTGATTTTCAAAACAATCGCAATATCTGCCATAAAATGGATACTGCGATCTAGGGACGCAATATAATCGCAGACATAGCAGAATTCGAGGTAACTGTAAGGCTGATGAGCTGGTTAGTTCTCACGGACCACTTTCTCATAGAACCGCACGCACAGCGGTTGGTTGCACTGCCCTACTAAGCATAAAGGTTCTATCTGCATTTTTTTTCATATTTGAGTTAACACCGGATTCGAAAACTATATACTCCAATGTATAATTCTATAAAATTTGAAAAACCTATTTTTTGCGAGAAGATGTTAAATCAATATTGACAAATATACCTCCAGTACAAATCATATACCTCCGCATATACGTCCAGTACAAATCAAAACACAAATCAGTGAATATATCGAAAGTACTAAAATGTAGATAGAACCTTTATGCTTAGTAAGGCAGTGTAGGATTCAACAATTTCTGCCGGAACTAATGTTCCTTTTCTTTCTCATATGTCAATCAATGCCCGACTCTGGTGAGGAGTTTCTTCTCTCAGTTCTGACTGATCTATCTATCGTTCATCGACTTAAAGTGTATTTTGCATAACATCAAAAGAACTAAATGGTTCCTGGAGTACTGTGGCTAAGTGAGAGTATATCCCCTGAGCTTTGGTATTGTCATCATAAAAACCCAAAATTTACTAGCAACAACCAAACAACCAACTATTAAAAATAATTCAATCGTGTTCAAAACACAAGCGGGCTATTATTTAAGGGGGGAAATACATGTGAAATCGAAAAAAAAATTGCTAATTTCAGATTGATTTAATATATATATATTGTTTATTCAGAAAATTTTTAATATTAAATCCTTAAAGTACATGTCTCATAGTAAATGAAAATATTTTTTTAATAATTTTTCAACACAAAATGGCGGCGATGAGAGCGAATGAAAAAAAACACATCAAAAACTGCCTCGTACAACTTAACGCCTTTACTGGGGAACTTGCAACATTCAGAGAAAAAAATATGCTAACGAGATACATAATTCATAGGTGAACCAATAAAATTTATAAAAAAAAATTAAATTTTTACATTAATTTTAGATTAAACAAAAAAATCGATTATTTTTCAAAAAAATCACGTTTTAAACATTAATAAACAAATTGTTTTTCCGAAATTACAATAACATGTAGGTTCAACGAGTAGATAATACTCTTTGGTAGATGTGGTATAAATTCAATATTTTTTTTTTTTAGATATTTTGTACGGAAGTTGAAAAAGTACTACTTTGAGAAAAACGCGTTTAAAGTTTTAAAGCTCCACCGACCTGGGGAGCACCGCGCTGTCTATAACTGACTATAAGTCGAGAACTAATACGAATATCGCTTCAAAACTTTTTTTGGTATATTTTAAGAGCATTTCAAACATTTTGATGTAATTAAAAAAATCGATTTTTTTAGCTGATACATGTATTTTCCCCTTTAAGTGCAATACAGATTTTCACTTAACATAATTTCTCTACTTATTACTCAAAAAAAGCTATGTTGTTTTGTAAAAAAAACATTTAGGAATTCGAAGCAAAACAAGAACGCTTAGAAAGGTTTTAATGTTATAATTTCTCTTGAACAAAAAAGGTTTTTTCATTTTATTTTCGATTAAGTTTATTCGTCCATCAATATTTTTAGATCAATGGTCTCGACTGTTATCATCGAATTTTATTTTAGGTACAAATCTTCGACTGATGCAATTTAGCATAAATAGAAACCTATATTATTCAATTCATGTTCTCACAACTGTAATATCTGCATCACTAGCCAACAATAGCAGAATTTTAACGATAGTTTTGTTATCTAGAGCTGATGGAATATTTTTCGGAGCCTTACCTCCATCGAGCATTAACATTAAAACAATGATTCCACGAAGTGTTCAATTTATTTATCTTCTATAAGAATTTCTCATTTCCATAAACGATTTTTTGAACTCTATGTTTACTTTTACACGCCAATAACGCCTTTTCTTTTTCTTGTATATACATTCATGCTGAATAGCTCAGCTGGGAGCACTTTTCTACTATAACTTCTTGGGCCCTGACTCACATAAATTTTTATATCCTACGATAATAAAAACTCCATCGCAATGTATACACAACCAAGCGATTTTTATTTCATCCCCTTTTAAGTGTGAAACCTTTAATTGTCGGACGGTGCAGACTTAACCGAAATTTAATTGAATTTTAACGTTCCGCAACCATTTGTTCTTGTTCCGACAACCAAACATATGTATGTGCAAGCATGTACATACTTAATTGTCCGAAAACTTTTAAATCTCATCCTGACTGTTAAAAAATCTTTTCCATGCACATCCTCCGATTCGAAACAAAAGGCGTATAGTACCTTAAGTAAATCAAGTATGTAGGTATGTATGTATATACACCGAAAAACAAAAGCATTAAGAACTCAAAAACATACATAATCAGCTTGTGAATTTGCTTTGCTGCTGAACTGTTTGTGGGGCGTCGTTAATGAGTCTCGTCGGCATAAAATGCTAACATACCCATTCGAATAACAGAACGAAAAAAACAAAATTACCATAAAAATATATATATAACTCGAATTAGTATTATGCTATCACTCGCGTCTGGTGTTTAACCGCGCTAGTGCCAGTGCGAAGTATAGTATTTTATCGAATTAATTTGTCGCATAAAGATAGCTTCTAGCTAGCCTGTTACAGTTCTAGGAAATAGCGTCCGAATCAAAATAGTAGTATATCTTTTGGTGACGATTAAATTTGTCAAATCCACAATCGATCGATGAGAACTCAAAAGTGAATACGAATGATTTGAACAAAAGAAATTTTAATCGAAATAAGAAAAGAGAATTGAAGATGATCAATTCAGGGTGTAAATTATGATGTGACTTATGCAGTAAATTTTCGATCGGACAACGAAATCCACAGGATCCAGATTAAATCACTGTCATTACAATTTTTGTATAATGAAATTAGGAGTAGAATGGACGCATGTTTGCTTGGAACGTGTTAATATATTAAATAAATAATCGTGAGAATTTTCTTCATTAATACGTTTCTGAATTAATTTGGGAGCATGAATCTTTCGATTAAGATCACACGCTGAAAAGTCAATAGGAGATTTTTATGGGAGGTTCAGATTTATAATATGACTATTATCAGTATTTAAGTTTTGTTTAATTTCTATTTTTAACCATTGCTTCGTTGATATTAAGGATGTAAAGTGAAATGTAATGGGTTCATTTAAAATTGAAGATTGAAAACACGAAACAAGTTGTGTTTGCTGCAAGAAAACTTGTTTAACCGAGTGAATAATGAGTTGTCCTAGCTGTGAGTAGTCATCCGAGGTAAATCAGTGATTAAGTGAGTCATGACACTAATCATTTCACTTTTGTATGCATTGTTTTGAATGATGTCTCTGATAAATTCAAACCCGAACCGTGGAACTGCTTAAACTTGGACAGCTTTACTTTGTATTCTCTAAGATATAAGATGTTTTGTTCAAGGTATAGTAGAATTCAGCAAGTTTGTGGATAACTTCCAATATGCGCCCAGTGTGGGTTTAATGGCATATGTTCTCTAGTATTAATGTTATTACTGCTCACATTTGCCATAATATTTTAAATTCAAAACTAGCTACTGTGGCAGCGAATTATTATCATCATCTTGCTTACTGTACCAATTAGAAAGTTTCTCATAAAACATGCAAAACCTAAATTTTCTTACTGAAATATTTCATTCGCATCTCAAGTCCTAAATATTTGAATTTTTCAAATAACTATCGGTTCGGTTAGCCATTAATTCATACTGCTTTCAAAATCTCGCTTATGACAAACTCATTTAAAAATCAAATATATGGCTGCATTCAATTCAAACAAAGACCACCTACAGCTACGAAGCGCGCCTGGCTAGTTTCAACGGGGTAACTAACGAACAAAGCGACAGAGATGTGCTCATTTGTTGATATACCACATTTCGTCTTTTTGACATTGTAACGATAAGATAATCACCTGTCGATAAAGCCTCGACATTTTGAATGTTATGACACCAATAAAAATTAAATTGAAGAAAAAAAAACGTTTTCGTAGGAAATGTCAGCTGTGTAATCTACCGTTGTGTGTTTTTGCGCGTAAGGAAACGCGAGAAAAAAAAACTTTGTGGGTGGGATCAATCTACAAATATCCGTTAGGTTTGCTTTGATTAGTAGCTTGGACTCGCATTCATGTATTATACGGATTTGAATTATAACGAAATTTTACGTCACATTTTTAGTGTTAGAATGTTTGGCCATAAAAGCAAATGAGTTGATTGCAATGGTCGTTTGTTAGTTTTATTTAGAGCTTGAAATCATTTCTATCTCACCTGTTACGTTCATTTGAATCTGCAGTTTCGGTTTTATGCCGCTTGACCTGAAATTAATTTGGAAAATGGATCGTTAAATTTTTAGCACTAAGCGTTTACATTTAAGATGATGCTTATCTTTAGAGTGCTTGAAATTGTAAGATATTTAGATACAGCAATGTGTGTGAGGTCTTTATTTAAAATTCACAAAGATTCGCAACCATTGGTCAAACGATATAATGAATTGCATTTAGTTCAGAACTCGTGAAAGCAAATAGTTTGCATGATTTATAAATATTTGTTATAATGAATGAAACGTTAAGGCGTTTATGTTGCAAAACGTAGGTTGCTTTTGCTGAATGCGTCAATGAAACGCTTACTATGACCTACCTACTACCTACATAAGACCTACATGGTTCGGTAATCGTATTTTTTTGCTTACTGTGCAGAAATAATTTTTGATTAATGGCTTTTGTGCAAATCTGCTTTAATTCATTTTAAATCGATGTGTCTTTGTTTTATTTCCCAGATTGAGCAGTGAATAGATACCGGACAGCACGATTATTTAATTCATTGCTTGTAGTAGAAGATGATGGACATAGAAGCAGAACATCAAGGCAAGACATTTGCAAAGCTTTGTAAATATTACTCTTGTCCATAACAAGAAAAAAATGAATAAATTTTCGTTCAATTTCAATATAGCCCAGTGAAATTCGACATAAAAAAGGCGAAACTTAGGAAAAATTAGGGGAAAGCTGAATTTTGGTGTGAACATTGATGCTGGCGTGTTGAACAAAATTTCAAAAGTCTCCATCGATCCGAGTGCTGCGTTACTTTTTATACGGCCTCAAAGGTCACCAAAAGTGACCTTTCCTAAATATCCCAGTAACGGTCACGTCTATGGAAAAGCAATGTATGACGAATTTGTAGCTTAGAAAATTACCAACAAAAATTTTTTTAGCTTTTTCTTGTAGCCCTAACCGTTTTTGAGATACATTGATCTAAACATTTGTAACTAACAGTATCCACTTTCTCAACGGCATGTTGATATTATTCGATTTTGATTACGACTTGGAATGTTTGTGAGTTTGTTTTTCGATGTTTAAGAGACCCATAAAAAAACATGTAAGCAAAGTTATCTACCACATTCCAGGATAGACGGGGAAAAGTGTGCTCCGACAAGTTACCTCCTCCCTTTTGCCATAAAATGGTTATCCTGAACTTCCTTTTATAGCACCCCGAACTGATGAATGTTATTTTAACACGCGAAATGTCAAATGACATTTCAACGCGCTAAATCTCTTTGCGAGGTGTTATGACGTCAAACATCACTTGGCCGAGCGGCCGCTCCACCATGTGTTACCTCCACGGTAACACTTCGGACGGATTGACGATCTATACTCGACGGAAAAGGGGATTGGCTCGAGAGTCTTGGTTGGAAAGTCGTAGCGAGCGGAGGCTGGTGGATGGGCGCTGTGGCGGATCGCGAGAATGTCAACGGAGGAGAGATCAAGGTGGAGTAAATAAAGACAGTGAAAAACAATCTAAAATTATTTCGGCTATCGGGGCGAGTTTCGGGTTTGCACGGTCGCGGGAGTTTTCTTTGACCCTCGGGGGACGTGTATGAATTTGAATTTTTTTCGGAAGAGCCCGGAAAACGTGACCAGTGCATGAGTTAAAAGAAAAGTCCCTATACTGAATATTGTGCTCACGTGTCTCGTAATAGTGTGGTTTTCGAAGGTCAACAATGATCCTTGGCAGTGAGATTTGATTTTCTGTGTGGACGCTAAGAACTCAACGAATAGTATAGCGCAATACTTCTTGTGACCTGAAAACAGAACGAAATGTGGCATGACAATGTCTACTCATACCCGTACAGGTACTTGTATCGCGCAGAAGACTAGCGTTACTTTTCATTTGAGGATGCAAAGTACAAATTTTATTCGTTTCCCGGCACTAAATGTCTGATTTTAATTGATATTTGCTCATTAAGTGTGCTCCCACCCTGGCTGATTAAGTTCCGCATACTTTTCTTTTTTTCATTTGCTTGCTGTACGACCAAGTAGTGAACACGTGACGAATTAGTTGAAGTGATTGAAGATCGGAACAATGTGCTAGAGTGTTCTGAAAGACGCGTTTTACAACACGCGGCCAGTCCGGTATCTTTGGATGAATGTGCGTGAGTAGCAATTCAAAACTTTGCCGACGTAACAAGCAAAGCAAAGCAAATCTTTAAATGGGCAACGCCTGGTGCTTCTCCAAGTAGCATCTTTCTCCAAAAACAAGTGCGTTCCAGGGAAAATAAGCATAGAAAGGCATGGCGGGTGAGACAAAACAAAGAAATTGTGGTTTTCTGTTTCCTTTTTTTTTTAGCGTGGCTGGCATGACCTACAATTCAGAATTACCTTTCTTTTGGCGGGTAAAATCCAGAAGATGATATCAACTTGATGTTTAGAACATAATAAACGTAGCGACAATTCACCTTCCCCTACGTATCGTATCTTTCTCTACTAATTGCTCCAATGCAATGAACATCGAACATCTGCAAGAAATCGAATGCAAGCGTGTACAAATTCGTCTAGCATCGGGGACCTCCTTGCAAGCATATCAACCTGCAAGCTCACAATACCAACATTACATTCCCAGGGAGTTAGTAGGAGAGGGAGTTGATTCAAAAGTTTTCAAATATGATTTGGCTTCATATACGTTTCTTTTTAATTCAATGATGAACAATTTTGATTTGAAAAGAAAATTTTTATAATAAAGTGGAATTCATATAAGATTCGCTTTTTATTTCAAAGTGATTTCAACTTTTGATTTAAATTTGATGCTATTAAATTACATTTTTCTGAGTGTATAATTTATCACCTGGCGGGAAAGAAGGCGTAACTACTAACCATATACTCGCGAACGAGAGCATTAGTAGTTGCTAGCAGCCTGACCAGAAGTACTCGCAAGTACTAAATAGTACGAATGGAACACGGGCATTGACAACAGCAGGCTTATTGATGGAAAATTTGACAAGACAGTGCTGCTATCGGATTGTCGTTGGCGTGGTATCCAAAATCTTAAACACGTAAAATTCATAAATGACATTTGCTATGCGAATGCTACTAACGACGGCAACCGCTGTGCCAACTTCGAAATAAAAACTATCGAATAGGGTCTCCAAAAAGAACGGCCATAAACACCGGCTCCATGTCGCCACTAACGAGAGATAGTCATAAAAATATTACTGATGAAGTTTTGCATAAAGGTCGTATTAGGACAATATGCACCTTTGCCATAAGAAAACAGGATTCGGTATATTAGGTTTTTTTCAAAAAACAACAGAGAAATCATAAAATCATTAAAATTTAAAATATCATTCCTCTTGATTGCGAAAGAACTTACGTACCGTTCGAATAATAATGAGCGGTAGTAGCGAACCTTATATTCAAGCTCAGTTTGGATTCGCATAAGAAATAATATAAGTTACTGCATCCTTCGTTCTTAGGAGGCGTTTGATTTAGGTGGTTGTCTTTATTAGCGGATAAAATTAACTCAGAGAATTTTTACTATCAGATATGCTATAAGATATGATACTTTTTTATGCCATTTTTATGCCTAACTGCCGTTTGACAATAATAGGTTTCATTATAACAGCTAATCAGATTTAGTGAAATTAATTTAATTTGTGAAGTGCCTGCACTTCTTTCCAGGAGCCTGCAGAAAATTTACTCGAAGTATGTCGCCATGTACATGGCGTGGAGGACTATAGTACATAGCATGGAGGGCTATAAGCATAGCGTCTGCTCCTATGTATTTTTCGCCATGTACTATGGCGTGTGGCGCTATATTTTATCACAATCCCGAAATCGACTATGTCATGGCGCCAGAAGTCTATAAACTATGGCGTCTGGCGCTATGTGTTTTTTCCGTGTGAACAGTTTCTTGAAGCTGATGTATTCGGAGGCTCTGCTCGATGAGACAAGGTTCCGTTTCATCGAACTAACACCTGTAGGTTTGTGTTCTGCTAGTGTTTTCATAGTTATCTTTGTTCCACGTGGTGTCACCCCAGTTGATATAAGAGCAACGCTTCATAGATTAACAGTTACAAAAATACTTAGTGTGGAAAATAAAACGATTTCTGTTGACATCAAAGGTTCCCTTTTAAAAAAATAAGGATATCAATAAAAAAGGAAAAGGATATAGAAGATGTCAGATTGATTTCTGATCTATTTGATTCTATATCTCAGCTAGTTTGTAGCCTAAAAAAGCCGGGTCTCAAAAGTCAAATAAATATGGTGCAAAACCTTCATCGGGTGCATCTATATTATTTCTGTTCTTTGAAATAATTGACTAGACGATGAATAGAAAGATAGAAAGCTGATGAGAATCTTTTAAGGCAGGTTGACACGACATAATTGTACTTGAAGGATTACATCTTGGACTATGGACAATTTAGACTTATAAAAGTGCTGTAGAGAAGGATAATCTGCCAATGTAATGAAGTTGAAATCATGACGGGCAGAATTTCAAATAATCTATTTATTAATTGTGGTAAAATATTTCCTGGAAATTGCTGAAGTTCATTGTTTTTGGAATTGCACCAGAAGAATATTTTTTGAGTAAATATAATCTTCACGCATCTTGGTACACAAAAGCAAAATCGTTTTATGCTGCTTTTTTTGGAATAGTATTTAGCATTATAGTTCACACAGAAAAATGTTATAATTTCGATACAGCTTATAGTTTTAGCTCTAAATCATTCAAAGGTACAGTTTATTGTTTCAAATTTTTGGAGAACCTTCTAAAGTTGAAAGTGTACGCATCTTTTGTAATGGTAGATTTTCGATGAAGTGCCATTTAGTACATTCATTCGCTTGTAAAATGTGGGTACGGGCTGATTGGTGGCCTAGTACTGGTGAGATAATGAGTGTGAGTTGGATGACGCCTGGCACCTCCAAGCACTTAGGCACTTAAGCCCATGGTACTCATACCCCCAACCCGCAGCCTACTGGAGTTTTCTGGATCTTTTAATAAAATCCAGGATTCATGATAGAGGATAAGACGCTATTCTCTGCATACACGCAACATCACAGCCGGAGCATTGATATCTGGTACGTACCTATGCTGAGTATTCTCAAAGGAAAGCAGGATGGGCAAGTATAATCCAGTGCAACAGCTATGCAGTACACACGTCCTCCTAGGTGGTGATCTCCAAGTCAGTATGTCTGGCATGCTTCTGGAATATTTCCCACTCCTTTTGAAATGGAGTCGAGGAGTCCCATGGTTAGCTTCTGGAGGCAGATTTTCGTGTACCAGTGGTCATCAGAAGACATATATTTCTTTTTATATGTAGATGCGATCGGCGCAACTAAGGCAGATTCAGGACGCTGTAGCAAAAGCATCAGTAATTTCATTTCCTTCAACACCGCAATGTTGCCATACTCCGAGCAGAAGCACCTTATACGAGGGTAGTTTGAAATAAAGTCAGTTACTTTTTGAATAAAGGATTTTTTTTCAGCAAATAACATTTCTCAACGTTGTCTCCTTGCAGCTTCTCAAAAGTAGAGTGGTAATCTCTTCGCTGGGGAATGCCAGCGTAAGACGAGGAGTCAGCACAGGCACACCTCAGGGTGGGGTCCTCTCTCCCCTGCTGTGGAACATCATAGTGAATACTCTCTTAATGAAGCTGGACCGTGCCGGCTGCAAAGTGATTGCTTATGCGGATGACATAGCTGTGGCCGTGTCGGGAAAGTATTTATCTACGCTATCAGAGAAGTTAAATCAATATCTTGACATACTTTCACGATGGAGTCGTGAGTGCGGCTTGAATGTGAATCCTACCAAAACGGAGCTAGTACTGTTTACAAGGAAGTACAAAGTTCCTTTTTTTGAGTTACTCAAGTTAAATCGGGTCTCCATTGAACTGAACCAGAGGATTAAGTACTTAGGGCTTATCCTTGACTCAAAGTTACTATGGGCCTACAATCTAGTAGAAAGAGCACGGAAGGCTTTCGACGCACTTTACTGCTGTAAAAGAGCCATAGGAGCGAATTGGGGATTAAAGCCTCGCACTGTTGCTTGGCTGTATACTGCTGTGGTTGAGCCAATTCTATTGATGGGGGTAGCGTTCTGGTGGCAGGCTACTCTAAAGGCTACCTGTAAACGGCAGCTTGAAAAAGTGCGAAGAATGGCTGCACTGCTGGTAACTGGAGCGCTCCGCTTCACCCCTACTAAGGCACTTTTTGTGCTGCTTCATTGGCTGCCAACCAATCTACTTATCTTACAGCAATCCAATCTTGCTGCTGTGAGGTTTTGCTACAAAGACTACCTTAAATTTTCACCAATGTAATGATACATAGCTCCTGGGCCATTTTGGACTCTTGTATGAATCTCCTTTATGGACTTTGTAGACTCGCTACCTGGTCATTGAAGAGAAGGCATCTTAGCTGATTGGTCCTTTTCTAGACCTTTTATATAATCGAGATATCTCTTGTGCCTTTCAATTCTTCCCAGAACGATTTGAATGATTCCCTCTTGGAAGTCCTCAACAGATTTTCAAAAGTTATTTATTAGATTCTTCAGGTGGTCTAACTATCCTATGCTCTTATAAGCTGGGTTGAGGTGTTCTCTGGCATTTTCCGAAGCTTTTGTAGTCCCGGGCTTCAGCATAAAACCATCTTACTGTATTTGCTCTTCCTAATCGTTGTTGGCCTCGGATCCCGATCCTAGTGGTCCCGGTTCGAAAATTGTTTGAGCGTGGTGGCATCAAGCATATTGGAAACCAGAATACAAGTTCCCGTACTCGTTGGCCTTTCATCGTAAAAGGTTATTGCTCTTTTGAGTGAACTGAGTCCACAGATCCTGCTGCTTCGAGCTTATTCCGTGTACAAGAAAAATGTAGGGAAATTTCTCGTTCAGAAGAAACGACAGAAACTTGACAATTCAATCTGAACAAACCTTATACCATCAGGCCTAGAATTGTTCAGAATTAATGACCGAGAGCTTTACCCAGTTGAAAATATCCATTTAGCGTAGCTTTGCTCCCAATCAACGATTCGAGACATTTCTGCCCCGAACTGATAAGATCGGCATCATCAGCCCACGTTTCGCTTGCTTTTCCAGAGCTTGCCATCCAGTTTCATGAGAAATTCTTAAAATGAAAAGTCGAACTCGTTTCCTTTATTTCTACCAATTTATTTTTCAAAAAATCCGTATACCAGTATTTCGGCTATCACTTATAGCCTTCTTCAGCGATGTTTCTTCGACTGAGGAAAATAGTCCCTAATCGTCCTATTTGTAGATAAACTTTTAAGTCTCCTTAAGCGTTTTCTTTCCGTCTGGGTATTTCCCCCATCGTCGATAGGTGGGGCGCTAATTAAATCCTCATTAGCAGCCTCATTAACTGTTTCGTTAATCCTTCTTTCCTGGCTCGTGGGTGAGATGTTAATTATCGTGTTATTATGATCTCCGGCTGCCCTTGCGGTACTTCTTCTAATCAATTTGAACAGTGGGGAATATCCGTTTCCCAAATCCCTCAGTCGAAGAAACATCGCTGAAGAAGGCTATAAGTGATAGCCGAAATACTGGTATACGGATTTTTTGAAAAATAAATTGGTAGAAATAAAGGAAACGAGTTCGACTTTTCATTTTATTGTATAATTTCTACCTAAACGCTCGCCAAACAATTTTTTTTGTTTGATTATATTTGTTCGAGAAATTCTTGCTGATTTCGCTGTATTGATTTCCCTATTCGTTTCCACCGGCAGCTTTTCCGCTTTGCGCTGTTCTTAAGTTACATCTCCACAGATTGACAGGGTCCAGTGCAAAGAGCACTCCTTCCTCTTATGCTATCTGCGGGCGTCAAAGAGACGCAAAAGGGAGAAACATACCACGTTAAGTAACTTGGTGCTTTTCCACTAAATTAGGCAATATACTCGTATGTGATATGCAGAGCTGACTACCAATCGCTAAGTTTCGCGTAAAATTATTTAAACAGCCTATCGAAGGAAAGAATAAAATCTATTCTTTTTATATCATAAGCCTTACACATCATTCTTTGTATATATGACACATATTGTCTATCTCGTAAGTTCACATTCACTGAATCTATTTAGTTCTTCGTTTCGAAGAAGAACTACCCATTTCATTCATTCATTAAAAGAGACATCGAATGTCATGGCATTTTGCTTACCTTCATTTCACATGTTTCTACCTCGAACAGAAGAATAACGACCGGAAATCGGCTTCAATCATTCTTTGTACAAAAAGAAGCCAAGTAAGTGCACACAGGAACCGGCAGATGTGAAAAGTAAGTTGAATGTACAACTTTGATATGGGAAATATATTGAACATATAAGTAAGTACCTCCAAATGCAAATACCAACGTACTCAGGCTTGTTCATATCCATATATATGGAGATATGCACGTTTTCGTAGAGCAAAAGCCCTGGTTATTATTAATATTTCCATGTATGCTTTTGGATATCGTGAGTCTTCTCTGAGGGATTTAAAAAGATATTTCAATTAAATGTAATAGGCCGGCAGTAGTTGGAAGTTATATTAATGCAGATATTTGTTTTATCTGAAACCATAGAATTATCATTTTAATTGTTTTGGTTTCATAAATACAACTTGCAGCATTGAGCAATTTCATTTCAAGATCTTTCTAGTGCATAATTTCCTCTATCTGTAATATCAATCGAACAAAACATAGTTTGCATGATTAAGCACACACCATATCAGCCATGAATATAACGCAGCACTTCTAAATTAGCAATTCAAAAAATTAACTCAAACGTCAATCAAGCATAAAGCTAATTAAAAACACTTAAATTGACAGTTTATTAAACTTTATAGCTCCAACATTACTGTGAATTATTCCTCTCTATGCCTTATTCCTCTGTTTACTAAACACTTTGTAAAAACTATCTCATAAATTCCCCTAACAAAATCATAAAGTGGCATCAGCATCCATAAAACTTGAAGGCAGCAATCAAATATAAATAAAATAGAAGATAAGTGAAAAATTACTTAGACGTGTTAAAATCGAGGACATAGTTTAAAGGTGTTTTCCAAGGAATGATTCTCATATTAACCATATATGTATCTATGCATATGTTCAGGTGTGGTGCTAGCTAAGTTCTTTGGAACAACGCTACAACAGAAGGTGCACCATGGGAAGATGCATATAGTTTATGAGAAGTTAACTGGTTCCACATCTTTTCCGAGCGTCGTCGTCGAGAACGACGACGACTTTCAACTTAGTGGCAATTGGCTTATCAGGTCATCTTGTAACTTGTATAGATCGACAAATGATATTCAGAACACCAAACGTACTAAAGTCGTAACACAAAAAAAAAAACGGCCACACATAGATAGATGGCATAATAATACCATTTATAAGATTGTGTTCGCTCAAAACGATCGAGAAGCACAAGACATTTCTGAACATAGACAAGTGGTATAATATTCCAGGTGATAGATAGTTAGCTGTTTGCAGGTTGAGATCCACTTAACTGTGTTATTGTTATTGTTTGTTGCGGAAAATCGTGCTTGCTTCGATCGTTTTTTTTTTGATTGATTGAAATAAACTACTGTTTCAGGCAAATAAATCACGTTTTGGATAGATTTGGACACATTTATCGGCCAGGTAAGCTTCTTCGTAGGAAGGACAACATTTAAGATCTATTAATTTCAACTCACTTTCATTGCGGCATTCATAGGGTTAGTAGAACAGGTGGTATGACAATCTACTCAATGAACAATACACAGTAAGAAAGGCAAAAACAATAGCGATAAAAACTTTGAAGATGAAACAACAGCTACAAATTTACCCATAACAATAAAATTGAAGAGCATCTTCAATCTTGTTGACCAGATATAATTTATGATGAGTCTCCACACTCTACGTTACTATTACTCTGCCACCACAAGATCATTTTCTTCTCTCTTCATTTGAAAATGAGAATGATAAAGATCTTTTAACTTTAACCAAATCACTATCATATTCATTCACACAGGAGAGAGATACCAGATGTATATACATATGTAAGTATTAATGTTTGGGGCACAAGTTGAAGATGTGAAAGGAAGAAAGGCAAGATTGACAAAAACGCCGTATAAAATAACCTACAATAAAAATAACGAAATAAGCAGAAAAAGATCGAGAAACAAATGAAACAGAACGAACAGATACGAATCCGTGTACTGTAATCTTGTATGTAGGAAATATGGAGATGAGAAAAAATATCCAGAAATTCTCAGATAAAAGATTTAATTTTCATTTAAAACGACATCAGATAATCGGGTAAAATAAAAAATGTATGTTTAGTGGTGAACGAATGCCGTTTGTGTTTGAGGAAATTTATGAGGTAAAGTCGAGTATCTCTCCTGAAAATCATCGAAAAGTTTCTCGTCCGGAATTTGATTCATTGATCTAATTATGATGGCGGAATTTCAATGAAAA
Organism: Nemotelus pantherinus; assembly: GCA_963978885.1. Lineage (NCBI taxonomy): Eukaryota > Metazoa > Arthropoda > Insecta > Diptera > Stratiomyidae > Nemotelus > Nemotelus pantherinus. The sequence continues at coordinate 80,224,838 of OZ022266.1, forward strand.
TAAGGTGAACATATTTGAAGCGAATAGTTTCTAAAACAATCCGATAAGTTCGTAAAAAAAAATCTAAATCTATTTCTAGCTCATCCACAGAGCAAATTAATGTCATCACAGCATTTTCCAGCAACTGCTTTTCCGTTCACGACCTATATCATTGCACAAATTGATTTAGGTCAATTTGTCTCGTTATAAATTGCTGCACAAGCAATTAGTGAAGTGCTCATTAAAACATTATCTAACCGAAGTATTTAACGAGGCAAACTGGCACGTTGCAGTCACGATGTCACTATTCACATCCTAATTTCTAATCCACACTCATAATTGCACCCATATGGCTGACATTCAAATGAAATTTCTAGTAAATTTTGTCGTCAGTTTGATTTTTTTTGTGATCCCTGACATTTTCATGCTCGTTTTTTTCGCTTGTATATTTTACTCTTAAGTATACTGTACAATTTTTTTCTCTCCTAAGGCAACGAAAAAAAAACATTAGAGTTGCTGAGCTAAGCATCAACTGTCACGGGGCGTAAGAGGTTGAGAGAAAAAAAACGAAAGAAGAGGTGGCGAAAAAATCCTGAGACAAGTGCTTTTAACACTTGAATCGATCGTGCCCTTTGAAATAGGACTCCTGTAGAAATCACGTGTCCAGTTAATATGATGCTGACACAAGAAATATTGATGAAATCGATTTTGTGTTGGGATATTTGCAAAGCAATGCAAATGTGCTATGTACGAGTATAGGACTGAAATGAATGTCAAATTCGTGACTATCCTGTTGAATTGTCTATGAGAAGCGATAGAGTATAAGAAATTATTAATAGATGACTTCAATGTGATGATGAATTACTGCATTATTTTCGTATTTAACATGATTTCATCTATTTTAAAGTTCTAATAATTAGAAATAAAAGGATGATTTTGTTTGCCTCAAAATAATAGGAGAAAATGTGTTTTTAGTAAGAGGAAATGGCTAGAGAGCGTACCCTACGTACAAATGAACTCCCAGTATATCGGCACTTCGCTTTTCAACGCTCAAACATGTTCAGGAGTTTAAGGAACCATGCATTTGATTCAATAAACTTTGAGGCTCAGATAGACCTGGATATCTAAGACGAAAGTGACGTCAATTAGTTTCATTAGCATTAATTTTCCTCAAAGTAAAAATAATGGCGCACTTTTTCTATCAATGTTGGTGGCTATTGCATAATTCTAACAGGATATGTAAACATGGAGCGCTAATGGCATGTTCACTGAAGTTAAGACATATCAAAAACTGTACAGAATCAAAAAGAAGCTTCTAATGGAATGAAATGCCAAAATATGGTTGAATTGCCTTAACAAGGGTACTGAAAAAACTGGTGAAACTGTTCAAATTAATCACTTGTGCAGGGTGACTAGCTTTATTTTGAGGTATCCTTAAATGTTTGCATTCCAAACAGGATCTTTACTAACCTTAAATATTCTCTCCGGGACTGTTTAGAGTAATAGCTTTAGGATGAGTATCAGACGATCTGTCAGTAAGCGATAGAAAACAATGAAAATAATGTAAATACATTTTAAACCAATAACGAGATGCATCGATGGTATTCTAGTGTCTTTTCTCTGTATAAATCAGTCAAAGAGCAGATGATAATTACGAGTATGTTTTGGTTATAGTATTGCCATCATAATGATTTAGTTGGATTTCAGGGACTTGCAACACGACCATATGATTACCATCTGCTTATCTGAAATCTGATTAGGACTTTCAAAGAAACTATTTAACAATCAGTAACACAGTAATACCTAACGCAGCAAAGAACTAAAATAGACATAGCAGAAAAAATAGCATCTTTAGAGAGAACTGACCAACTTTTTGGTCTACAATCGATGGATCCTAGATTGCCGCTTTGTTAGCTCCATGTGGCCATGGAGGTTTTTTAAAAAAAATGGAAAGAATTCGTTCCAAGCGAAAAGGACGCCACTTATTTCACAATGATAAATCAAGTAGCCACAGTATCGAAGAAGGAACAAAGCGAAAGCTTTTTATCCGTTCAAGATCAAAAAGGCTCTCAAAACTTAGAACCAAAAATAAGATAGTTGAACCAGATTCAGTTGAGCGCTTGTTTAAAAAACTAGTCACTACAAACTCGTCACTGAAAAACGGCCCAAAAGTACAATGCCAAAGTAGCAATGCAATGGTAAAGTGGAATAGTAAGATGGAGATACTTCCGGTATAGCCTCGGACTTCATATTTTATGAGTGCACTATCCAACCTATGACTCCCAACTTAGTTAGGCTCGATTTAGCACCGATCTAACTCTGAGTACATGTTCCCATAAAGTTCCCATGTTCCCTTGTGCTAACACTTCCATGGCCGGCTTCTAAGTATTGATCCTCAAAGTGACAACACAATCGAATTGGATCAGCGGCTTTGAGTGAAGAGCATTTTTTGAGGAAAATATGAATAGTAAATCCAAACTTGTCAGGCATAAAATTGAATATACTGGCAAATGAATCGACCTGAGCATTAACTAGAGCTATCTCGACAGTTGCTGCCTCTTCAGGCATTCAACCTTCATTCGTTAATTCTTGCTGGGCGCATGGAACTAGAAGGTCAGCGTTCAAAGTTTTCAGGAAGCTAAAAAACATTTTCCCTGACAATAAAATGTGCTGGGAAGCACCTACGCTTTTGTAGTTCTGAAGGTTTTTCTCGGAAACGGCAGAAGTCACCTGAAATTCTCAACGAAAGCAGATAAACACAGTGGCGGATCGTCAGGGTGGGCCCGGCCCGGCTGGCCTTTGAAGCTTTGTTTATAATCTGCTGCAAACTGTGTTTGTTTATAATCTGCGGCAACATTGAATTGACGTGAAGAAGTCAGTGTGGTAGCGTTTGAAGATTAACTACAAGCAGTTGATTTCCAAACTGGGGGAATTTCAGCCAGGAGAGAAACTACTGGTGGTGCCCGAGGATGAAACTCCCATTTATTTCAAATACATGATATGCATTCCCTGCTTCTACACTTTCTCAGAAGAAATGTTGAAGGTTCTCAGCCTCTTCAACCGTGATATTTCGATGGAAGATTCTAAGTTATCCAAAATTAATAAACCCACAGTCTGTTCATTGAGTTCCGGGACTACTGTGAAATAAAGCGCTTAAAGTGTTTCAATAATTTTATTGATGATTTAGTTTTCTACATTAATTCCTCCTCTCTACAAACAATTACGGGAACAGTCGTAAAGTGTCTGAAAGGCTTGTAGAAATTCGTCTGACGAATTGCTGTTAAGGACCGCAGTCACATTTTGCTGAATCGTCTTCACACCTTAAAAAAAACTCACTCTTGATATCGGCTTTAAGTTTGGGAAATGACCAGAAGTCTGTCGGAATCGATTCTGGCGAAAAAAAGGGATGATTTGTAAATTTCGCTTCGGACACCACGAATTCTTGCGAGTAGTCGTTTCAGAGCTTCAATATAGAATGTTCCTGTTACAGTCTCACCTGCGGGAACAAATTCTCCTTGAATTATTCTTTTGGCATCGAAGAATGTGATGAGCATTGCCTTCACTTTTGATTTCGATGCGCGCACTTTTGTTGGACGACCCTCATCAGGAGCGCCACACTCTGACGATTGTCTTTTAGTAGTTGGGTCATACTAAAAGCACAATCTTTCATCGCCTGTAATGATGTTCAATAAGAAGTCTGCATCCGTATCGTCTGCTTCAACAAAATTCTCTGTTCTCTCTGTTCATTCTCTCAAATACTGACGCCACTTCAAAAGGACTCAAAGCAGTCTGATCGTAAACAAGACAAAACTGGTCGCAACCGCGGTGAAAAAATATCAGAAATGGATGGAAGTGTAGTCTACGTAGTTTCGTGATTCTTCAAAGGATAGCACCACTTGCACAACGAGGCCGTAACGAGTCCTGGAACTTTTTGAAGACTGTGAACTTGTTGAAGATTAACTAAGAGAGTCTCTCTTTATTCCATATAAAGAGGTGGTATCACTTTTAGAAGGCCGGAAGGGCATCATTTAGTACAGGATCGAAAAATGGTCCTTGTGATAAGACTAAGGGCTTTAGAATTATAGTTTCTGAACACGCCAAACATAACCCCAAGCAGATCAAGCAAGGGCTACATCAATCTATCTGGGGTTAAAGTTGAGCGAGATTCAGATACGGACTCCCTCTCGGCTGATGGGGTAAATCTTGGGACTAGCTCTGATTTGGGCCGCTGCTAAATCTCCTGCATCTAGAAATATAGCTGAGGAGTGAAGCAGCCCTAGCATCTGATGAAGATCTCCATATCGTGCTTCTTATTTGCTTCATTCTCATTAAGAACACTGAGGTCACCGTTCAAACAAATGCACTTAAGATGCTAAGAAGTCCTGGGTTGAAGAATCATCTTGTGCCATCGCAAGATAGTGTTGGGCCTGCATTGATGTTAGGCAGAGAAGCCACTGTAAAGCCCACCTACTACAAAAAGTAACCATACTTGGCATGGCCTGCTTATGCATTTTTTTTTTAATGATAGTTCCATTGAACGTTGCTTCCTTCTTTCTATTGACAAGATTTATTATTTGAAAGAACATATTTTGGGAAATTATGAGATTTCTGAAAAATAGCTGGTAAATAGATTAAATAGAGAAAAAAATGTCGATCACATTTTGATCAGACATCACTTTGATCATTTTTTCAAAAATTAAATATACTTTAGCTCTGGCGCTACATCTCTACAATATTCAAACGTTCCAAGAATTCGGTATCAACAATACTTTACCGTTTGTCAGTCAGATTGCAGTTTTCAATTCAACAAGATATATTTCCGTCATCTATTATCCGGCTCAACGCTAAACATGAAACAAAATCTAATTCAATTCCGTTATATCTACATATAAATCAAAGAAACCACTCCGAAAAATATCAACATTCAGCACAAAACACCAACATAATCGCTTCGTCTTTTATCTTGGATTCAGCCATTCTAAGCATTAATTAATACTCCTTTTCAACAACATTTGAATCAAGAATTAACGATCGTTTTTTCATTAAATCAGTAAATAAAAGATTGAAAGTCAATTATCAAACAGAAAAAAATATGTATAACATATTTTTTTACTGGTTTCTCTACTGTTATGTCGTTATGTATTTTGAAACTCGGCTCAATTTGTAGGAATTGATTAATTAATTGGCTATTTATTTTGATAATAGCTTGTCATATATCTTAAGCGCCTAGCTAAGGTCAAGCGTCTACGGCTGCCCTAATGCATATTCAAATGAAAAAAAACAACGGAGATTTCTTTTGTTATGTCTATCTAAAGTGGAAGGTGTATTGTGAATTAATTGGACTAACCGGACAAATCAGACAATTTGATTAAGTTTATGCTACTAGAAAGGTGTGTTTGTTATGTCGCATGTTTGAAAGTTTAATTTTGTGGATTTTTGTCTAAATTATGTTCCTGACATTACAGCTATTTTGTAGATAAAACGATAAAGGCGGCATGGCCAATGTTGATAAATGAATGTTAATATATTTTGTGCAATAATTGTGTATCAAAGTTTTTTGTTTGTGAGAGATTTGAGAACTAATACTCTGGCAAATCAGACGATAAATGCATCAAACAAATCAAATTCTGGGCAAATTCGATTATGAAAATTAAACTGGAAAATATATATCCTTCGTATGGTAAGACTTTGTAAAGAAAGACAGGTTGTCAAAACTCATGGAACGTCAAGTTTTATACTTCATGTTAGTACTTTTAAAGTAGAGCCGAAAATCCCGGGGTTGATGGTTTCTAATCCCGGGATTTTCGGGACCAGAAATTGACTGGAATTCTGGGGCCAAGAGTCAAGCATAATCGGCAATCAAATGTCGATGACAGCTGCAAATTGACTAGAGATATTGAAAGAGCGTCTTACTGAGTTTGATGTGTATCTAGGAATGACATTGTTGCCATCGTAACTGATGGGCCAAAAATGCGAAAAGTAAGCAGACTGTTTGATGCAGAGCAACATATTTGTTTGGCGCATAGCATTCATTTGGCAGTTTGCGATGTTCTCTATAATAGGCAGTCCATTCCAGATTAAAAAGTTGACGAAACAGATGATAGTATGGACGACGACAACGAAGATTTGGACGGTCGTCAATCAGGTTTCTACGTTAACCCCAATTGTCTGCAAGGCACGCTAGATCTAACAAAGGATTATGACATCAGCGCATGCATAAAAAAAGTTCGTAAGGTAGTTTTATATTTTAAAATCTTGAAAATTTTAAATATCCAATGAAAAATGATAACGTTCTTCAAAACTATATAAATTCCGAGTAAGGCAAAGAACTGTCTCTTTTACTGGATTGCAAAACAAGATGGAATAGTCTCTTGACAATACTGAAACGGTTTTCCATTCTGAAAAATAGTATACAGAAGGCATTAATAGACCTGCAATATCCAGATCGATTAGAAGCAACTGAGTTTGATTAGGTTCAGAAAATTATTGACGTTTTTCTCCTTGTAAAACTGACTGTGGAGGCCTTAAATCGCAGAGATGCAAATTTTTGCACTGCTAATACCTCTTCAAGATTTTTATTTAGGCAGTTAGGAGAAAAACGGTCCATTCTTGCCAACGTTTTGAAAATTGTAATATTGAAACGAATAAAAGAGCGTAATTGTAACGAGCTATCTGATATGCTAAGCTTTACCAAGTGAAATAGACTCTCTATTTTTGAAACCAAGCAACGCAAATATTTAAAAAAAATATTTCAATGATCAAGAGGCTGAACCCTTTGCTTGGTAGCCAAAGAAATGAGGAGAACTCAGTAGATACCCAAATTGAATCAGGACAAGGTAGTCGTCAATTGACGCTACAAGAAGAGCTACAATTGGAAATATCAAAGTATGAAAATAATTAATCGTGAAATGCCGCAAGAAGCTGATATAATTAAAGCCATTGCAAAAAAATGAATCTTTCCGAAAGTGGTGGCACTCGTGGACATAATTTGGAGCAGGCGTGCCAATATTTATTGACCGTCCTACTAACAAGTATCGAGTCAGAACGAGTTTTTCCGCGGCTTCTAACATCGGGAATAAATTGAGAAGCAGGCTTGGAGACGATACTTTGGATGCTTTGCTATTGCTTCAATGTTACTTCCAAAAAAACCAATGAACTTTGGCAGAATTTTTTATATGTTTCTTTATTATGTATCTCAATTTTAAAAGGTGATTAGTTGCTGTAATTTGTAATAGTTGTAATTTGAAATATATGTCTTCATACTGTCAACGTCTTGGACAATTAAAATTATTGTTTTTTTGCATCAATTATATAAATTAGTCATTATGCAGTAACATAATTTTTATACAGTTTTGAGCTTACTTATTGTTGTTGTTTTGAAATAATGGCTCATAATATAATCTGTTTATTAAAACTTGCTTTATTTTGTTGTGTTTTTTTGAATCTCGAATCCCGGGATCCCGGGATTCTGGGATTTTCGATTTCTCAATCCCGTAATCCCGGGTTTAGAATCCCTAGCTATTTATCAGCCAGCGTTGTGAACGGCTTGTGAGTCCACGCGTTTTCACCGTAGCGCAAAAAACTCGGGTTTTTTGTCTAGTTCGTTTTGATCCAAGTGTTTTGCACCTCAACATTAGCTTTCTACAACTGACTGAAAGTTGTTCTTGTTTATCAGTGATTACACCAGCAGGTAAGAATATGTTTGTTTCCATATTTTATCTTATTATTTAAAGCATGTTATTTTATTCAAATGTGCATGGGAGGGCAAGATGGGGGTACTGCATATCCCATCTTGAAAAGAAAGAAAAATTATGATTTCTTTATGACACTCTATGATACTTTAAACTTAATTTTAATTTTATCTGACAAAATGACAAATTGGAGAATTGCAGTGAACAGATTATGAAAATTGCGGTATATGTTGTAATTGAAGAGAAAATAGGGTATAAATTAGCGCCGGAAACATATTCTGTGCCAAAACGACCCTCGAAAGAAAAGTTAAAGAAGCTCGTGTAGCCCTAAATTATTATGCTGCTCCTACAGCTTCTGTGAAAGTTCCTGTAAGCCCAAAAAAGCCAACATTTTCTGATGACGAAGAGAAAGAACTTTGCAACTATATAATGGATATGGAGAGTCGTCTTTATGGACTTACCACAAAAGATTTAACTCTGAAAAAGAAGAAGCTGGCAAAGATTGGGCTCTGGGGTTTTTAAGCAGGCATCCAGAGCTGTCTACACGAAAACCAGAAAGCACTTAAGTTCTGCTGGATTTAATAACTGTTGAAACAAACTCGGCAACGTTTATCATGAGCACAAACTTTCATCGGGCAGAATTTTTAATTGTGATGAAACGGGAGTTTCAGTGGTAACTAAAACAAAGTCAAAACGAAAAGACAGAAAACAAGTGGGATCCATAACTTCTGCTGAGAGAAGTACTACAATAAGTATAGAAATATGTTTTAATGCCAATGGCCAATACATGCCTCCAATGATGGTGTTCCCAAGAAAGAAAAAAATGGATCCACAGCTAATACTGAACTATGCTCCTGAAGCTTGGGGTGTTTGCAGCGATTCTGGCTGGATGACAGCTGAATTATCCCTTACCTGGTTTAAAAAGTTTATTGAATTTAGTGGAGTAACGGTTGATTGATATGTTCTGTTGTTGTTAGATGGCCACAGCACCCAAACACAATACTTTGACGTCATTAATGCAGCTTGTTCCAATAAGGCTATTAAATTTTGCTTCTTCTTCGTATGAAAATAAATTAGAAAAACAATGGAAAATAAGAAACTAGTAGAAGATAAAGTACAAAAAATGAATAAGAACACCGAATTGGCAAAGAAAAAGAATATGAAGAAAACCAACAATAATCCTAATTCTTGATCAGAATGTGACAACGATGAGAATAATATCCCTTGCTTTTACTGCCATGGGTAATACTTGGATTCAAATAAAGGAGGGACTGCATGTTCTCGCTGTGGGGATTGGGCACACTGTAGCTGTGCTGGAATAGATGACGAGGACGACGAGGCAGTACTTGTTTGCGAGTTTTGCAGCCAAAAATATAATGTGTCTCACATACCCCATCTTGCCCGATAGGGTACCCTGTCTTACCCCCTACGTAGGAGGCAAGATGGACATTTTTGTCAAAATTGGTCACATTTTTCTTTATCAACAAGTCTAAAGTTATTTAGTTCCTTATTTTCAAAAATTGATTATGTGAAAAAATATTCAAAATGCTTAAAAATCTTCAAAAATATTCAAAATACTTAAAAAGGTGCGTTTCATTACGCTCCAAACGTTAAGGACTCCGTCTTGCCCCCCTTTCTTTATAGGTAGTTAGACAAAGAAAATTTGGACAAAATATCGAATGGTGAAAACTTTCCACAGAGTAATTAGATCATTACGAAAATTGCAGGTAACGCTGATAGACACAAAAAATACGCTTGAGTGGTTTTCGGTTAATATGCGGGCAACCCTGCAGCTACGACGGGTAAGCCAAACAAATCCTTTTAACCATCGGCGCAAAAAAATGAAAAAATGCAAATGATTGATAAATGTTATGCTTGACTCAACTTGCCGCATTTAAATTTTCCACTTTTCTCATCGCACAAGAACGGTAACCTTTGACCAAATTACTAGCTTTTAGGGCCAAAAAAGTGTGTTATGCAGAACTTACGGCCAGATCATCAGGTCGATATGAAAGTTGCAGATTATATTGCATTTGAGTAGGGCCAAATCTGATAGGATATGGCCAAATCTGATAAGATCTGGCAACTTCGTGGCTGTGGTAACACCTTGAAATAACCCTCAGCCAAATAAAACAAAACTCGGTAAAACTCGAGGTGATGGTCTTAAGCCGGGAAAATTTACCACCAGAGGGCGAATAGCTGGGAAAGCGGCCTAAAATTGAAGAAAAACGCAACGAAGTATAAATGGAAACACACTGAAGAAAAACAAACACACAACCACAAAAACACAATCATACCAGCCAGACATCTATCGGTAAAACCGTCTTATGGCTATGGGAAGCACGCAGTGTTGTGATATTGTGGGAGTTTTCCCTTTTTATGGGATTTTTCGCCCTCTAAAACTTGAAAAACGGAAAAGGGAAAAAATGCTGCTCGTAGAACAAAATCCTGGGAGAAATGGTTTAAATGAAATGAAACACTTTCGTAAAATTTTCACCAAATATATTTGAGAAAGAATTTAAACAATCTATGCAAAATTAACATTTCTTCGTGTATTCTTACATTTCAGTTAAAACCTGGGATGAAATGAACAAGAATCGCTTCTCAAGATATCTGATTAGCGATTTTCAACAAAAAGTTAAAACGGCCAAAAGCTTGTTGCGAAATAATGCAGAATAATCGTGTGAAGGCATTTTTTAGCTTTGTAGAACATAGTTTAAGCTATTTCAATACATTTAATGCACCGTTTCAGTCAAAGCAACTACTGATTCACAAATTGTAAGCTGAGTGTAGTAGAATTTTTAGAAGAATTTGCTTAAATTTTTTGAAACCTGGTTTCATACTGGAAAATATCGAATTGAATGAAGAGCATTTAGCTCCGATATGGATACTTATTTGGGATCAAAATGTGAAGAATACATAGCGTCTTTTGAAGAAGCTGTAAAATTATACATAAAAAAAATAGGAAAAGAGTTTTACGTTACGACCTGTAAAGAAGTCAAAGAGAGATTACCATTGAATGATGTTATCTTTAAAGAAATTGAGTTTTTAAGCCCTTAAATAGCTCTTGATAGTTCAAAACGAACGAATTCGCTGCAGTTCGAAAATTTGGCAAAAGAAATTGGCTTTGAAGAATCTATTGTAAATATCGAATGGAGAGATCTAGCAAATTTTTTCAAGTGATGAAAAGCAGAGATTATCGCAGCTAACAGTAGAAGCTTTTTCTATTTCTATTTCTTTTTCTATTTCGAAAGAAATAGAAAAAGCAAAAATTTTTTGAAGATACATATATATTTCCTTATTTAACTAACATTTCAAAGTATGCTCTAAATTTGCCACATTCAAATGCTGAGTCGGAAACAATATTCTCCATTGTAACCGACGTGAAAACTTTAAAGCGAAACAGAATAAGCGAAGATTCACTGAAAAGTGATTTGCGTTTCTAAAGGTTCTATGTGAAGTAACTATGACGTGTTTTGTGTTTTAAATAATTACTTTCATAAGCTTTTGGGCTGTTGTTTAGATTCGTTTGACAGTTGAAGTCAGTCTTTACGTACTGCGCTGCGCAATTTACTTAGACGCTGTTAGATTTATATGACATAAATCTAAAGATACTGGAAATTTTATATTTTGAAGTAAAATTTACAAAATAAGTATAATTTACAAAATAAGAGTAATTCAATGTGATGTTTCGTTCCTTTTTTATTTTTAAATCTCAACCCTTTGAGTAAAATGGGCAAGGAGACGTTCCTCACCGCTGAAAAAAAGGACAGATAGCTGCTTATCAGGAAATAGGCTTATCGAATAGGAAAATTTCTCAGAAGATATAGAGATCTGAAAAGGTTGTTAGGACATTTCTGAATAATGGTTAATTGTACAGATGCAGCAGTAAATCTAAACAGAATTCAAAAATATCGAAGAGGCAAGAAAGAAGATGCAACAAAAAACCGACTGAGTGCATCTCAGATTGTTTCCAAATTGGATTTGCCAATCGAAAAAGGCAATTTCAGTAGATTTTAAGTTCAACGCCAGATATTGTGTATATAAAAAAAAACAGAAAAAATTACCTCGATTGACAGTGGCACATGCGCCTCATCTTGACTTTGCGAAACAACATATGAATTGGACAAATCAATGGGAAGATGTGACATTTTCTGAGAAGAAGAAATTTAACTTAGATGGTCCGGATGATTTAAGAGCTAATGATCCACCAAGAATGACTAGAAACTTTAGCGGTGAAAGTGTCATAATTTAGGCTGCATTTTCTTAGTGAGGAGAAGTACAATTATGTATTGCGCCAACAAAAATGAGTTCGATAAAATATACAGAGATGCTAGAAGTCGGTTGAATACCTTTTTAGAAGAGTCTGAGGAAAGACCCTTTATCTTGCACACAGATATGAAAGAAAATGGATACGAAATGGCTATCCGTGTACCCATACGTGAGTGTGCCTTTTTTAATGCACGCACAACATTGCTCTCTCACAAAAATTCCGCTCAGTGCGCCCCTTTCTACCGCACTCACCACCAAAAAGCCTTAATGCAGTGTCTTATTTACGAAAAAATGTGTGGAACACCAGATCAGTGTTAAAGCGTGCAACGGGCAATATGGAAAGAAACGTCAATGTCAGTTTGATTTGTGTCGGGGACTGAAAACATTGACTTTCAGTCAAAATTTATCAAAGAAAATTTGAAAATTTTTCGGCGTGCTCAGTGGAAACGTACATCTACGTTTGGCGTAATAATTTGTGTCGGTTTTGCGAATAAATTAGCGGTCAAAAATTATAAAATAGTGCGATAATGAAGTGCCGCGTTCCAGGCTGCAAAAGTAGCTACCGAAGTGCATCGCAGGGAATATCGTATTTTCGGTAAGTAAAATTAACCTTTGGCATCAATTTCGTTTTGTTTTTGTGTGAAATCATAATTAATTTCATTCACAAAAAGCATTTCAATCTCCACTTGCCGGTTGCGGGGAAAGAAATGTCAAACGACGTTCAAAACGGCGATCTCTCGCGGTTTTTACATGAACGTTACCATATGAACTCATTCTCACACCAGTAAGCAAAAAGTCGAAAATTGGCACATTTCTCTCGGTCGATTTCTAATCCATTCTCTCTTATATCTGTGATTTTGCAGCAAGACAATGCTACCGTCCACGTTTCAACCCACATGAAGAATGGTTTTCGTCACAGAGCATTCCTTTGAAGCCCGGACTTAAATCCAATTGAAAACGTCTGGGGTATACTAACACGTGAATTTTATTCGAATGGAAGGTAATACAATAAGGCCAGGGAACTAAGAAATGAAATTTTTAGGTGTTGGAATAATCTCCCCATGAAAAACCTTACTCAAAAGATGCCTCACAGAAATTTTAATTTAATCAACGGGGACGGTACTAAAACGAATAACTAAAGCCTTTAGTTTTTTTATTTCTACCTAGTTTTAGGGTTTACTTTTTCAATTAACTACTGCATCTAAGAAAACTGTGCACTTAATTTTCGAATTTGTTCTGTGAATAGATTCTAGTTTTAAACGAAGCTATGAAATTTCATTTTCTTTCACACTCATAGCATAAATATTTGTAGATATTTGTATGTAAATAATGTAGTTTACACAGCATCAACGCTCAAAGGAGTTTAATTTTATTTGAAAAAAGTTGGAAACTGATGGTGAATTGATAGCATGATAAATTTGGACGTTGCCCACATAGGATAAATGGAGTAAATCAGATTAAGCCAACGGCAAGTCTGATACAAATATGTTAAAAAGTAGAGAGCAAAGATGGCTACCTTGAGGTATATGTGAGTCGACGTGAATTTTTTTAGAGATAAGCCCATCGAATTTCATATATTGTGAGCGGTCATCGAGGTAAGAGCTAAGCCATTTTACTAGAAATCTTGCAATTCCAAACTGCTGCAGGTTGAAAATCATAATTGAGTGATTAGCACGGTTAAATGCTGTGCTAAGCCAGCATATACTGCGGCAGCTTGAAAACATGAGAAACAAGTACCATCAGGTTGGAAATTATAGGACTTAAATCCATGCGGCTGCTTGTTTGATCGAGCATCGACTTTTTTCAGACACAATTTTTTTACGTAGTTTAGAAATAGTGGATGGAATGGCGATGCTTTTAAAATCAAGCACTAAAATAAGTTCGAAAATATCATCTCTAGAAATGGTTATATCCTCCAAAAAAATTGTTTGAGTTACTCTAGGAGATTGACAGGAAAATGAAATACTGGCTGGTCTAAAAACCTCTCGAAAGTTATCAGCGAAAAAGCAATGGATGTCTTGGGGCGAAGAAAGCATTGAGATTTCAATAAATATAGAAGAGGGGTGATCGGTTATTTTCAGCTTCATATTCACAAAATCAAAAAAAAAAAAAAATTGGAGCTGCCGATTATATCCAAAGCAAAGCAAAGTTATCCCGCTGCAATCCATTTGAGAAGTATTCTATTCTCATAATCGAATCTTTTGCGAGTGTGAAATCATTACTTTCACGGCTCACTTTGCCCCTGATTTGACTCATCTAATTAGAGTTAGGTTAACTCAAAGTTCGGCACACGGTTCCCCGCTCGTACATGGATTCGAACCAGGAACCCAGCACGCTTGGCTACCCACTAGGCTACACCATCTTGTGGATTATATTTTGCCGGTAATTTTAACAAATCGGTCATACGCTCCGTGCTTTGGAATGCTTTGGGAAGATATTTTTACTCTTCTTTAATAATTATTTTTAATTGATTTGTAAATTTTATTTCTGTGATTTCTCATACGTCTAAGAGTCTTTTCATGCCAAGGGTCCTTTATCGTTACTTTATATTATAGTTTCCAAGGCATTGAAATCTGCAGTGATCTTTCAAGAGTAAGAAGATATTAGAGAAAATATTCTCTACTTTTTCAAAAACGGCAATCATTTATGCTAAGTTTTTATAATTTTGTTTTTGTAGTTATTTGTTTTGAACGGTGATGAGTTTTTTTTATTAAAATCGAGACACCATATTCACGTTTAAAGGATTGTTAGATCAAGATCATCAGTGTGACAGGATCCATTACGTTGACCTGACATGCGAGTTTCTTTGATGGGCATACACTCTAAAAAGTGGGTCTATAATTAATAGTTTGATAATAGGAAATATATTCATATAAAATAACGAATCACAATTTTTTTTACACATTCGATGTGCATTTTTTGCTTTTACGTCATATCAGCAGAATAATATACAGTTTTTTGTAAATTGAAGCAAAAAGAGTGTAAATTTACTAGTTTGCTATTCACCTTTGCGCCAAAGTCATAAAATTGCATCATTTTTTAGGGTAAAATTACACTATTTGGTCGTAAAAATTTTTATTCTTTTACGCACCTTTGTAAATTCACATCTTTAATATTAGGAAACCAGTTTCCTACTATTAAAAGGGTAAAATACAGCCAACATTTTTTTGAGTGTAGGACGATTAGAAGAATTTCGTGCGGTGACATTGACGTATAAAGAACTTAACTGGAACCATGATCAAGTCGCGCTGAACGAACTAATCTACAATGGACACAATGCCTGTAAGGACGCGTGGGAAGTAGTGTTTACTTAATGGTTATCACTAAGTATTTTTACTCTGAAGGAAATATGTGGAAAAAACTCCGAAATTACTTGGTATTCACGACGTACTTGCGTCAAAAAGGTGCATCTAGGAGCATTTGAACACAAAATGTTGATTAGAGAAGGAACAGAATTCTCAGTGAGGAAAAGCGGAAACATTTTTCAAATCATCTGTGTGGACTTTCTGATATTCAGTGTTTCGACATGACATCAGATGAAGATATCGTAAGAGAGATTCAAATGGGGTATAATTCAATACAGGCTGGTGATCCTGGTGAATATGCTGATGCTTCTATGCAGCATCGTATTGTTTCTACAGTACTCAAAAAATCAGGATGAATTAGGAGGAATCTTTTTAAAACTTTTTTTTTTAACTTTCCACCCATCAGTTATTTGTAAAATAAGTTCTGAATTCTTGAAATGAGTCAATATTTTTTCCTTTAGATAGTCAAATTGCTTGAAAATAAAAGGTGTCTCAGATAAAGCCACCACCATTGATTTTAAACGGAACCCGGAAAAAAGAAAATTGGATTATAACCAACAACTTTGGCTGCCCAGTTTTGTGTGACTATATATAGTTCTAAGTAATTATGTACAACTAAATAGCTCTAGGTGACTACATATAGCTCTAGGTTTTTTTTAGGATATCATCACTATTCAGTCTGTAACCAGTGCTAAGCCAAAATATTTCCCTTCAGTTGATATTATAAGGTGGGGAAACATGTGTACCGTCGAAAATGTTGCTATATATTGGAATATTGCATGAAATGAATAAATTGAATAGATTCTAACATAATGATAAAAATAATTTCATCGTTTGCCTACGATTTGCTGTCACGCATGTTAAACAGCATTAAAGGTCATTTTTATAAAGCTGGCAGCTGAAATTATACAACAAGCTTTTTTTTGTAACCCACTCTAGAAGTCCTTCTTAACTTAAATTCTAGTCAGATACATATTTTAAGTTTCGATCAGCTAGCAATCTAGAATCGTCTTCATATCTTATAAGTGGCTAGTGCTTATCTGAAGCAAAAAATCTTCATCATAAAATTTCAAATGTTCACTGGGAATTCATGACTCGATTAGAAATAAAATGGGTGCATATTTATACACAACGAATCTTCTTGGCAAGATCATTTTGAATTCAGAGATCTTACGATAAAAATAATGCGCTTGATAATTTTTTTTTAAGTTTGAGGAAAAACAAAATGAATAAAACTAATGGGAAGCAAATGAACGTTCGATGTATGCATATTACAAGTGTGTTTGCCATATAAAACTGGTTAGATTTAAATAATTTTAATTTTTAAGAGCATATGGAACCAAATAACCAAAATTATACAAAGTCGATGAACATAATAATTGCAAATTCGATAAATGCAGGAGACAAGAGAGTACTGAAAGTCCTCAAAATGAGCACTTTTATTTATTTTCGGGATCATTTTTTGACATCATAATTTGATATGTTCAGAATGATATATTGGGATATGTGTCAGAATATATTCGAAAGGCGGTGTACTAGCATAAATCATTTGACACAAATATGGCATGTTTGCAGGTTGCACGAAAGGCTATTTTTCTTGCGGCAAAATGCACTCGTCTCAATGAGACGTTAAGTATGTAAATAAATTACAATCTTCAAAAGATATTTTTATTGCGGCTAAATCTATTTTTAACCCCTTTTCTCTCACAATACTTATTCTAAAACATATTTATTTTACAAAATAAATTTTTCTAGACGTATGAAAATATAATAAACGTCCTCATATTTGCATGTGTAAAATTTCGAATTCAATTTCATATTATCAAACTCTCACACACACTATCTACAAACAAAATAGCACAAATTTGATCTAATAATTCATACAAATAACATAATATTATTTTCTACCTTTGGTTCCAACATTTTTTCAATAAGACCACATCTTGGCGGTGCAGGATAACCAAATGGCATAAGTGTTACCATTTTCTTTCCTTTCACTCTCAAATTTATATTTCTTCCCCTTCAGCTTTTGGGCTTTTATCAATAACGACGATATTTATGAACGGTTAAATAACAACATACACAATTAGATGAAAACATCACTCCATGCTAATGAAAGCAAAGCACTATACTTTATACAGAATACGTGAGTACGTTTAATAATACGAGGGAAAAATGATTCGCTATAAAGTTTGATGTTGCATTTCTTGTTTTCTTTTCACATTTATTTACTCTCACCGTTAATCTCGGGCCAACATTCTTCGAGTAATGTTACATCGATCGATTGCAAAGGATTAATTGATAGTGAAGATGAAAAACCAACAAATAGAGACTAGCAAACAAGAAAACACTACAGATAGAACTGCATTACCTTCTGTGTAATATGATTAAAACAATTTGCGCATTTACAGACTAATCCGAATTGAGAAGAGAATCAGTGCACTTTAGGATGCAGTTGAAAGGTTTACAGTAGGTTTCAGATGTATTTGTATATTTCACGTGCACAGCTTTCGGTTATTTATCGATAAGAAGTTTTTAACATTTGCACTGTATTTTCAATCTTCATTTTCGATATAAACTTGACCACTGACTGCATTTGCTCACGTCTGCCCGCACCAGTTCGAATTTCACTAAATCGAAAAATCGATTGAATAAAAATCCATATTATCAAGGTTTTTCTATTATGTCAATAGTTTATTGAGTTTAATCCTCGAAATTTTGATTTTTCCATCGAAAGAAAAAAATCACAATCCTCTTAACCGCCGGTGTAGAAATTCTACACTGCCGGAAACCGTATTTTGCGGAACACGATATCTTTGACACCACATACACACTAGACAGTAGACAACGAACGACTGATTTCAGATACATTTTGTGGGCATGGTCGATATCTATACCGAGTTTAGTGTATGTGGCGTCATCTCGTTTTGTCTGCTGTTGTTACGAACGAATATCCTTTTTCTGATATGTTGGCACTGCCCTTTTGTCGAGGAGGGGTTTCGACAATAGTAAGTAAATGTGGCCTTCTCGTCTTATATGGATGGCTGTAAAACCAGAATTGGTATAGGCACAGTGGTATGGCCACCACTCATACTGGTAGGAATCGAAGGAAGACCCTATGAAGAATAAAATGCTCGTTTGTTATGTTGAAGCATCTCCGGGTGCTGTTTTCTTACATTGGCATTAACACGGTTAATGTAGATAAAAGATATTTGTATATAATAGATTGGTGGGCTTGTATGTATAGAGGAACATGTCTGATACAGTGGCGTAGATTGTGCTGAGCGGTATGGTGTGTTAATTGTGGAACTGTGAATTTGAAAGATTTCAATGCTGATAAATCGTGTGTATACTTCCGGATTAAGGAGCTGACCGGTTTCTTGATGAATGCACATCATAATATGAATTCACTTAAATTAGTCTGATTGTTTTCCTTGCACTGATTCTGAATCTTAGGACGAGTGAATCACCTGCATGTCAGTTTGATTCATTGACTAGAGTGTGAATTATTAAGTTACATTCAATTTGAAGAATAGGTTAGACTAGCCTGTGAGGTGTGCTAGTCTCCTGAGACTTTCATGGTCAGGCATCATTATTTTTAATTTCCTCTAAGTTTTAAGACTTTAAAATGATGTTGATAACATTTGTGAAAAAAAATGTAGTGATATGTTTGTCTGCCTGACAAATTTCTTTCAACGGAAACCAAGTCTTTGGGTGTCGTTAATAAACTGTGAATAATTATACATTTTACATGTACGAGTGAATTTGGCAAACTTTTAAATTTTCATATTAATCTAATATTTTTCTATTATTTTATTTGTTAATTGCAAACCCAGATGGACTGTAGATGGACTTTTTGTGGTAAGACTGACTTACATTTCCCGTGGTTTGAGGACCCGGGTATCTTTAGAAGAAATGGAAATCATTGATCCACTTCTTAACAAGTGAATGGCATAGCTAGAGAGCTCATAGCTCAAAGCTCTAGATTACGATTTTCGTAGATTTGGAAACAGCTTTGAGAGATTTCCCGTTGTTTAAATTTTGATTAATGAAAAAACAATTATTGCACTTGTGTAGGGACATTTCAATAAAATGTGGAATATTTGAGAGGCAACTGTTGAACATGACACTAATACGAATATTTATTTATTTAGCAATGAAATTGAAAAAGTATATTCTTTGCTTGGAAGAACTATATTATGGCTAGTAGGGTAACGGCATTAACCTCCGGACAGTGCTAGTGTCCGGACACTCCGACTCAAATGTTCACTTTGTAGGAAATACGGTTCACATCCTGACATTTTTTCTGTTTTGACTAACTCTTATGTGCCTTTCGATTTGAGAGAACTATAAAGTTGAACAAATAAACAATCAGAAGCCAGCCTACAATGTTTATTGTCAAAGTCGTGTTTCACTTAATTTTTTGCTAGTGGTAGGCGAAATTTCTAAACGTAAGTTAATACCCTTCTGTAGTTAAATTTCTGTAATTCTTTGTTCTGCATGCATAAAGATCATTGTGCGTAAAGTTTTCTACCTTCGAAAGCATATTTTATGGAAACATTTTTGAAAATTTTTAATGTCCGAAGACTGCGCACATTTGTTACTTGATAAGATTAGCATTAGCTCTAATAAACTCTATAAGAAAATTATGCTGGTATGATAGCTACTTACACCCTTTATAATAAAATATACCATCTGACCGAACACTAAAACTATAGATTTTAGTGTTTGGGCAAGGTCAATTTTGTATCTAAGATTGCAAAATATATTATCAAGCGAGATAATATAGGAGTGACGAAAGCCTAAAAGGATATTTCATTCCTAAATTCCAGTAAAATGAAGAAACTGCTATTTTAGTTAGCAATTGGAGCTTTGTCGGAATATTAGTTCATAATTTTCCGAGCACTGACTGTGATGTCCGAAATATGGCACAATGTGACTTTTAATCATTTACTTGAACTCATCTTACACTGAAAGAAAAACTCTTGGTTGGTTCAACTATTTTTAATAGTATTGCAACGATTCATTCAAAATCGTTAAACGAACTACGGAAAATAGTTATTTTTACTATATTAATACGATATAAAAGTAGTTGGCTCTGGTTATACAAAAAATATCGCAAGGTTCATGAAATCAACTGTTTTAATTGTTTCATAACCACGAAAAATAGCTCAAAACTTCAACGTTTCGAATTATCAACAGTTTTTATGGTACTTAAACTACTTTGCAATAGTTGATTTCAACAAACGTAATTCAGTGAGCAACGTCTTTGGAATTATTCTACGCAAAGTAGAATGGTTTCAACATTTGGACGCTTTTCATGTTCCGAATGAAATTTTTTTGTTTATCAACCACGCGTCATGGTGCATAAAAGTAATCAACAATTTTCTTATAGTTGTTTTAACTATAGCCCTAGTTGATGCAAAAACAACTAAGGAAAACTGTTGATTTTTCATACTCCTCATACTCATGCTCCTATTCTATCACAGAAGTTTCATATGATACATGGCAAAATTGTGTTCGGTTTGCCGTTCGATATAATTCATATTCATGTTATGCTGTGAAGCCTTTATATTACGTTGTATGACGCTATTTTGTTCACAATACAGCGTTTTCCACTGTGGCAAAGCAGTGGGCTGCGGGAAGTGCTGTCAAAAAATTAGAATGCACTGTTTTGTATGGTAACGCGCACAATGGCTGCGGCGGAATTCGCGGCAGCGGCGAAATTTGCCAAATTTCTAATTTTGCCGCACCGCTAGCGGTGATACCTACCATAGGTTGGCATCACCACTAGGTTGAATTAAATCTGTTTGAATTAGGTTGAATGGTCTGGTGGAATAGACAAGCGATGGCTGATGTGTATTGTGATAAGCCAACCTAATCCTCGTACAACAGGATTTAGCAATACAAAAGAAAAAAAAATGAATTTGGTTGGTGCCTTGGTTGCATTGACAGCGACATTGTCGCTGCATTGTTATTCACCAAATTCAACTGCGGCATTCACGCCTCCCCTGCCTATATTTCGTACTATGTATATGGTTGGAATACCATTGCTTGTGGTTGCTTACTTTTTTTGCACCACGGACGTTGTTTATCAACCACGCGTCATGGTGCATAAAAGTAATCAACTATTTTTTTATGGTTGTTTTAACTATAGCCCGTAGTTGACGCAAAAACAACTAAGGAAAATTGTTGATTTTACCAAGATTTTTCTTTCAGTGTATTGAAATAAAAACTCAAAAAAGGGCTCAAAACCACATCTAATTTATGAAATATCTTATTTTTAAACCTAAGCTTACGTTTTTAATTCATAAAACTAAACTGAAGTTGAAATATGCACTGCCCGGAGACTAGCTTAAAGTTGTCCGAACACTGACGCATGGTGTCCGGAGACTAGCACAATTTGACTCAATTTCATTTACTTGGAATATAAGCATTCTTATTTCTTTGATTGAATTCAAAATTGGTACAAAAGGTCCACAACTAATCCCAATATGTAAAAAAGCTTGCATGTAAACCAAATATTAAGCATATAAGTAATAATACCGAACTAAAGTTGAAAGATGCACAAACTGTCCGGGGACTAATACATTATTTACCCTGCTGACAAAATTTTGATTCGTTTTGATTTTTCAAAAGATAACTCAAAGTTTTACCTCCATATCTTTTTTGGTTTTCAATTCTAATTACCTTAAGCTGATAAGATGATTTAAAATAATTTTAAAAAATACGGTTTTTATGAAGGAGGTCTAACAACGAGTAAATATTGGTGAATTCAGCAGATTTATATATGTTTCCAAAGATATTAAATCAGATCATTATTGTTGCTTTTAGAGTTGGGTCGTACTAGGATTTCCACAAACTAGGTATAATGAGTATGAGTACAGAAAAATACCTGTTCCAAAAATACTAGCAAGTATTTTTTGAAGTGTGTACATACATACATAAAATACATACGATTTGCAGTGATGTAATGAAACGGTATGATATACCCTCCCCCACCCTGCAGACACACAGTTCCAAAGCTAAAATGGTGATAGTGCGAGATGACCTTCTAAGGATACCAAGTCATTAGTCTGTGCAGCTTGTCCGTAAATTTTAAAATAAAATTCCAATCACTTGTTTGGCAAGTCTTTCTCCAATCTAGGAGTCATCTAAGAGAAAACAATCAAATTCAATCAAAAACATAAACAATCAAAATATATCGAAAAATTTACTAAGATATGGCCAACTAACCATGTTGCCAACTATATGCCTTCCCATCGATCGATTTCTGATATCAAACTTTTCTTGGCTAATCTAAAACAGTTGGTATCAAAAATTACATAAATTTTCAATTTTTTCCACCATTCCTAAACACCCGAAACAAATACCAAATCAATCCTAAAGGAAATCAGTCTAAGTACGAGTACTGAAATACAATTTTTTTCCAGGTACAATATTTTTTATAAATTTTCAGCAAGTGTTACTCACTCTCAAATATCAAATAATTACAAGTGCGCTTGTATTAAATGGTCGCACGTACGAAATACTACCAAGCACGAAAATATGATACTTGCAAGTACGAAAATACTCGATACGAAAACACTTGCTTGTACGAAAATACTCTACACGAAAATACTTGCAAATCTGAAATTACTCGATACGAAAATACATGCAAGTACGAAAATACTCGATACGAAAATACTTGCAAGTACGAAAATACTCGATACAAAAATACTTGCATGTACGAAAATACTCGATACAAAAATACTTGCAAGTACGAAAATACTCACACGAAAATACTCGCAAGTACGAAAATACTCGATACGAAAATACTTGCAAATACGAAATTCCTCGATACGAAAACACTTGCAAGTACGAAAATACTCTATACGAAAATACTTGCAAATACGAAATTACTCGATACGAAAATATATGCAAGTACGAAAATACTCGATACGGAAATACTTGCAAGTACGAAAATATTTCATACAAAAATACTTGTAAGTGCGAAAATACTCGACACGAAAATGCTCGCAAGTACGAAAATACTCGATACGAAATTACTTGCAAGTAAGAAAATACTTACGAATACGAAAATACTTGCAAGTACAAAAATACTAGGTACGAAAAATACTAGCAAGTATGAGATATTCGTGAGTAGGAAATAATGAAATACGAGTATGAAAGCATTGCAAGTATGAAATTCGAGTAAGTATTAATATTAGTGATTATAATCACAATAAGGGATGTTGAATTTGTAACATAAAGAGTGGGTAAACCTACGTTGGACGGATTTTAATGAATGCACAATATATTTCTAATGGGGACTCCACACTTGAGGAAAGTATTCCAGGATACTGCGGATAAATGCAAACTTGTGGAGAGATTAGCAAAGGGTTTAGCAAATCAGACAATTTAGAAGCTCTGGCAGTGATGTACATTATGTGCTGATCGAATTTGAGTTTCGAATCAAATATCACACCCAGGTCCTTAAAACTACCTCATATACCCACTAAATCAGCATAAAAAACATATGAATAGGCCACAATCCCAGGAAGGTACATTCATTTGAATACGAATAGTCGAAGAGAGAACATCAAAATGGAGAAAAACGAGATTAGAGTGGTCAAGACATAGACCGCGACTTGATGAAAACTCCCGCTATTGGGGCGTTTCGGGAGAGTGAAGACAAAAAAATGTTTCTAAGGGTATCCTGGGTTTGGGAAAAAGATGGACTAAAGTTATAAGCTTGTTACGAAACCATGTTGAAAAATAAATATTTTTTTAAGTCTAATCACCTTGGTTTATATTGATTATCATTACTTTTGGATCAACTCTCCTAATATATGTAATTTTATGCATATAACACATTTGGTGGCACTTTTCGACATTCAGAGTATGTGCGTTAGCAATGTACGCAGAGATATCGTTTTGTAACTAATGGCGATCATCAAATGTCTCAATTACTCTGAACGTCTTGAAGTCATCAGCATACAAAAGACAAGGAGAACGGTGTGCAGCATGGCAAGTTATTAATAAACAAACTGCAGGAACAACAGAGGGCCAAGAATTGAACCTTGTGGAATTCCTAAAGAAGGAAAAAATTGGAATAGAGATACAGGAATTGACATTTACGACACAAGTACGATCAATAACATAGGAAGTGAACCAGTGGAGTAGATGACCAGAGATAACATGATTTTCAAGCTTCAGAAGAAGAAGATCATCATTAACAGAGTCAAAAGCTTTAGAGAAATCTGTATAGATTACATCTACTTGCTTTTGCTGATCCAAGTCAGATGCACCACATTTGTAAAAGAAAGTTGGTCAATGTAGATTTTCTTACTATTAAACCCTGCTGTTTTAGAGCAAGAAAAGATTGGACGGAAGGGTGGACTCTATTGTAAACCACCCTTTGAAGCAGTTTACTGAAGCACAAAAGGGGGGAAATGGGCTGATTATTAGAAATACAAACAGGGTCACCAGCTTTATGAATGGGCAAAATGTTTGTCGTTTTCCATAACGAAGGGACTGTACCCGCAGTAATGAGTAGATTGAAGATAATTGAAAGAGGACCACACAAGGAAGAAGATAAAAACTTAGCTGGGATATTTGGAATACCATCAGAACCACAGCCAAGGCTATTATAAAGAGAACACATTAATGATTCTATTTCAATAGAATTTGTGTGAAAAGAGGATAATGTTGTAGAGAATCAGGGAAGAGAAATAGTGGAAGAAGGGAGAATTTGGTCCGCATGAGGCATGCATGCTGACGTGACAGAGTCTCGAATTTCGTTTTTTAACGTCAGATTGAAGGGGAGGTATGCCAGACTATCCTTTCTTCGAAGCTGTTTGAAGATGTTGAGCGAATCAATTTAGATACCTCAATCGAATACGTTAGTCGTCTAGTTATTGACCCAACGCTTGTATAAATTCGAGTGGATTTTATTGGGCAGCAACAACTTATTTATTGGTCATCATTAGCAGATCTAACCAATTAGATGAAACAAGAATGAGTCTGATTATTAAGAAAGCTACTAGTATTGGTGGAAAATTTTACACAACTAAGGAAGTAATTCATAATTCATATTGTATGAGAAAATGTTAGCTTTTAAACAGTTTCAAAATATATGCAGCGTAGCTGGAAGAGGACCAGTATGCATACTACGCTGAAAAAAATCCACATGGCGCGCAGAGCCATGTAACATAGCGCATTATTTATGGTCCCATACGCCATGTAGATACTACTCTGAGCCATGCAATATGGCTCCCAGCGCCATAATGTCAGAATCTACATACCGCCTGGTCCCTTGTAACATGGCGCAGCATTTATGGTTCCACACGCTATGTACATAGTGCCCTGAGCCATGCAGTATGGCTCCCAGCGCTATAATTACATGGCGCAGAAATTATGGCCCCACACGCCATATTACATAGTACCATGAGCCATGTAATATGGCCTCATTTATAGGTGAGCGAATTTTTATATTGTTCGTTATTTGAAGGATATTTAAATATACGGCCATACCACACTGGAACAACCGATTGTCGTCAGACCACCGAAATTAAGCAGTGTTGGGCGAAAATTGAATAATCTCTTGCCACGCGAAAAATGAATAATCTCTTGCCCTGCGTAAAACGAATAATCTCTTGCCCGGCGAAAAATGAATAATGCCTTGCCCCGCGAAAAATGAATAATCTCTACCCCGGCGAAAAATGAATAACTCTTGAAATACATGGCGTGGCGGACTATATTACATGGCGTAGAGGACTGTAGTACATGGCTTGAAGAACTATAGTGCTTGGCGTTGAGAGCTATAACACATGGCGTGGAGGACTATACTGTATGGCGCGGAGGACTATAGTACATGGCGTGGAGGACTATAGTACATGGCGTGGAGGGCTATAAGCCGCCTGCTCCTATGTACTTTTCGCCATGTACTATGGCTTGTGGCACTATATTTCATCACAATCCCTAAATCGACTATGTACATGGCGCCAGAAGTCTATAAACTATGGCGTCTGGCGCTTCGTGTTTTTTTCAGTGTACACTGAGAAAAATACTTCTATTTTTTGAAGAAAAATGAACACATTATCAAAGAAAATTGGTAATGATTCTGCGCCAAAGAAATATTTACTCAATCCAAAGAAAGAAATTTCTTCATTTCAAAGAACAAATATTGAACTTGCCCTGAGTAAAACTTGGTATAGTTTCAAAGAAATATTTACTCAATCGAAAGAAAGGAATTTATTCATTTCAAGCACTGATATTGCACTTGCTCTGAGTAAAATTCGATATAGTTTCAAGAACATCTGGCATCTGGCATAAATCGGTTCACGTACGATCACCGAAGTTAAGCAGTGCTGGGCGCGGTTACTACTTAGATGGGGACCGCTTTGAAAGCATCGCATGTTGTTGGCACGCAAAAACTCTCCCTCCCTTCATATCATAAGAGTAGCTTACTTTGAAGGGAGTGAAAAATTTTTTTTTTCAAATTTTTCCTTTTTTTAAAGTCTCACATTTTTTTCTAATTTTCTGAAGTGCTAGTATTATTTATGCCTAGTCGCCACTTGAAGCTATAATGTGACACTTATTCAATGGCGTTAGGAACAACTGGAGACGAACAAAGTCAACCATGAACCCGGCGGAATTCGAACCCACGAGCGGTAGATCGCTGCTTTGGATTGACACGCTAGCGAGCTAAGCTATCGACCCTTTATTTGTGTAGAGGAATTGTTGATAGAAGTCATAAAAACTATCAATTTTTCGTCGAATATTGAAACGTGGTTGTTGTTGAAACATAGAAAAAAATATTCGCGGTGAAGATATAATTTACTAAATTCATAAACATAATTTACAAGATTTGAGGAAAATTACTTACTTGAAATAAGGTAAAGTAAAAATTGTATTCCGTTGAATGTAAGAAATGTTTCAATGATATTGATACAAATTACTGATATCAAATAAATGTTTATTTGTTTTTTGTGGAAGATTTCACATCTCGTAAACAAGTAAATATTTTCTTTGATTTTCGGGAACATATTTTTCTGAGTGTATTATGTTGATTTTTAAGCGTAAGAGAGTTTCAAGAAAAGAAAGGAAAAGTTCGGGTAAACTATCTTGTGAAAAAACCACAAAACGCGATTTTCTTCTTAATCAAACGCAGCATATAAAGTCACATACACTATGTGCATAAGTGTGCCTTACACAGTTCATACGGCAAAGCCAATGTGAAAAAGCCACGAGAGATCGCCATTTTGAACGTTGTTTGACATTTCTTTCCCCGAACCTGCGAGTGGAGATTAAAATGTTTTTTGTGAATAAAATGAATTATTTCACATAAAAACTAAACGAAATTGATGCCAAAGTTTAATTTTACCTACCCGAAGTACGATATCCCCTGCAAAACACTTCGGTAGGTACTTTTGCAGCCTGGAACGCGGCACTTCATTATCGCACTATTTTAACACGTTTCACTGCTAATTTGTTCACGAAACCGACACAAATTATTGCGCACAAACGTAGATGCACGTTACCACAGCATAAGCCGAAAAATGTTCAAATTTTATTTGACAAATTTTGACTGAAAGTCAATGTTTTCAGTCCCCGACACAAATTAAACTGACATTGACGTTTCTTTCCGTGTTGCCCGTTGCACGCTTTTACACCGATCT
Organism: Nemotelus pantherinus; assembly: GCA_963978885.1. Taxonomy (NCBI): domain Eukaryota; kingdom Metazoa; phylum Arthropoda; class Insecta; order Diptera; family Stratiomyidae; genus Nemotelus; species Nemotelus pantherinus. The sequence goes on from OZ022266.1 coordinate 80,252,747, forward strand.
GGTGTTCCCAGCATTAAGACACAGCATTAAGGCTTTTCGGTTGTGAGTGCGGTAGAAAGGGGTGCACTGAGCGGAATTTTTGTGAGAGAGCAATGTTGTGCGTGTATTAAAACAGGCACACTCACGTATGGGTACACGGATTGCCAGTTCGCATCCATATTCTTTCATATCTATGATCGCTAAACATCCCTTTCGAAGAGCTTACTGAAACAAGCTGAGACAGATATGGGGCAACAATTGAAAATGCACACTGAAAGAAAAAGTCGTGGTTGATTTGACTATTATTGATAGTAATGCAACAATTCATTCAAAATTGTCGAATGAACTACGGAAATGGTTCTTTCTACTATGCTAAAATAGTTCATTTGACGGTACAAAAGTAGTTGACTTTGCTGATACAAAAAATATCGAAACCTTTGAGGATTCAACTGTGTTAATTGGTTCATAAGTACGATAAATAGTTGATCTATAGAAAAATGAGCATGAATTAATTTAACACTACAAAATATTGAATTATCAACAATTTTCATAGTAAGCGAACCACTCTACAATTGTTAAATTCAACAAACATAATTCCACACCACAGATTATAGTCATTTACTATTTCGTACTATGTATATAGTTGGAATACCATTGTTTGTGGTTGCTTGCTTTTTTTTGCACCACGGACATTGTTTATCAACTTCGCGTCATGGTACATAAAAGTAATCAGCAATTTTCTTATCGTTGTTTTAACTATAGCCCGTAGTTGACGCAAAAACAACTAAGGAAAATTGTTGATTTTACCAAGATTTTTCTTTCAGTGCAAGGTATATCTCTCAATGTTAAGGATGGTAGACGTGCTGGCTGATTTCCAGAGAGAAGGAAATACACTGGCCGAAATACAAAAGTTAAAACAGATTGATAAAGAAACACATAGGGATGAGAAAAGTGACTTGGCATAGATGTCCGATAAACCATCAGGTTCACAGCTGGTGCTGATGTAGAGGTTAACCAGCAGATATCTGATTTTTTATTTATTTATTTATTTATTTCTTTCGCCAAACAAGGTATACAATTACATATAAATGAAATAAAAATAAAAATTGAAATTACAATTTAAAAAAAAGGGTTTTGCGTGATGCAAGGACAAACTACTAAGGTCTGAAGTGAAAATATTATAAGAAAATGATGACCTATGCCGGGAAGAAGTGGAAGAAAAGAAATACGCAAACTGGTCATAAATCCCTTCTGGTTATGTAGCAGATAAGCCATTGGCATACAGTACAGTACCGAACGGATACAAAAAATTTCCTTATTTTTCGTAATAGGATGTTAGAGACGCTTCAATATGGCTGATGTCCTTGGTCATCTTTTCAAAATAAAGGTGACGTTTTTCATATGTAAGTAGATTAGTTTTTTTGATCGGATTTTCTGAAACCACAAGGTGTTGCATGCTTAGTTTGGAAAGCGCAGACCACATCAAATGTCAGCCAAATACGATCACAGGCCTTTATTGAAAATGTCTGGAGTTAGTTTAGATAAAATCTGAAAGACCCGTGGTGACAATGATGCAGAATTAGGAGATCTGAGGATGATTAAGGCTATCAGCGGTGAGTTTCCTGCTAAGCATAGGAAGCGGAGTGGACCAATCTTAGGTTAAATTTAAATTTAGGGTCGATACGGCAACTGAATTTTCTGCCACTGTCAAGGTATAAAACTGTGGTTCTATGTGTATGCTTTCATTTTGTCTATGCCCCAATAGTCGCTGGAAGTTGATTGTTGCAAGGCTGCCACTTGAGTTCATTGAAAATTAGAACCTATAAAGGAATCAGCTCAAGAATTATCGGCAAAATCATTGAGGATAGATTATATTGAAATTTTCGATGTAGACGATGGTCTTCCTGGTCTCTGCTGGCTTTGTTGTAGGCCATGCTGTTGAACAGGTGACGAGGTAAGTTCAGCATTTGCCACCGAAAAAAATGTTCATTAGCTCAGCACTGGTTGACCGTTTTTTTGGTGCTGCTGAGTGCGTTGGTTTGGAGTCCAAAACGGCAACGTAATTAGAAAGTACAAAACCCAGATTTTAATCTGATCCAATTGTTTTTATACTTATTCTGCAAAATAGTCGGTTTTTCTGTAAAGTAGCTCGACTCAGCTGTCACTTTTATTTTGCTCGCAGGATACCAGCCAACTTTGAAGACTGTTTGATGTCTGGCACATCTGGTGTAGTAGTTCCATAAATTTGTAGTAGTTAATAAAGTTGCATCCATGGACAAAAACTTAAATCTTTGGAAAGTCTTTGAGGAGTCCATATTAACAGACTAAACATCAATTTGTGTTTCAGCTGCTCCCAGAACGTTTCGGTGAATAATTGTTGATTTGTTCAATAAAAAGTTATTGGCTAGTATGCCGCCTTTAAAGTATCTGTAATTCTATTGTAACTGATTAATACGGTACACTATTTTAGTACTAGCATTCTCAGAAAAATCCAACAACATTCTCTCACTTTTCTCCATTTTTTTAGTTTTTATTTACTAACTATCAACTTCAAACAAAACTTTCAATATTAATATGACCAAGCTATTCAATACGTATCTTTCTGCAATAGCACATATCAAAGGTCTACCTCACCATAAACGAATGCAAAAGAAAATAACGTGTTGCATTTATGTAACGATTTATGATCTGAATGATGCATCAGACCTCCTTGGTGCTAATGCATTTTAATTTTCTTTTTTTTTCGCATTCACTGTAATACTGTGGACATTCACAAATTAAGTCACGTCGTTTAAAACAAATCATGTTATTTCCACTTCTTTTTGAACCGTCCTAAATGATGATACATACGTGCTAGTCGATGAAGTGACCCATACATGTATAAAAAAATCTGCAAGCATGTTTAAGGATTTCAATGATAGCCGTTAATCGAGGAAGAAGGTATTCTTCAGATTATTATTTTGCTTCTACAGGACGTTGGCCAAAACAAAGGAAGGGAAATGAAACCAGCTCCTTGTGCTATCTTTTCTAGTTAGAGAAACAGTAGTTTGGGGAGAAAGAACCATAAAAACTTACGAATAGTTTTAATCTCCGTAATTTGTTGCATACATGGGTTCTTAATTTCCATTTGAACATTCACACTGAGCGCAAATCGCAACAGTTCCTGCTTGGAAGAAGGCTCTTCAGACCGAGACGTCGAGCTCACCTAGAAGGCAGCAATTTAATGTCAAAAAAGACCAAGAAAACAATCATTTAGCCATACCTAGTTGCTTATACTGGATTCATCTCGATATCCAGCTCTGTTCCCGTTGCTTTTCGATTTAATCGAGAGAGGATTTACTAAGACGGTGTTAATGCGAATCAGATTAACCTTGACATTGTGCTAAGTCTCAAGTGTTAACTAGATTTCGAAAAGAAAACGAATGTTTTGTTTTACATTCGTTGATTGTTCGAGTAATAAACATACGAACATACACAGATGTGTCTGTGCGTGTTTTCATTTTGTAGCCGCTTGTTATTATTTCGTCTTGGAAATCAGTGTTTTTATGGGATTTTGAATGTCTCGTAAAATTTCACATTCAAATACCTTCTTTGGATTTTACTTTCCGAATAAGATTCAGCTGATTGGATGAAGATGAGAGAATAGTATATTGAGTGCTATTAATTAAACGAACACCCACGTTGTGGGCTGTATGTTACAGTGTTTGAAATGAATTATTTTGTAATGTTATCTGTGGTTTAAAGACGATTGCTGAAGTAAACTTATTTGTTATTGAAGTAAACTTATTTGTAGTTCAATAGTTGCTCAACTATAACTATTAATCCATATGTATCTTCATACAAACTACGGCAGTAGATATGTATTACTCAAGAAAATCAACCGAAATTAAAGCAGATTACATGTATGTAATTATAATTACTTGCGCAACATTTAACTGCACTAATTGTGTATTTCCTGCAAGGGCTTCATATCTGTTGAGTCGGTGAATTATATTGAATTGTTTCAAACAGATACTATCGAACATATGTATTTAGCACATGTGAAGGAATGCACGTGCAGATGCATGAAATGTTTGCATAATAATTACACAGCTCATGAATTACACTTGTTGATATTATGAATTTCACGCAGAATTTGTATCAGAATATGGGTAGCTGTTGGAAATGAAATTAACTTAATTGCACGCAGCCGTGAAATTAATGATTTTTCAGACATCAAAGTGATACTCATTATCTTATTGATGTGAGTAAATTGACTTTGGCTTCAACTGGAGTTTTCATTTTCATTGCATTTACTATAATATTGCATTTAATGTATTATTTTTCTATAATATTTTCATATAGTTTTACTATGCTGCGCTGACTATCCGCAAATCGAATTTCTTTGGATTCACCCTAGAGGAGTATCTGCACAGGTACTTCTAGTCCGTACTAGAGAATATAGACGATTTATCCAAGCGCTTACGAGCTAAACCACACACCGTCCTCTTCAAGCTTCAACAAAACTTGGGGGCTCTGCCATTCGAAGGGCATTTCGGATGTGCTCCCAGTTGGCCGAATTGAAGGCGTTTCAAACCTCAAGTGTGATTACAGTGCAATAATTTTTTGCGCTCTATCCTCATCTCCAGTGTTTGCATCAACCGACTATTCAACTAATTCTTTGGCTGCAGCAGCTGTTGTGATTCCGTCAAGCATCGTTATTTGAGGTGTTGTATTTGTGTAAAATCTGTAGGCCTCTTGTATTTCCTTATGAAGATTAAAAGTTCAGTTTCCGTCGGGTTTCCCTTAAGACTGGCTTCTTTGGCCCAGATTTGTATCTGTTTCAGCGCTGATTGCATAAGGTCTGAATATCTGGGGAATGCATAGCTCACCAGTACCACATTGTGGTCAGTATACGCTACAGCCTCAAAGTTAAATATTCTTCAATTATCAAGTATCCCGTTGATTGTTAGTCTGGCGGTCTTCTCCTGCCAATAATTTTTTAGAGAAAATCTAATGTCCATTTCATGGAACACTCAATTTTGATCTCGCCTATTACTTCCTTCATGAGCTAATCGGACGAAATGTGGAATGGTCGCCGTTAGTCATTCCACGATGATTCTAGCGAGTGAGTTTTTAGTGATGTGTCTAGGCAATAGTTCAGGTCTTCTGCCCAATCTCCGTTATCCTTACGCAGAAATTTAGGTTAATTGTGTGCTACACTAAAGACCCTCCTGATTATGGCAGTTTCTGTACTGTATTGTACGGTACGTTTGGTGCATTGCATCTTTTTTTAATGAGGGAAAACTCCAGCTTGTGTTGGTCTTAATTCACAACAGTACCAAATCACCTTTTGTAACTAAACACTCTTTGTGTGCGGCCTTTAGTCACTGCCAGTTTGCTATTCGTTAGAGGTTTCTCCAGGCAGACATCTTTGAAATCCGACGCCAACATTTCTGTTAAACCATTTACCTGCTCTTTAATTCATCCTGCGATTGTGAGGTCCAGGTTGTCTAATTCCTTGCGCTGTTTTAGGGTTCCATTATGCTTTCACTATTATTTCTGAGCCATCGATGTTGCAGCAAAACCACTGATGGTCCAGGAGCTATGGCAGGTCAGACACCCAATAACTTCTTTGACTGAGTAATTTCAACTTTCTCAGCCCTGTTCCCGGTCATCAATGTAGGCTTCTTAACAATGTTGTGATTGTTTGAAATGAAAAATTCTTGTAAGTACCTGCCTCTGTCATTTATGTTAGTATACAATCTTGCGGTGAGCATTTGTGTCTGATGAAACCAACCCTTCAACATTTCTGCTATTCTTCTCAGTCCTGGTGTGGATTTATGGTAAGGAGACTAATATTATGGTACGGAGACTACTTCAAAGAGGCAGCATTGTGTAATGCCCTCTGCAATCTTCCTCTCCCGCCACATACTTTTGATATAACCATCACTAAGCGTGAGAATCAAAATTACATTTGGTTATTTTCTGGCAAAAAAACACTGGAACACACTGACACCAAAGCCGAGTGTGCTCTCGACTAAAACGATAAAGCTGGCACTGTGGTCATCAACAATATTAATTATCAACACCCTGCTGTATGGCAGATTCACTGGGATTATCCATGATTCAGTATTCTTCAGTCACCTATTCCACTCGATTGGTGATCCTCTTTATGATCCTCTATTATAAATTCGCATAGTATGCATGGACTCTTGGTCGATGCCCAGCACTACTATTTTTTTTTGCTACGCTGAGAAGATCTCCAGGTAGGAACTTTCAGACATGGATTCAATTTTGTTAAGATGGCGGATAATGAAGATTTTCCAAGTGGAACACCGCCATCCTAATTGTAATCAAACTGGCCCGTTCACTACGTTCAAACCCGGGTGTTCTCCAAAGAAGTCGTGAAGATATCGCCACAAGGTTATTACAATGTGCCTGCAGCCAATATTGCAGCCTTTAAGCGAGGTTTTCTTTCTTATTTCCACATGACAAACTTTAGCAGTTCTGCGATGATGTGCCTAAATATTGCCTTGGCCATGTCACCTTTGAGTCCTTGTTCAAGCTACACCTTTTTGATAAAAATGACCAGATTAAGATGACTTTCATCCACTTTCCTGGATAGTGGAGCTGCCACTTCATATTTTCTGCAACCTTATCTCTTGGGGAGGATTTTTCATCCAGTTGCTGACACTTGCCTGCAGTTGTAGAAGTCGACTTCGCCTGAGTATCTTAAGGCCTCCTATGAACTCTTACGTCACCATTTTCTTGACGGCTCGATTCACGTTTCTTTTTGGTGTGTTAGGGGTTGCACCTTTTTTGTTTTTTTTAAGTCTCATCCATCACTCTCATCGCTTGGGATTCTTCCTTCTTTCCTGGTTGTTGGTCTGCTTAGTGAATTAGCTAACATTTCACTTCTGGTATCCTGGGGATTTTTGAGTTTGCTAGCTTCTTCTCGGTTGCTACTTTTCGACGTGGCATTGCCATCGCTTCTGTTAAAGTGGCAAACGATCCCTTCGATATGCTGCTGCTGGGTTGCCGCTCTACTTAGCGGCTGACACCGCTATAGTCTTTGGGCTGTCGATAACCTACCAACTTCTTGCTGGTGATCGAATCACTTTTGGAAACGATTAGAAGCGGTTCGCTAGTGGCTTTCCTCCTGAAGTACTGAATAGATGGTCCATTTTGCTGTTGTTTGTTTTATGGACCATAGATATTTATTTCGTGATTGAGGTTTTGGTCTCACGCTTTCAGGGCACAGCTGAGGTAACTGCCCGTATGCGCCTCCCTCTGCACCCTGCCTTCGTAGAAGCAACACTCTGATCGGCCTTTTCGGAACGTGACGCAGACTCCGCCAAGACCCTTTACTGCTTGCCTTGATGCCGAAGGTAGTCAAGGTGTCACCCATAGTCTAATTACTCTGTAGACCGCAGCTCGCCAAATTCCAGGTTTTGTCGAAGTGAGGTATTAGATCGACTACCCCGCAAGCGTTACCTACCCTATCTGGTTCACGTTTAAACCATCACATCCTGTAAATTTCGTTTCGATCTGATGACTGCATTGAAAGTTATAAGGGCGGAAATATTATATGTGGTTTAGGCCTACCAAACTTGAACGGTAAGCGATTGAAAAATTTGAATTTAAATAGGCTTAATACTTAAACAATATTAAGTCAGAGTTTCAGTTGAGACAACAGCACTGAAAAAGTCTATATAGCGCATATTTCTTGTAATGTAATGTAACAATGTAACTAGTAGCCTAGGCTATAAAATATAGCTGCATATAAAAAAAAATGTTTTTGCTTTTATGAGATTTTCTGCCATATTTCTCTCACGCATTATAGTCGGCTATACAATATCAAGAATTAAATAAGCTCGTGAAGCTTAATTAATAGAGCATCGGCTCTTGAAGACTGGAGTTTCTGGTTTGAATCCAGGCAACTGTGAAATTTTGCTTTTTTATCGGAGTCTGTATGGCTTTGCAAGCTATAATTCATAGCGACTACTAGTATAATTTTTTCGCTACACGCTATGGTGTCAAGTCTTGTTATTTACCAGAATTACAAAAACATTTATGTAAATAGCGCCAGAAATATATAAATTATGGTTCCTGGCTCTATGCGTTTATCAGTGCATATCATACATCTTATAAATCTTTTTTTTCAGATCAATTAAAATGCACGACGCATCTGGCTATCACTGCAATTTTCACTATAAACACACGTTATAATTTTTTCGCGTACCAACTCTTCATGATCCCAATTGAGACTAGTTGTTTCCTTCATAGCCGGAAAATTTAACTTGATTTAAGACCCGTTGATAAATTGCTGGGCTTCATATATGTGTATATCAACTCGATCGTAAGTGTATCGGCCAAAACTTTCTTGGGAAAATTATTTTTTTGTATGGCAAGAATGTATGTAATTCAAATGTGACCCTATGTGCACAATAAACTTAATTAATTTTTTTCAAAATCAACTTTCAAAAATCGAGTAAAAAAAGTACGCCGCAGATCGTGAGAAAACTAACCCTTTAACTCTTTCGTATTTATAAATTACTCACAATGGTATAAATTTGAATCGAACTTGGCATTTTTCTCTAAAAAATACATTTTTTCTGTACGTTGTCCTCGATACTTACATATCAATTTGTCGGTGTGCACCGGATCGTGGAAAGGTCGAAGTAATTTGCGGTAAAATAGTGACGACCTTCTTGGCTTCGACCTTCTGGAATTTTTATTAATGGGGTGGTAGGCTCTTGAGTCTGGGCTATGGGGTTGTAAAGAAATATCAAGTTACAGCAGTTGTGCAGACATACTGTATGGCCTTCCTTTGCTGCTGACTTACATACATATATCGGACGTGTAATTCGGTTGAAATCGGTTTCATGAGTTTTATCCGAATTCGGAAAAATATTTCGCAATTGATTCCTGTCTGAGGACTGGTAAAAATTATTGATGGATTCGGTTGGTGCTTGGTGGAAAATGTATAAATGACTGTTTTTTTTTCTTCAGTAAATCAAATTACATCGAGCAGATTCAGTTCAGAAACGGCCAATAGGTATAATAATTTTATTATAACCAGAAAGTCTAACGCAGTGTAAATTCACACAAAAGTATAATATTAGATTTGCTAAGAATCGGTCAAGTCGGTCTGAGTAATTAGACATAATACAGCGTAGAGTAAAATTGTAGTTATTTGCTACTACTTTTTGCATGTCTAATTGTTCGATTAGATCAAACATTTATTCAAAAAGAGAATTAAGTACCAACAGGCCACATTAGTATGTAGGGCTGTTAGGCTAAAGAGCTTTTTAAAGTTATGTATGAGGCCTCATTAGCAATGTTTCATATCAAAGCTATAATAATTTTCCCAAATAAATTGGTTACATCGTACACATTTGCAGTTGTGATTGGGAAATATGCCAATAATTCTTCGGGCAATTAAATTATTGAATGTTTTGTATGCACGATCTGTTTCGCGTATGAATCTCGCATAGAGTACTATAGATACTATTTAATGAATAGTTTCAAATTTTCTTGTATAAAATTTAAAACAAGCTACTTATTAAACTGGTACTGGACTCCGTACCAATCAGCTTAAATTAAATGCAGCCTGACTTGGCGCAAAATACAATCAAGTGTTTTATCTTATAATCCAGGAAACGACTAGTATACATTAACTGATTTCCTTAGTAGCGGATTCGGTTTTCCCGTCTGTTGTAAATAAACTGTAGATACACATGGACTCATCTTTCTGCTTCAATGATACACTATTAAATATATCTACTGTCTTAACTGCCAGAAATCCAGAAACAATCAATATTCATAATTTCCATTGAAATAAAAGTATTCTGCCGCAGTCATCAACAGCGTCAGTATCATCAAAAGGGGCGTCAGATCGAAACGTGTCTTTTAACGATAAATGAACACTATCAGACGTCAAATTATCGCTTCACAAATCAAATAAACAGCATGGTTCGTCTCATCGAAGTTTATGATCACTTGAAAAGCATAAACAAAAACATTTTTTAATGTGAACTTCTTTAAAACGATTCTCGCCCTGGAAACGTCGAAGCAATATTACGGAGAAGAGTAATAACTTCCACGGAGCTAAAGCGGTAATTATGATAGGATGTTTTGAAAATCGGTGCTGATCGATTTCATATGATATCTTTTGATTTTTAACTTGGTTGCGAAAAAGCAAGACCAATCCAATGTCAACCAAAAATTAAAGGAAAAATATATTTTTTTTATATATACATAACCGTAAGATTTATTATGGAATGCTACGTTAGCGGAATTCTGATTCATACCAATAGCATGGGCTAACATGCAACCAACACAGTAGATTCCGCGTTCAGACAGTGTGCTCCAAAATAATGCCTATGTGCTGGGAGATTAATATCTGAATGAATCCATGGCATATTAACACTAAGATTGATCATAGTTCATCAAATATTACTGTATCAATAGTTAATAAGCCCCTCAGAGTACTGTTCAAACCAAATTCTTAGTAAAATTTGTGCTTTGACGAAATATTCAATTTAATTTTATACTTGCATGACCCACAACCGCTCCTCTCCTTCTTCTCTGTGAAAGGAGAGTCAACCCTCGCCTACAATAAAAGTCATCACATAGCTTTTCTATCAAATGCTATTTTCTATCAGTATTGACTAAAACTGAAGAAGCATTATTAAGTGTGGTTTGACTGGAAATAGCGGAAATATTAACCACAATCTGACAGCTCTGATGACTGTGCTATATTATATAATAAAAGAGTTGGCTCCGTTCGATCGAAACGCGTCAAAGCTCGGTGGAAAGTACAATGATCAATAGGTGGATCCGAGCTTGCCGAATTCGAAATTTCTGCCAGTATATAAAAACTCAAATCAAAAGTGCCAAAAGTGAGTGAATGAACTGCTTATACGTGGTCATGCCAAATTCCAATGGGAATCTGCGTACAGAGTAGCTTTGAACGAAACGATAGAAGCATCAAAATCTGATGGTAGTATTACCGATGTGGCTTTAAAGTAGTATTACGAAAAAAGCCAATGGTATTCGTCAACGCTTTTCAGAGAGGCGTGGATAATGGAATATTTCCAAAGCAATGAAAACAGTAAAAACTTGTACATATACCAAATTGCGTCAAACTTCCAGAAGGACCATCATCTTACAGCCCATTATACTGGCTCAATATGATGGACCACATCCAGACCGCTCTTCAAATGATGACCGAAGTTATTAAGTTATTAGCCTTAGCACAATATTGAGCTATTTGAAGGATAGAAAGCTAATATATTGGAGAGAAAGAGGAGCGTAAATCTATGTCGTTACTGTTGGTGTCCCGCAGGACTCGAAACTTGTTCCTATGGAACAATATTCTCTTATGGAACATCATGTACAGCAAAATGCTAAGATATTCATTACCATCTGTGGCACTCTCACTAATTTCACTGACGACATAGCAATATTCACCGTAGCTTAACTCAAACAGTAAACTGGAAACTGAATTGCAGGCTCAATTTCAAAGATAAGATAAAGTAGGTCAGTGCGGAAATGGCGAAGTTACAAGTAACATTCGCTAGGATATCACTCAACGCTGAAAGTCGAAAACAGATCATTCGCAAACTAGTACTAAGCCTCAACAACAGGTGTTGCAAGTACGATGTGTAGTTTAGCACTTAGGTATCCAAATGTATCGTGCATGCTACCTAGCATATGAAATAGAGTAGGTTATGTTAGGTTAAAGTGATTGTTAGTTGACAGTAACCAGCCAAAAGACACTCTAAGGCACAAAAAAGCGGGCTTTGTAATGCCAAAGTTAATCTCTCCCCGTTCATCGCCAAAATCAGGAAACCGTCAAATTCATGTGATAAACTGCACTATTTCATTGGGGCCGACTAAGAATAGTTCAGCTAGACTAGAAAGAAAAGGCGCACTCCTCACAACAGATTAAGACATTGGCACAAGCAATGGAGGATGGATTCCTCTTCGTACTCTGAATCATAGTTCCGACACAAAATACTAAACCCAGCGCCGTCTATTGCACGTGCCGCCCCGAGGAGCAATGGCTTGTGAGAACGCCCACAATACAACAGGTTAATGAAGCGTCCATTGAAACCCAGGACCTTGTGATCACTCAGCCCAGGACTACTCAGCGTCCTCGAGGTACTTTTGCCTTAGAGCTGATTTGAATAATGACATGGGTTTTTCTATGGAGAAGCAACAATGGACCTCCGGTAGCAAGGTACTACAACTTTCCACTCCATCAACCTCACAGTTGCCCCAAATACTCCCATGTTTAGATACCAGATTAATGGAAACCCCGATCAATTTTAGTAGGATAAATGGAAGAAATTTGTATTTCCTTGTATACAGCACTAGATTCATTTTTGATTGGATTAACATTATAGCCGGATCTCCGACTTCGAAGTGAAAGTACATCAAGGGAGTGGTTTAAACTCTCCAAAAGTTTTTTTATTTTTTTATAAAAAAAAGTGTAGATATATACTTTCCTGACGTTACTATGGCTATATTGCCCATAAAAGCAACCACGTTGCAGCTAGCACAGTCGAACCTCATTACAAGCGTATTTACCGTAGTCTTCCATAGCAGATAAGAGAAGACTTCATCTTGTGGTGTGCCTCTGCTGCCCCCTCCTCGGAAGTGTGCATTCCCCGAAGAAGAGGATACCACCCCTTTCCTGAGAAGCTGTTCGATAAAAGTTATCAGCCGTATATCAATATTCAGCATCCATGTCAAATGAGGACATGAAGAGCTATCTATGAAGGTTCCACATTTCAGGCCGTGTTTAAAAAAAACCCTAAGCATTTATTTCTCAGTGTTTTCGAGTGTTGTTTTCTGCGAACAGGAAAAACTATCTTTTCCCATCACCAGGGGCTCAATTTAAATTGATTAGCGTCTGCAAGATTTCCATAAATTATCATAAGACTTTTGCTATTTGATTTCAGTACTTCAGTACACAACTCTTAATTTCTTCTCTATGGCACAACAAGTAGAGAGAAAATTCGGCCATAAATCAGGATTCTAGCAATAATTCAGTTCTGTTTATGTATGCCGAACAAATAGAACAGTGAGTGTGTGTTAGGACTCGATCCCACTGGTAGTATATCCGTATCTCGAGTTTGCACCTTAGCAAACAGAGCTACCATCCAGCTTTGGTTGAGGAAGTCTTATTTTTTTAGGTGTAGGTACTTGTTTGCCTTTGTATTCCTGCAGTAGCTTGTTCATATTCAGTACTGCCATTTTAGCATTTTGAATGCGAGATCTGGCATAATTTATTCCAAAACGGCATTAGAAATTCGGAGTTAGCATCTATCATTATTTTTAGCATTTAAATTTAGATTTCGGAATAATTTGGAGCTCATCTATTTCCAATCTTGCCCATCATCACAGTGTGCTTTCAGTTGCGTTCATGGACTGAAACTTCCTGAATCATGTGGTGGGGGAAATTCATGAAAAGTACAAAGACGCTCTCAGGGCATTTTTTTAGAAGTGACAACCAGAAGTGACAGTTGCCTGATTTTGAAATAATGATAGTGATTATGCAGTCATCTTAAGCAGTAACAAAGTATCTCCACAAAAATATTCGACTTTCATAATAACATTGCGCGAAAAATATTCGCGCCATACGGTTTAACACTTTTCAGGATCTAGCACTAGCTCAGATTCAACTGAAATCTCATGCTCTTTCATAAAAGATTTCAGTGTTCAGTCAAACAGCGTACAAAAACGACGTCAGGGCAATGCATAGAGTACGCGAACAGACCTAACATTTGAAAACATAATGTAATCCTGCCTCATTTCAACAAATATGTGCTTTAGGCTACAGTTTTTTGAAAATGTCAGCTGCAAGCCTACCCCAGCGAACGAAACCCTGTTGCAAACTCACCCGCTGCCGATGAATTCGCTGCAGACCAAAAGTACATTAGAACTAATACTACACCTTTGTGCTTTCAAGAGAACAAAGGATATATAGTTGATCTTCTATTCTTTGCCTATGATTCCCAGGAAATCCCAGTGCTAGTGACAAGTGCAATTAATGTTGCAGAAAAAGCGAAATATTAAATATGGTAAATTCACTTTTATCGTTCCATTAAATCGTTATGATGCTAAAAATTCACAATCTCATCCACTTCAGACTCCCAGGAGCCCGAAATTCAAGTTTACCAAAGTATATGCATTCTAGTTATATATTTTTTTTCCTGAATAATGTGAATCAATTGATTTGTTAGGGCTTCAAATGCAAGCAATCGCACGGATAACGATGGAGACAAATTTTCGTCATCCGACACTAATACTTTTTCTTCAATTAAAAATAAATAATTGTTGCTGTTTTGATTGTAAGATTCCAAATGATATTTTGAGAAATATTAGGTAGAAGTGAGTTTTACACAAGAGAAGTAGATTGAAATGTAACTGGCATGTCTGTTATAGATATAGAACCATCTTGAGATGTAAATTTTAAGCTTCTAATTTGTTTTTTTTTTGCCTGTGTTCCATTATTACTATTTAGTGCTTGCAAGTACTTCTGGCTACTTCCAACTACTCGCGCTCTCGTTCCCGAGTAGTTAATGAGTAGTTACGATTTTTTTGTCTTTAGGTGGCTATTTAGTTGTCATTAGGTGGCTTTGATTTTTTCATGGTTATGTTGAATGTTTTCATAGTAAGGAAATTAGAAATAGCCTTCATAATGTGTTGCTTTTATATTTTCCAGCGATTGTGGTAGTTTATACTCGTTGTTTTCTCCCTTTATTTTCAACTGTTTTGCATGTGTAGACTGCATACGATTTGACAGGTAAGAATCTGCTCATATGAACGTTCCACTTGGAAGTACTAATTAGTAAAAATGGAACACAGCAATTATATAGATATATGTTTATTTTAATCCAATAAGAACGTATTATTTAGCATTATTCTTTTACAGGATTTAGCATTATTTAGCATTAAATAAAATTGAATATAGCATTATTCCAAAAAAATAAATGGCAGCACTGATATTGTCCATATCATGAGCTTTATTTTGCTCGCTTAGAACAAACCGATCGTTAGAAAAGCTTAAAGTACTTATGCAATAGTTATGCTTTTTTCCGTCAATTATTTAAGAAGACTAGATCAAATATTTTTATCCATAATTTGACAGTTAAAATGGCCAACAAAGTTATAAAACACAATCCACTCGGGTTTGTCAAAAACTTACCCAAAACGTTAATGCTTAGTAATAAGCACAACACAAGTTTAAATTCATACAGTTTACCTACAGACTCAAAAAATGGTAATTATTTAGAAGTGGGGCTCCAGTCAAAACTCGCCCCAAAAAATTTTCCACCCTCTGGAGAGTATTCTATAGGTTAGAAATAGATGTTTTAAAGTGGGGGAAGACATTTTCAATGATAGTTTATAATAAAAATAGAGAAAAAAAAGAAAGAAAAAATTGTAAATAGTGTAAATCCACGATATTTCATTCGAACCTTTTAGTAGAAATAAGAAATAGAAGAAACGTTTACTTTCCAAATGAAAACAAAGGCAACAAGAAAATAATTCCTAGTATTTGAAATCTCGTTGTTATCTTTGTTATCATACAAAAAAAATCATACTCTAATATTAGAAAATCAAAACAAAGCAAAGTTTCGTTTACTTCACATAGTTCAAAGAAATAAGGGTATTTATTTTGATGGTTTGTGATCAAAATTATTAGTGAATTTCAATATCAGAGTAAAAAATGGAAATCGTTATTTATCGTGAAACCGTAAAAAAATTCTCCGAAAGAACAAAAAATTGGTCAAAATATGTCATTTAATAAAAATTAAAGTAATTAAAAAAAAAATTTTTTTTTGTTTATAATAATTTTTTTTATTATAAACAATCATTGAAAATGTCTTCCCCCACCTTAGAACATCTATTCCTACCCTATAGAATAGTCTCCAGGGGGTGAAAAATTTTTTGGGGCGAGTTTTGACTGGAGCCCCACTTCTAAATATTTACCCAAAAAATAATGAAAGTTATCAAAAGAAATTTGTTGACTTGTCCATGAGTCATTGTCCCTTCTTTTCAACACAAACTCTACATCGGCTTCAAATTGTTCTCTCAATATGCATAACATGATATTGTGGCGTGACTGAAAAGCTTGTCTCTGCAAATTGTTTTTTAATGATGTTCCCTTAGAAACCATCACGATCGACGCGAAAAAAAATTCAAATGCGATTAATATTTGATACTTCGAATACGTACATACATTGCATTACTTTATGAATCATGCAAGAAAAATTTAATTTTATTTACAAAGTGCATGCATCGATAAATTGTTTTGTTGTTTCAAAATCATATTTGTTGTTTCAAAATCATATTTGTTGATAAATACATTTTTCGATTCATTCGATCCAATCGCATATGATTGATTATTTGGGAATTCTTGAATGCTATATGATATTCATTATATTTATTACTTTAATTTTGTGGAATTTTATAATCATTTTAATGCATCTAAAGTCTAGACTGTTATCAGTACAAAAAGAGGTGTTTCCATAGGAATGGGTAGCAATATTTTTTTTCGAATTTCGGGCAATTTATGGGTTTAAAGCGGTAAGCACGCCACCCCATTCATATTAATCGGTTGAAAAGTCAAAAACATTACATTGCTCCTTGCTTTAAACTTTTCCCAATCTATTAAATAGTGACATTTAGTGATAGTGATCAGCTAACATTTTTTTTCATTTATTTCAGGTCCAGACGGTACTGAACAACTTTCAATGCAGCCGTGGAAGAACGATGAAAAACAGTTTCAGAAATCATTTTTGGTTACCAAATATTCATAACACGCAAGAATTGCCTGCGTTCATTGCCCCTGCCATCACCAGCAACATATTTATCCTTGAATAGCTTTGAACTTCTTGCAAAAACTATTTGTACATAATATTTACGTTTCGTTCAGGCAGGACTTTGAACTCGACAAATCTTATGCCAAAAAATCATAACAAGCTACCTTATTTGCTATTATGTAGGCGGCAGTCAAAGCTATATTGATGCTGTTCTGTTTATTTATTCACGATTGTGGTGAGTTTAAAGGACTGATTTGAATCAGTTCAACCGAAGTTTGCAGTAGGCCTCTTGCGGCTTGCAGCAATGGTCAGCATTATTTGTTTTGTCTGAGGCGCCAAGAATCGACTACTAATTAAGTTTTTAACATTATGATAAACAATATACTGCACTTCGAAGGAGAAACAAAGTTGAATAACAACATTGTGCCGTGCAAAATATCAGATTTGCTTTGTACGCAAATTTTAACGAAAAATCATAACAAGGTTATTTTTTGATAACATATATTAGATCTGTTCCTTAGTTTTTCTGCTACATCATGCGTAACTACTTCATTCACCAGAAATCGAAATGATCAATTGAATTCAATTACGATGCGTTTGCTAGACGCACATGACACAAAAATGCTTATGCACACGTCTAGCCATAATGTATTTACACGAAAAACAGCTCACTTAAGTTTACGCGTACTCTCGATTGCTAGACTGCTTGACGTTTCCGAAAATTCAAAGCAATGATATACGTTCGTAATATTTATCCAAATATACATACGATCGCATTTATAAATGTGTATCTTAATATAAGAATGTACTCGCTCATTTAGTGTCTTGAAATGCTTAAGGCGAAACCAAATCCCGGCCACAAGAGATCCCCTCACATGTTTTCAAAGTCTCGACTAATTGTTTTGACACGATCGGATTTCGTTAAGAAGCTGGATTAGCATTTTTGATCTGAGATTAACCCAAGAAATTCCACACAATTAATTTACTAGTACGTTACGTATCGATCTATGCTTAGGGTTGGCTATCTGTTAGTTTCTTTTGTAATTGCTCGTTTTATTTGTGTACATGTTTAGTGGCATAGCTAAAGATTGATGTTATGCTGACAATTCAGGAATGCTTCATGCACTTATTTATGTACATTATTTATTTGTGAAATTAGGGCCAACTTGAATTGAATTGAATTGAACATTTTTTTATTATAAATTATTTGTACAATCTTAACCTAACTTACAGTTTAATTAACAAAAAAAATAAACTTAAAATCTAGCGGCTATACTATTTTAGCCTGCTGGCTCTTATCGAAATTAGGGCCCAAATTAGCGAAATTATGAATGAAATTATGTCCGAAAACCAATTGATGAGTTCGTTGTTTTAAATAAACTAAGTTTGAAAATGGTGTAACATTAATTATTTTTTATTATTTCATTGATAGTCGTCCACACTGTTTACATAAATATTTGTAAAGCAGCTGTACTAGAGGAATGATTTAGACGTAGTATTCTACAATCACAATTAATTTCAATATTTTTGCATGAATTTTTCAAAGATTTTGATTTAAGTTGTACATGTTAAGCGTTATATGTGCTGGGATTTTGCGAACTTCAATTGCGAAATGAAGTGTAAAGTGGGGTTAAAAATGGACTGTGAAAAGTTAATTTTGCTTGTTCAGGAAATATCTCTGGGACCGACGGGAAACGAACTATCACATGCGGAATATACAAAGACAATTGTGGAAGGAGGTTTCGACTGAACTGAAATTACCAGGTAGGTACATACGTTGTTATTTATAACATTTATTGTTATTTTCTATCATCTATTACATCATATCATGAATGTTTCGTAATAATTTTAAAACAAAGAATAGTAAATTGAAAAACAAGGGAAGTTGAAAGAAATACATACCTATTTCCTAATCTTATCTATTGTTTTTAAAATAAGTTGTAAAAGTTTCTCTTACTTCACACGCTCTCATAGCACTTCTATTCTGACCTAAAGTAGTAAATTTAGTGTTTCTCGAAACATGCACCCATATTATGAGTGTCGAGTCGTAGTCAATAATATCGACATCGACTGCATATCGACAGATATGCTATTGTGAGTGTCGAGTCGATGTCGATAATATCGACAGTTTTGTCGATTGCAATTTGCTTCGCGACGTTACATCGACAGGTAGTTGGATATATGCAAAATGTAAGTTATTTTCTTGGAATGTTCAGTCGCTTTCAAAATAATTATAAAAGGGTGAAAATAACAAACGCCAAACAATTAGAACGTTTGGTATCTCTACTTGAGAATAACGAAGAGCTCGCAAGAGGATTCTAAAGCTGGTTGGTAAAATGGCGAAGTGAGGGATGGATGAAATAGTTTTGCAGAAGAGCTAAATAGCATGGGTCTACCAGTGAGAGATATAAGTGGCTGGCAGATGGTTTGGTATTAAAATTATATTATATATATAAATAAAAAGATATCAAAATTCCTAAACTCGTATGACCTCCTCAGATGTGGATCGATTTCAAATCTAAAATTTGCAAAAAGATCATAAGAAACAATAGTGAAAAACGCAAAACTGGTGGTGGTCCGATCAAACAAGTTTATTTCTCCCCTTTTCAAGAGTGTGTAGTTGATTTACTTAATTTAAATGTTGGCTGTGGCTGTGAATTCAGAACACTGCGCGATATGAGTGTGAAACATGCATCGTCGAATGTAACTTGTTTCACAAGCAATCAAGCAACCTCAGTTGTAAGCGCTTTACCACCAGCAGCCATTGATGCAACTTTTTCAACGGAAAAAAACACCTCGAGAAAGTAGATCTTCCACCGCCGACCAACTGGAAAGTAGACTCCGATTACTCCAAAAGCAAACTGAACTGCAGGAAAATTTTAAAGAGTTTCACAAAAAACCCTGCACTTGGACAAAAAAATTTATTGCTTTCAAAAATACAAGTTAAAATTACTGGAAAAGTCCTTACAAGTAAAGAAAAAAAAACTCTGCAGATTTATGAAGAAGATGCGAGAGACAAAAAAGACTTCGTGCGCAAAAATTGAAATTAAAAAAAAATGTATGAGTTGCAGCTTCAAGGTTTGAAGTTATATACAGATTCGTTACTAAATGCTTGAAAACGTTAGTTTAGTGTTAAGTAGTAATCTAAAACTCCGAGCAGCATTACGAATGCATCTTTTGAAAGTCTGAAATGGTGTATAAATCTACTCTTCATTAAATAAATCATGATTCTTCTAATGCACAGTGCTTAATTCGCATTGTCCATATCCACTTTCTTTTTCGCCTTAATTCTAGGAGGGCGGGCTGATTGTCCTCATCAAACTCGTCGTCAAAAAATAAATCAAAAGAATTAATGTTACAAACTTACAAAAAAAAACCTTGTTTTTTAAAAAAAATTCACTTGACAAATTGTTCAGAATGGCACTTTTGTTCACAATAGCAATCAATTCAAGCATTTTCTCGATTTCAATATGTCAGTACTTATAAGTAGTTTCGATCGACTCTCACAATACCAAAACGCCATCGACTCGACAACTTCGTTGACTACCGACAAGCGATCGACTCGACACTCACAATACGGGTGATTATCACTTACTTGAGGCTTTAATGTGCTAACCCTTCCCTATCTATAATTATATTATGCAATAAGCATAAACATTTTACAATGAAATCTGCTCGGGCTGGAGTTACCTCTATTGGTTTTAGAAGTATTCGCCATTTATTGCTGGTGATACCAAATGCGCATTCCACAGTTTGCCTCGCAAGTGACAAGCGTTTGCTGAAAATTTTTTCATCTGGCCCAGCAGTTCTTTCAAGATAAGGACGCATTAAATGTGGTTTAAAAGGATAGCCTTCATCACCGATTAACACGTCGGGTGCGCGTAAATCGCTGTCGGGTAATTATTTCTCAAAGTTCACTTTGAGGGCACCAAATATCCCACTGTCACTTTATCAAATATCCCACTGTCACACCCATAAGCTCCAATATCGATGTAAATGAATTTGCAGTTAGGTCCAACTACTACTTGCAGAACTATAAAAAAGAATTGTTTATAGTTATAAAACATCGAACCAGAATACTGCGGCGATTTGATACGAATGTGCTTCCCGTCGATGCATCCCACACAATTTGGAAATTTCCATTCCCTCCAAAATTCTCTTGATATTTCATTGACTTGTTCGTCAAAGGGAAATTACATATGTAGATTACTTAATGATTCCCATATAGCTGCACAAGTTTCATGAATAATTCTTCCAACAGTGACATCTGACATTCGGAAAGAATATCCCAGAGTTTTGAATGACGCTCTAGTTGCTAAGTATCTTTAAAGCGGGAACGTTTTAAATTAAAAGAAAAAAGGAAACAATGGGTGCAAAATTAGAAAGCTATAATATTGATATATGTGTGTACTAAGTTAAAATTGCCTTAAGGGGGGAGATACATGTAACTGCTAAAACAAAAACGATTTTTTTTATTGCATCAAAGTGTTTGAAATCCTCTTAAAATATACCAAAAAAAGTTTTGAAGCGATATTCGTATTAGTTCTCGAGTTATAGACAGTTATAGACAGCGCGGCGTTCCCCAGGTCGGTGGAGCTTTAGAACTTTAAACGCGTTTTTCTCAAAGTAGTACTTTTTCAATTTCCGTACAAGATATCTCAAAAAATATTGAACCTATCTGGCTCAAATTTATATCACATGTACAAAAGAGTATTATCTCATCGTTGAACCTACATTTTCCTTTTAATTTCGGAAAAATAATTAGTTTACCAATGTTTAAAACGTGATTTTTTTGAAAAAAAATCGATTTTTTTTTTAATCTAATATTAATGTAAAAATTTGATTTTTTTTTCTAGATTTTATTGGTTCACCTATGAATTATAGATCTCATTAGCATATTTTTTTTTCTCTGAACGTTGCAAGTTTCTCGGAAAAGGCGTTAAGTTGTACGAGGCTGTTTTTGATGTGTTTTTTTCATTTGCCCGCATTGCCTCCATTTTGTGTTAAAAAGTTATTAAAAAAATATTTTCATTTACTATAAGATATGTACTTTCAGGATTTAATATTAAAAATTTTCTGAATAAACAATATATATATTTTAAGTCAATCTGAAATTAGCAATTTCTTTTCCATTTTACATGTATTTCCCCCCTTAATAGCAACCATAATTACACTGAATTAATTTTTTTTGTTTCAGAGGAAGAAATGAGGAAGAGATGGAGGGGCCTACGAGACACGTTTCGAAAGGAATTCATGAAACATATGAAAAACAAAGCTGGCAGTGGTGCAGATGCATGTAAACCACCTTCATGGCCCTTTTTCAGCCAACTTTCATTTTTGACAGACACAATGAAACGAAGAAGAATGGAAAGTAGTGTTCCATCCGTTGAGTCAGATGATACGAGTATGGTCGGCGACGAAGGCAGCCTAAATTTGAGTGAGGATCATGATTTTGGTGAGGAGTTAGCTGATTGAGGCCATGCAAACCCACCTTCAACTAATCAAGAAATTGTTAAAAAGCCCACCCAAGAAGACTGTCAACATTTGATGAAAAACTACTCGCAATTGAAACTAAAAAAGTTAACTACTTGGAACAAAAAGCAACACGTACTTAAGATGGAGACTATCAGTTTCTCATGAGTTTATTACCGTATCTCCATGATATCCCTAAAGAAAGAAAACTGCTTGTGTGCCAAAATATGATGGGCGTTGTAATGGACGATTTCCAGCGACAAGACTCTGCTACTTACACACATTCTACGCCAAGTTATTCTTCTGATGATTATTCCTCAGGTCATTTCCAAAGCCTATGTACGATCGGCACATCGAGCTTTTTTCACCATTCTGATCTTACATTACCTCCTTATTGATTATTATACCTCCTTGAATGTTATCAATGAAAATCTGAGTTAAATGTAAATTACCATGTAAATTAAAAAAAAAACATATACACTGAAAGAAAAACTCTTGGTTGGTTCAACCATTTTTAATAGTATTGCAACGATTCATTCAAAATCGTTAAACGAACTACGGAAAATAGTTATTTTTACTATGTTAATATAGTTAATTTAACGATATAAAAGTAGTTGGTTCTGGTTATACAAAAAATATCACAACGTTCATGAAATCAACTGTTTTAATTGTTTCATAACCACGAAGAACAGTTGATAAATAGAAAAATATTCATCAATTCACTCAAAACTTCAACGTTTCGAATTATCAACAGTTTTTATGGTACTTAAACTACTTCGCAATAGTTGATTTCAGCAAACGTAATTTGGAATTATTCTACGCAAAGTAGAATGGTTTCAACATTTGGACGTTTTTCATGCTCCGAATGAAATTGTTTATCAACCACGCGTCATGGTGCATAAAAGTAATCAACGATTTTCTTATGGTTGTTTTAACTATAGCCCTAGTTGATGCAAAAACAACTAAGGCAAACTATTGATTTTTCATACTCCTCATACTCATGCTCCTATTCTATCATAGAAGTTTCATATGATACATGGCAAAATTGTGTTCGGTTTGCTGTTCGATATAATTCATATGCATGTTATGCAGTGAAGCCTTTATATTACCTTGTACGACGCTATTTTGTTCACAATACAGCGTTTTCCGCTGTGGCATAGCATTGGGCTGCGGCAAAGCGCAGTCAAAAAATTAGAATGCACTGTTTTGTACACTGAAAGAAAAATCTTGGTAAAATCAACAATTTTCCTTAGTTGTTTTTGCGTCAACTACGGGCTATAGTTAAAACAACCATAAAAAAATAGTTGATTACTTTTATGCACCATGACGCGTGGTTGATAAACAACGTCCGTGGTGCAAAAAAAGTAAGCAACCACAAACAATGGTATTCCAACCATTGTTTGTGGTTGCTTACTTTTTTCCATACATAGTACGAAATATAGGCAGGGAAGGCGTGAATGCCGCAGTTGAATTTGGTGAAACACAATGCAGCGACAATGTCGCTTTCAATGCAACCAAGGCACCAACCAAATTCATTTTTTTTCTTTTGTATTGCTAAATCCTGTTGTACGAGGATTAGGTTGGCTTATCACAATACACATCAGCCATCGCTTGTCTATTCCACCAGACCATTCAACCTAATTCAAACAGATGTAATTCAACCTTGTGGTGATGCCAACCTATGGCAGGTATCACCGCTAGCGGTGCGGCAAAATTAGAAATTTGGCATTTTCTGCCGCTGCCGCTGCCGCAAATTCGGCCGCAGCCATTGTGCGCGTTACCATACAAAACAGTGCATTCTAATTTTTTGACTGCGCTTTGCCGCAGCCCACTGTTTTGCCACAGCGGAATACGCTGTATTGTGAACAAAATAGCGTCATACAACGTAATATAAAGGCTTCACAGCATAACATGAATATGAATTATATCGGACAGCAAACCGAACACAATTTTGCCATGTATCATATGAAACTTCTATGATAGAATAGGAGCATGAGTATGAGGAGTATGAAAAATCAACAGTTTTCCTTAGTTGTTTTTGCATCAACTAGGGCTATAGTTAAAACAACCATAAGAAAATCGTTGATTACTTTTATGCACCATGATGCGTGGTTGATAAACAATTTCATTCGGAGCATGAAAAACGTCCAAATGTTGAAAACATTCTACTTTGCGTAGAATAATTCCAAAGACGTTGCTCACTGAATTCCGTTTGTTGAAATCAACGATTGCAAAGTAGTTTAAGTACCATAAAAACTGTTGATAATTCGAAACGTTGAAGTTTTGAGTGAATTGATGAATATTTTCTATTTATCAACTAATTTTCGTGGTTATGAAACAATTAAAACAGTTGATTTCATGAACGTTGCGATATTTTTTGTATAACCAGAGCCAACTACTTTTATATCGTTAAAATAACTATATTAACATAGTAAAAATAACTATTTTCCTTAGTTCATTTAACGATTTTGAATGAATCGTTGCAATACTATTAAAAATAGTTGAATCAACCAAGAGTTTTTCTTTCAGTGTATGGTAACGCGCACAATAGCTGCGGCCGAATTTGCGGCAGCGGCAGAATTTGCCAAATATCTAATTTTGCCGCACCGCTAGCGGTGATACATACCATAGGTTGGCATCACCTTTAGGTTGAATTAAATCTGTTTGAATTAGGTTGAATGGTCTGGTGGAATAGACAAGCGATGGCTGATGTGTATTGTGATAAGCCAACCTAATCCTCGCACAACAGCATTTCGCAATACAAAAGAAAAAAAAATGAATTTGGTTGGTGCCTTGGTTGCATTGACAGCGGCATTGTCGGTGCATTGTGATTCACCAAATTCAACTGCGGCATTCACGCCTCCGCTGCCTATATTTCGTAATATGTATGGAAAAAAAGTAAGCAACCACAAACAATGGTTGGAATACCATTGTTTGTGGTTGCTTACTTTTTTTGCACCACGGACGTTGTTTATCAACCACGCGTCATGGTGCATAAAAGTAATCAACTATTTTTTTTATGGTTGTTTTAACTATAGCCCGTAGTTGACGCAAAAACAACTAAGGAAAATTGTTGGTTTTACCAAGATTTTTCTTTCAGTGTATGTATATGACATTTCTATTATACACTTACCGTAATTTAACAGCCAGCCGTTGTTGTGGAGAGATCGTCTCTCGAAAATTACAGAATTTTTCGAATTTAGAATGTATGTTGCCAAGAATGTATTGAAATGTATCCTCTCTCATTCGAAAATCGGAAAAATGGTGGTCATCATCGATTTGAAGATCATGCCACAAATGAGAAAATTCACTGAACTCGTTTCTTTTGACGTACAGTATATGTATGTATGTGCTTCACCCACATTTCCCGTCTTTGTACATATCGCCTGTGCTTGATACGTCGATGAATCAAAAGTGATAATTCCAAAGCGAAAAATTCTTCATCAGAATCATCAGAAAACCCGTTTCGAAGAGCCATCTCGTCTACTACGAATCCAAACGAATACTGAGGCAATGGACGAGCGACATTTGCACGATTTCGGGTGAATGGCGCTCACCAGAATTTGTTGCTTCGCAGTTCCCAGCTTTCCATTTCCAGTGGACGAGAGGCCTAACGAGTTTCATACGTTTTAAATGTTTCTCAATCGCTGCATGTGACACATTCAATTTCTTTGCTATCAGTTGTACAGTTACATGACAATCCGACTCGATTATGGCTTTAATTTGATCATCATCAAGCTCATCTGGTCGACTTGACCGTTGTCCACCTTTGAGTGCAAAATCTCTGGAACGAAATTTGTCAAATCAATTCCGGCACTGTCTTTCTATTAAGGCTTTCTCACCATACATAACACGTAACTTTTTTAAAATATGACGAAAACGCTCGTTTTTGCACTCCATATTAAAACTGACGCCAAACTAATACTTTTCAACAAATATACACGCATTTGCTTCTGAATCAAAGTAAAACTGACAGTTAACAAATGTCAAAAGGAAAAAAATATATCACTGACAGAAGCCATCAAAAGGTATGGCCAGAGCGCATCTTTTATGAATGATTTGATTGTTTGTGAGCTTTGAAGTCCAAGTGTATGCCAAAGCAATTATTAACGCGCAGTGAGGATCCCTATCGTGTGCCATAGGATTATTGTAGTAGCTTGCGCTGGACAGTGTGAAATTTATTACTATCATACCCTAGGCTCATTGAATGCACCTATAGTACCTACATATGTAAGGATCTAAGCTAGAGCGTCTATTTGTGTTGCATCCTGGGTAAAGCTAATTGATCTAAATTCTCCCTCTTTATAACGACTGCTTTTGGTTTTGGAGTATTCTCAGGCTTCAGAGTATATTCTCAGTGCTATCGCCAGTAAGCTGGTGAGAAGGTTTGGCGGATTCTTGATTAGTACTGATTTGTATCGGACCACATGCCCTGATATGGGCTGGGCCCAGCCGTTGCATGGCCAACCTGCTCGCATAAACAACCATTTGAAAAAATTTCGGAATGGGATAGTGGATCTGAGTAGGGATACATAAAACGCCAATTAATAAGATAGCGAAATCATCAGGAGCAGCCAAAGCCACGGAATGCGGAGTTAGGCCGAATGAGATAGGCCACTTAATCTATTGGGACTAATGGGGACCTCCCCAGCTTCCAGTAAAACGGTAGTTTCACCCACCCATGTTTGAGTGATCTCGAGGTTTTGGTCTTCAAGCTTAGTCGGGAAGAGCTCGGAAGCCAGTTTGCACCTCAACTTGCGACCAGGCTACAGTGAATGTGCCATCTGCCAAATCAGCTGTCCACCAGCACTTCCTTTAGTGCAACTGTTTTTATGGGCACCAATTCACCCAACGACTTCGTTTGTGCTTATGGAACTAGGCCAGTCTTCTAAAATCCCTGCCGAAATATCCGGCAAGGCCAAAAAGTCCCTTCCTCATCCACTCCCTTCTATTCCTGGGTGTTCTGCTCAAAAAGGACAAAGAATTAAAGCAGCAATTTTATAAGAAGCGTAAGCTTATGGCGAACACCCCTGGGCTAGTTTGGCCATCCTGCGAAATGACAAAGGAGTACCTCGTCTATCCGATGGTGAATGGCAGCAAAAGATCCGATGGAGCTATGTCTGCAAAATTCTGGCTCAAAATAAGGTAGGCTTCTGCAGATATAGTGCAACCAGCAGAAAGGCAGCTCGTGTCATCTGCCTACGGTAAATGACGTAGGCTGATGTGAAGAAATCATGCTAATATCGTGAGAAGATCAGCTCTTGGCTAACTCCTACAACTGGAGCAGCTTTGACAAGGAACTTTAGCAACTGGAGGATCTTTGATCTCTGAACTAGAAGAACTTTGTCCGAGCACCAATCAAAAGGTGTAGCTATTAACTACCTCCGAGTCGAGAGATTGTCGTGACCTCCTCACTCTGAAAATCTAGATCCTTATCGGTATTGATGAAGCTATTTCAAATCAATCTTCACTACTTTCTTCCGCTTTTTATTTCGATTCAATAGCCATAAGTTGCAAACAAGCGTTTGCGAACTGCGCACTAAAAGGTATAGACTGACCACACCCGATAGCAAGGACAAACCACGAGTCTGTATTCTTGCTAAGAATATAATTAATGTCCGTTCTCTTCACAATGTTCATGACAACGCTCATCTAAATCCCCGATTCCAGATGATGTAACTGAAGGATATCTATAATACGTGTATAAGCTTCTAGTACATTCCCATCAGCTGGCGGGAAACAAAAATTGCGTTCATTCCTAAAGACTCGCACGTCAAACATAAGAAATATCGTCCCAAATGTCTTAGTTCCATATTGTTTAAGATTCTGGAGACGATCATTGGCTATAACATCAAAAAGTCCGTCGATCCAATGTAATTCTCGCAGACAACGCCAAAGACAAGCCTGTGGAAAATGCCCTTAATGTCTTCTTGAAAAATCACTCTACGTGTTGCCACGGTCCAAGAAATTGAGGCTCTCTTTAACAACATCGAGCTTGATACAATTGTGAAAGTTTGTGTGGCGTTCAATATTGGAGTCAACACGAGCACACCTCAAGGCGGTGTCCTTTCAACTTCACGGCATATACTATTCTGAGAAGGGGTTAATATCTATCTACGTCTATCTTCATCTCCTTAATCACTATTTTTATGAACTTTCACGCCAAAGTTGAGAATGCGACTTGAATGAGACTCCTAGTGAAACCGAGCTAGTACACACAGAAAAAAGTTGCATAGTAAAATCAAGAATAACCAATGCTAAACAATGTTCATAATAAGCATTCAGTCTCTTTGTATATTCGTTGATGTTTTTTTCATAATAACAACTATTTTTTCAGAATTAAAGCGTTTAATGTAAATTTAATAAGAATACAGTAAATACAACACGGGCTTACGGTTATTTGAATTACAAATCCAAATTAACTAATCGATTAGTTGATTTAACAAGATGTAGTGTAATTTCGTATCTGTTGTTTGATCCTTTACAAAATTCGTGTAGCATTCATTGCGCATGTAAGTTTTAGTGTGTACAAAAGAAGCAAATCGCTCGGTATGATAAACCGTTTTGCTCTTCGTTTCACTCATTCACTTCCTTCGTTTAAATTGTACATGATAAATTGTTTATTGATTTGAAAATAAAACCTTGTGGCAATGTGCGGTCAAATTATAAATATGTGAATAATAGTGATTGATATCAAATTTGTGATAGAGAAAAATATATGAGAATGAAACGAAATTTAACTGGAAGATATTAAAAAACATAAAACTCAAATCATCAATACAAAAAAGTTTACTAGTCAATGTTTTCCATAGTTGGAGGAGCTGAAACTAATTAACCAAAATCAATGAAAACAATATTTTTGAAATTAGCTTTAAGCATGAATGTAAAGTAAAGTAGTAAGTGCATCTTATCTTAGTAATTTTTAATTTCAATGATTAGCATGATTATTTTAATGAGTGACAATGTAGCCAAAGTGCAGGTACGTTGTAGAAATAAAAGAAAATGTGTTTAGAATTTAATTAATTCCAATGTAATTTTGAGAGAATGTCTTTGTTGTTTCAAGAATCTATACTGTAGATTTATGACGTTGTCGTTCATATTTTCACAATGCAGCTACATTGTTCTTTAAGGTGTCATGTAATAACGATGCAAGGAGGTTGTTGGATTACCTATTCGCAACTTTGCAATTACAAGCATACTATGTTGATTCAATGGAGAAAATTGCTGACAATACAACAAAAGTATTTATTACTACGTAGTAGTGAAATCATAGAGAAACCTCTATGGCGCCAATTCATAGTGAAAAATAAATGAGGTAAGAACGTTTTTTCCCAATTTTACATATATTATTTCTGAGTGTAATAATTATAATGGTGCTCCATAAAATTCAGAATTATGCCAGAAATTATCATCTAATTTGTTTGAATTTAATTTTTTCAAACTTAAGTTTTCAATCTTCTAGCCTGCCAAAAATTTATTTTTCCCATAAATTCATGGATCAAATAACTCACCAAATTTAAGATTAAGTTTTCGATTGTTATGAAGCCAATTTAGCATTGTATTTCTCATTTACTTGCTTAATACCGGGGGAACAAATTTAATTTGCTGATAATTTGTGCAGCAGCTTCATCTCTATGATTTTTACCCCACAAACTAATAATTACCGAATCGAACTGGTATGCTATAAAAAAATATCAAAAAATCTGACATTCAAGTACTTAACTTAGAATACCGATTTTGCTTCTCTAAAACTATACTATCAAACCGTGGGCAGTGGATTAACTAGACTTTCTTCAATTCAAACATGGACTATGACATTTTCTATATTCAAAACATATCCGAACTTCTCAATCCTGATTTAAAAGCATAATCAATAAAATTTAAATCAATCGCGTTTACATTCCTCCTGTCAGTATCTTCAGTTTGACTTGCAAAGCCGAGCGCACCCCTAGAAGATAAATAGTTTCCAACAATGACAAGGTAGGAATAACAATAAACTCAAGGCGATAGGAGGAGGTTGCGAGAGCTCATACATTTCGAATGGTTCTTGTCACGACCTTATCGTGTCGTCCTCGAAGCAATCTCCCTTCCTGTTCGATGTGCGACAGTATAACATTAAGGTCACCATTGTGGGGTGTGTGACTTTATGTACAAATGGATGGATACCTTGACTAAGTTCAGCCTCGAGTTCGGTCTCTGGGTAAAATTGGGATTGGTCGACATGCGATCCGCCTTTTACGTTTTCCATTCGACTTCACCTTCACGCGTATAGCGTGGCTGCTTTGCTCTGAAAATAATACAGAGATAGTCTACAGATGGTATGAGACAGCGTACTGTCGTTTCAGTAAAACCATCCCATCCATGGACGCAACATAAGCAACGCAACCAAAAGTATCTGAGATACACACACTGAGCGTCGAGATAAATTCAAGGCGGAGGCATTTCTTAAAAAGCATCTCGAAAAGTATCTAAGTGATTTTCCTGTCTTGCTAGTCTGTATCTATTGGAAAGTCAGATCGTTCGGATTTAGGTTCGAGACGGGAGAATATTGAATCTAGACATTCGGTTCAAGAAACCAACCAACCGGACTGCATGATGCTCCTCGTGTGTTATCTCATGTGAACTTGTTCGATTCACTTTGCTTGTGATATTCGAATTGTGTTCTTCTCCTGCCACTCGGAAACAGCCTGCCCACCGTACAATTCAACATCTTTTCGTTCTGAAAGCTCCGGTCGTGTTCATCTGGAATGTTGAATTATGGAGGAAGGTGGACGAACGTCTTGTATATCGACGTACGACAACCAGATTATGTATATCTTATGTCTTATTCGAATGTCAGGAATGATAACGACTTCGCAGAAGCAAGTTTCTTCGCATTTCGCTTCGGACACTGCTGCTAGGCTGTTCATCCGACAATATGCTGGGATGAATTGTCACCTATTTAGGAAGAAGATATTTATAGGTGTCCGAGTGCTTATCTTGAAGATTGATTTGATGGCCATCTTTTCACATTTTTTAAAATATGCTGTGGGGAAATCCAATTGAATCGACAACAATGGATGGTGTGTGACGAGGTGGTCTTTTTGGTTGAGAAATGAAACGTAATGAGAATTTCGTGAGAACTTTTCGAACCAGGTATTTTATTGATTTTGATCATCAGGTGATAAGAGCAATATTTTTAGATATTTATTGCTAGAGAAAAGATCTGGCGATTTTTCGATTTGTAGTAATATATTGAGAATCTTATAAGTTTAATGAATTAGCATTTTGTGCCTTTAGAGCGGACTTGTGTGAAATCGTTTTCGATATTTCGATACGTGATTTGATGTCACTTATTATCCATTCCGATGTAGCAATTTCCTTGGAGAACAGACTTTACAACATATATAGACCACAGTGTTCTTAAATTATGCCAAGAATGAAATCGTATTCTTGGTTTTGACACTTATCGTTATACTGTGACACTAATGGTTTGGTATAGTGGTTAATTAAGTTTTTTCTTACAAATAATTTTATACGCTGAATGTAGCATGAATAAACGGTCTGGAGGTTAATCAGTATAATATTAAGTGCTGATGTTATTTATATGCTTATGCATAAATTCGTCAAGAAACGACGCGTCACACGAATGTTAGATGATTGCATGCACTACATGTTTATACTTGCAGAAATTTGTCAAAAACATAATTTTATAATATTGAATATAGAAGTTGGATGCGATTTCAACTATATAGCTAAATTTAACTATGCTTGCTGTTGGCAGCAAATAAAAGTGTATTTTTATTTCAATTGCTAAAATATTCCACCTTAATTTTCGCCTTACGAAATTTCGGCACTAAATGTATCTATACATCAAAGTGTAGAATCAAATTCAATCATCAAAAGTCTATCAAGTTCATTTTTTTTAAATGAATTTGAATCGATGCATCGAAACAATAGATTAAATAAAAAACTTAACTTGCAGTATTATCCATGTTGATTTAAGTTACGCCTAAATAAATAAAAGTATTACAAAATTATTAACCTCTTTGTTTTGAGTTGTATATTACCATATTACCAAAATCAAATTCTTGCATAAGAGAGTGGAGCCTTTGCGAATCAAACAAAAGAATTTCACGAAATTGGTATTCTTTTCAGCTTAGGTTAAGTTATACTGGCTGATAAAAGGCCACACATATACCTACTTGGTCCATAGTGATACCAGATAAGTGAACCAGGAGAAAGAAAGTTCAGTCCCAGCGGTTATCGAAGGCCCCGGACTTTTTCGCGAATTGAAGCATGTCCTTCAGCCCCTGCTTCGCCACGTGCGAGAAATCCACCAGCCAGGGCTCACCGAAGCAGCGCAGTCTGGTTTTCCCCAGTGCCGGGCGATGACACAGGAGACGCTGGATTGTTTCTAAGGTCCCCGGCTCTTGACACTTCCTACAGGTGTCGCTGATTAAGAGTCCCATTTTCATGGCATGTGCTGCCACAAAACAGTAACCAGTAATTATACCGACCAGCCGTTTGCAGTTTATTTTAGAGAAAATTCCTTTATTAGAGTTCTAAGAAAATAAATAAATAACGGCTTCTAATGAGCTAAATAAGTTACAGTTTAACAAGGCATTCATGTTATTTTTGTCCAGAAAATGTGTAATTTAGTTGAAGGCATGTTCTACCCCCAAAATGACAAAAACCAAAATAGCACTTCACATAGATTCGCAAACTGCTAAAAAATTTACAGATGCAACAAATACATTTTCGAGCCATACCGTTCGTTTTATCCAATTATCCAACTTCGAATTATTAGCGATAAAAATATTCGATATCGCACAAATGCCAATATGTACAAGAACAGTGCAATGAAAAGGGCAGAAAAAGTGCAATCACGATATAAATAAAATTTGTTTTGAAGGATGCCTGGTGCTACATTGGCACAGCTTGAATTTATTAAATAAGAGAGCAACGGTCTTTTATGCTTACATCAAATACAGAAAACTACACACGCACACATCCATTATAAATCCAAATAGGACTATACACTCTCGGATGCAATCATTTGTCAGAGCCTTAAGCCATAGCCAGAATCTATCCGCATTCAGGATGACGACAACAATAGATCCAGCGGAGAACACGCATCATCATTTTGTGATATCGAATTTCAAAACGGTACAGACCCCGATGTTACTATACGACCAAGAGCTCGGTATATGTATAAATAGGTTCATAGGATGCGAATGATGATGACGATGTTGTTGATTATGATGAAGCGAATGATGACGGTAGCTATGGTTAAAGGTTGAAGCATGTTCCTGGATTCAATATGAGCAGTGCCAACATTGCACAGGCTGCATTGTATCAAAGTGCCCATATTTAATGGTCGCAATGGCACAAATAATGGAAAGCAGCTCGTAGTTTCGTCTTCTGTCGAAACGAAAATGGTTGTGATCGTTTCAAAGAAATTTCTTGTTTTCCAAAACATTCAGCATTATGGGCTTTTCGGTTGCAAGCAAAGTATTTCACGATTTCCTTTCGTGTATTCACAGAAGAATGTCAGAGCACTATGCTATGTGGTGAAAATAACGGGTGAAGATTTTTAGAATTCACATCCTTTTTTTACTCAATGCAATTTATTTAGATTTTTTGCGTATTTAAACGAACTCATCTACTGAAGAAGTTAAAGAAAGCAGGCAAATCTATCTTAATACATTACATTGTTCGTTACGTTAAGTATGATCGTTTAATTCTGCCTTTTAAAAAAAAGAAATGTCAGAGGAGATTGTGGCTGGCTGTATCTCTAACCACGAGGTTGAATTATGGATCCCCTTTAAATGGAATATCAAAATCTTCACTTGATTTTAAAACCTTTAAATCATACCTAAGATCTGGATGTGCATTATGTTGATAGGATAAATTGTCAAACTCCAGACACTTTTCACCGTACTTGACGAACTCAGCAGTCTCCTCTTTGGAGATGAAGGATTTAAAAATTGACGAGGACACCATTATCGCATTTGTTAATAAACTTGACAATAATATAACAACTCGCCCAGATGGCATACCGATTTAGTCTTAAAATTTGGTGTGTCAGCACTACTACTTGTGCTGTCTTGTATTTTCAATGCATCCTTAAAGCAAGTATCTTTCCTCATTTGTGGAAATATTTCACCGTCACTCTTATATCTCGGAAAGGAAATCGTAATGACGCATGCAACTATCGACCTATTGCAAAACTTCCCTGCGTTGCTAAACTTTTTGAATCCATAGTCACGGATATTGTAGCCTTTCACTGCGAATCCGTATCAGCACGGTTTTTTTAAAAGATCGTTCAACCACAACCAACATGCTTGAATTTTCTCACCAAGTAGCCAAATCAATCGAAGCTGACCTCCAAGTTGACTCTGCTTACACAGACTTGGCAAAAGCTTTTGATAAGCGTGATCTTCATTCCTTTCGATTGCATAACTTGTTTTTAAGTTGGGTTGACTCTTACTTGACGAATCAAACACAACGTGTATCCTTTCACGGTGCCTTGTCATCTGAAATTAAAACCACGTCTGGCATTCCACAAAGTAGTCGTTTAGGCCCTTTACTGTTCGCTTATTTATTAATGATGTTGCTTCCAGTCTGCAGTCATCGGACTATAACGTTAAAATTTTCAAAGTTGTGAGAAGCCATAATGATTGCAATGATTTGCAGGAGGATCTAAACAGATTTGCCACCTTGTATTCCAATAATAATCTCCTTATCAATCCTGACAAGTGTGTGATTATATCTTAAATAAGCAAAAATAATCCTGCAATCTATGAGTACTCATTTTTGAGTAAACCTTCAAATAGATCAGCAAAAGGACTTGATTCAGAAGTACTGCTGAATCAATCATTCACATTTGACGATCACATCGACTCAATCGTTGACGACCACATCGACTCAAAGCTTTTAATGCCTTGGGTGTTGCCAGAAGACGTTCGAGGCAATTCAACCATATTTTTCTAACTAAGTCCCGAGTTTACAACTAAGTCAGACCTAGTGTCGAATACGCAAGTATTGTATGGTCTCCGTATAAAAAAGTTTACATTGACCAAATTGAGTCCATCCAAAAGAGGTTCTTACGTTTCTGCCTCCGCGGTCTTCCGTGGTATGATCCTTTACATCTACCTCCTAATGAAGACCGCTTAAATCTTTGACGAATGGATACCTTGAATTAAATAAATCTTATTTGCCGGGAAAATTTTGGCAGGCGCTATTGACTCAAACTACTTACTAAGCCAGCTTAATTTTAACATTGATGTCAGGCGGGTGAACTTTTTGTCGATTCCTCAACATCGGACCAATTATAGTTGCAGTGAACCAGTCATTGCAATAAGTAGATGCTTTAACGAAGCTTACTATATGTTTGATTTCCAATTGTCTACACCTACAGCATCACTTAAACGAATTCTGTATAAGAATCAGTAATTACTATTATATGTGTATAGTCTGGATTAGACGAATTTAATAAAATAAATAAATAAAATTAAATAACAGACTTTATGAATGATACTCGATTTAAGATGATTTAGCTCCGAGGCAAGATATTGGTTGTCAAACTAAGTGACAACGATCAACAGGAAATTAGTAGAACTTAGCTGGAAATGTTGTTTGAAACATAGTTTTTAGAAAATAGGTATATTTTCTGAATTTAAGGTGATAAAAGTTTAACATATATTTTGATCTTTCAGTGAATACTTAATTGCATACATGATTCAGTCTTAAAAATAAAATCAACTATTTTTTCATAAAATTAAGAAAGAAAGACGTAAAGACCACTTGACTATTTTAAGCCTTCGGGGAACTTATCATCGCCGCAAAAAAAGGTATTCCCAGCTTATTTCTGCCCTAAAACCTAACGCGAAGAGCCTTCGGTCATACGAGCTAGGCGTACAGCTCACCAAAACGAACGGATCATTATCTTTGTAATTGTAATCCACATATATAGGTAGATAGCGTACAACTCGTGGCTGTAAGGTCTCCGGAATCGCCCTTCTTCACAATGAGGCCAACAATCCCCCACAAGACTTTCCTCTCGAACGCGGATAAGAGGGAAGAGTTCTTTTTCTGAGTACCCAAGTCTTGGATCCGTACGCGAGTACTGGCAAGCCCTTGGTCTTTTGCGGCAGAAGCTTTGAGGTTCGGATGATATTTCGGGATTTGAAGGGCCTTGATAGACTGTAGTAGGCTTTGTTGGATTTGAGCAGCCACTCGCGTATTTCTTTTCCCATAATATTATCGACTGTCTCAATTGATCCATATTCATGTGCCACTAGCCTAATTGTTTGACCAACTCTAGGTGTTCTTCCTGCAGATGCTGCCCTATGTTTTTTTTTATTAATATGCAGACGTTATTTTTGTGCCGCCCATTTGATCTAGATGAAAGATTCTTGAACAGCTAGTTCATGTCTCCCAGTGATATGTCAGTCCGGTCGGATTTGGTGACTATAGTCCCTCTCGTAGGCGTGCCAGAGCCTCGGATTATTTTCTTCAACGCCAAGTTGAAGAGGATCCATCGCTCAAATTTATTTATTTATTTCAAACAAACAAGACGTACATAAATAAAAACGGAACACTTACAAGTATTGTTTAACAATTTAAATACATTTAAAATGTAGATGATAAAGAAATACATAACGAACATTTCACTCAGAACAATTTCACCACTCAAAATTTAATAGAATCAAATTTAAATCAAAAGTTGAAACACTTTTAAATAAAAAACGAATTTTATTTGAATTAATTAAGCCCCCGAATTCAATAAAAATGATTCCACTTTATTATAAAAATGTTATTTTCATATCAAAATTTTCATCACTGAATAAAAAATATAACAAACAAACAAGACACACTTTGATACAGCGTTATTGAAATGAAGTCAGATTATTTGAATTAAAAAGAAACGTATATGGCGCTAAATCATATTTGAAAATTGAAAAATGATTAAAATTTTGATATGAAAATAACATTTTTATAATAAAGTGGATTCATTTTTATTGAATGTGGGAGATTATTTAATTCAAATAAGATTCGTTTTTTATTTAAAAGTTTTTCAATTTTTGATTTGAATTTGATTCTATAAAAAAAATTTTCTGTGTTGAAAAATATAAAAATGTTTGGGAGGGAATTGGATGAAGCGTTTGTGACGTGAGCTCCTTGGCCAGATCTGTTTTAAGCCTAAGCCACTGCGTAAGAAGTTAGTTCCTAACCAGCGTGCGGACTCCGTATATGTATACGGTCCAAAAAATCTAGTGAACTGGCCTGAGATTGTATTGTTGATCAGCCTGGAAAATTGGAAGAAATCGCATGGAACAGAAAGAGGTGCAAGATAAGGTTCGACAACTACATACTCAAGGTAGATTTTTCGTTGCTCACATACGGCTCACTCTCGCAAAAAATACCAATCCACTCTCAGGTTGCTTTGACAGATAATGCATTGCGTAAATGGAGGCGCAATTTCAAGGTCAAAGTGTTTTTTTCTGGAAAATGGAAGGAGTTCACCCACTTATCATTCTATACAGTTTGCCTAGGCTTGGAAATGATTGGAGAATAGTATTTTACGAGGCTGTTGAATATTTTGCAACATCTGTTCAATGGCTTATTGTCGGCGAAAACTGCGCGGTGTCGGTGTTCATTCATTAAACGTGTATGCGTCGTACGTTGAAGATTAACATATTGTACAGGGACAGAGCATTGATCAAGCTTCTAATAACATCCAATGCAAAAGAGGAGCATATGACCATCCTGTGCAGAGATAGACTTGATAGATTGAAATTTGATAGACGTATGATGCTAAATTCTAAATTTCATATGAAGATCTCTCAACACAGAGAGCAAAAACTGCTTCTGCACTAATTCGAGTCTATCGCTATGGACATCAAAGGTAGAATGTCAGATAAAACATGCGTTTTCGAGCAATGGGCGAACTAGAACTAGAACTCTTTCGCACGTCTTTTGATGAATCTCAGCTGCTTACTAGCCGTGCTAGATATTGTAAATTATTAACGCAGCATTTTATCCC
This sequence comes from Nemotelus pantherinus, assembly GCA_963978885.1. Classification (NCBI taxonomy): domain Eukaryota; kingdom Metazoa; phylum Arthropoda; class Insecta; order Diptera; family Stratiomyidae; genus Nemotelus; species Nemotelus pantherinus. The sequence goes on from OZ022266.1 coordinate 80,291,048, forward strand.
AAGTAACTCCAAGGTCAATGAAACTATCAACATTATTTAGTGAATCATTCTTGAGACGGTATTCAAAATTCCCATCAGTGGATTTGCGAGAAAAGCTAATGACTTGTTTGCACCACTGCTCAAATCATAACAGTTTAGTTTGAAGGAAAACTGAGTCTGATTTCGATTTAATTGTGAGGTACATTTTCAGTTCATCCGCATGGAAAAGGTGAGGAATTTCTGATAAAACTTCAGAGAGGTTCGATAAGCAAATATAGAATAAAAAAGACTACCTTGTGGTACACGGGATGAAACTTCATTTGTTTTTTTTTGAGAAGCTCACTCGAATGATCTCAGTGAGGTGTAATGCAGCCCACTCATTTGAAAGGTATATTCACTCTGTTCTTCACGAACTTCAATTATGTTTTGTCGACTAAGATGACACTCTATTAGCTTTTTCCTCAGAAGCAGAACAATTTGAATAGTTGCTGGAGCGTTTAGGTGACCGCCGCTTCATAATCAGCTTGGAGAGTGATTCTTTTCTTAGTTACATAGTTCAATTTCGAGAGCACTTAATTTTACGGACTGGTATCAAGCCTCCTGACGTTAGAATAGTGGCAAACTCAAATTCCAATCTGCCAATAACGGTGAAAGACCTTAGAAATTTTTTTTAACCTTTAACACCGTTTCCTACCAGACGCAACTTAATACCAAACGTTTCTTAATTTGTTTCTTTGTGAATTTAAGAGGTCAAGAAGTAAAGACAAAAGATTGGACTCCCAAATCAACTTTGGCTTTAGATGCTGATCAACAACCCTCCAATCTCACTATTGGAGTTGCCGTGAAGCAGAATGTTGGCAGTAACTCGTAGCATCTGAAGTTTAATAATTGTGTGTTATAATAGTGCCAATGACCGCGTTTTTCTTGCAGCTTATCAGATAGAGCGTTAGTTTCGCTATTTTCTGAAAGGACAGACTTTATTTTCACTACCAACCGCAAAATTTACTTTCAAACAAAACTCCGAAAAGGCCACCTCATGTTAGTTTCGACATCTTAGCTTTACCAGCGATGTCATGGAATGCGGCACATCTGTGGCCAAGACAATATTCTTTGTTGCTGATTTTCTTTCCCATCTTGAAGAGGTTGCACTTTTAAGCTCAATAGGAATCTAGAGAAACTCACAATAGAAGTTGAATGGAGGTTCTAGTTGAATTGCGGATCTTGGAAATTTTTGTTTAAAGTCTAGTCCGTTTAACTCTTTGGCTAGAAGCCATTGCTCTCGCCAAAATCACTGCCGATGTTGCGTGTTTCGGAGTATCGCCAATATCATAAAATCGCCACCTCTTTTCGTTGATCTCAGTCGGTTAATTAGTTTCGTATTCAATCGAACCGTGGCTTACCAGCCACAAGCTAATGGATTTTTCGAGAGACACGAAGACTTTCCCTAATTTTTCTTGGACTGCATACGTCTGTTTTTTTAATTCACTACGTCCCCGGTTGAGTTCGTTGGTGGAGAAAACCTTTGACTTCCTGGCGAGTTTGTGCAGGTAAATCTGAGGAAGACCAGCTAAGTAGAGCTCGCCACGGAACTCGCCAATTGATTCGCAAAACTTGGCCCAGCCGTCGCTACAGATTACTCAAAGAAAAAGTGATCATATTTCGGCAAGTCGGCTTATGCTCACACGTCTTCGTACGAGTTCATTCACGACCCTGTCCACGTTGACCCTGAAAAAGTAGTGACTAGATATCCTCATCGCTTCATTCTTAATATCAAGGATAAACAATTCAACGTGACTGTTAGGAGATTAAAATACTGGTACAAGTCTTACTTCGCGAAAAACCAACCCAGAGTCGGTCACACTAACAAACTATACCACACATATTGAAATTAAAAAATATTTCCCCACGCAAACTCAATCAGACTATGGAAAAAACGTACGTTTCAAAGAGTTCGTCTCTCGTCCTTTATAATTAAACTTAATTTTTAGTTTCTGTTATCCTTTTTTTCGCTGGCAGGGAAGTATTCTTGCGACACTATTTGTATTCTCACATTTACAAACTGGCATTATATTCAAACATATAATTTACATATCGCACACTTTAAACTTTTTACTTTTGTGTCCAATATCCTAGTAAGTGAATGAAAATGAAATTGTATCTTTATTCAATAAAATTCATCTTCTATCTTTAAGAAAATGAATGAAACAACAACATCCATAGGGGTTTAATTTATACTTTTAATCAGAGGGCTTTTAATTTAGGCTTTTAATTAAGGCTTTTAATCAGAAAAAATGTTTCAGAGGCTGTCTTGTGGGGAATTGCAGTAACAAACTCTACTGTCTGTATATCGAAATATTTGTAACAAAATGATTTTTAATTATTTATTCACTAAATTCAAATTAAACATTACATATTTTTATACTGAACTCATATTTAAATTCATCATTTCCGAAATTGCTTTAATCGAATCGAATACGAACAAAATTCTTTGAATTCTTTACAGATGGACGAACAAAAAATTTACCTATTATACACCCATTTCTACCATTCAGATTCAGTTCATCTTGACATCTGAACAGTGCATCGCAGCTCATTTCATTCATCAGGAAAACCGAAGCACACAAAAGATGTCTTCGTCTCTTCACAACTTACCTGGATTAAAGGTTAAGGATTGAAATATGTATGTTGTCACCCGATTTACCGATTTTTTTTTTTGCTTTCAAGTGTGTTTTGTATTGCTAGTGCTCGATCTGATTTTTTTGAGTGCCCATTCATATATCTTCAATCTACATCTATTTTGACATAGCACCTATTCATAGCTCAAGTATGCTTGGAAAAAGTAGTAGTCGTCATTGACTGAAGAACTTGAGAACGACTCATAAGGATTAAGTGATGCTTAACTTGTTATTAAGCTGCTAATAGGTGTTGAATAGCTTTTAACAACAGAATGCACATCATTCATATAAAATATGAGCGTAAGTTTGAGAATATGATTTTGCTTAATCGTGTTTGAAGATATATTGCAAGTAAAAGGACCACTGAATAAAATTCAATTAGTTGCATATATTTTAAAACTTGTGGCTTGTGGACCTATTTAGTGTCCAAACACAGCTATCTATATAGATAATTCGCCCCCAAAGCTTCCCTTTTTGAAAACTATAAAAACCACGAACATATGTTAGATACGAAAACATCAATTACTACTCACTACTGCCACTGCCTGGGTGATGTCTATTATATCATGCTACGATCAAAGATGCATGTTCATCTATATCATATTTTTCCATGATTTCCATACTTCCAAGTATCCAAGATACTATGATACGCAGCAACTGTCAGCTTCTAAATATTTTCTATTCGAATAAAACACTACAGGGATGTTTACTTGAAATTCCAATAATTCAGTTATTTTTAGGACTACTTACAATCTATTCATGTTTTGAATAACTGTCAAATTTTTTGAAGGCATCTTCAGCATAGATTTCACAGATACATACTTCTGTATGCATGTACATAATCTGTCTAGATGTCATATTTTGAGTGAATGAAAGAAGAAAAAAAAACTGTTTGAAGTAAAAACACGTGCAGAGATTGAAGATTTCCGTTTGTTGCATTGTTTTTGCTGTGCAAGAATTAATGTATTGTTAAAATTGTGACACAACATGAAAATACAAAACCGTAAAAGAATCTAAGATTTATTTTTGCTCCTAATAGATAGGATTAAACGTTTTGATATAATCAGATATATTCTCACGGAAGGAAATCTTCGTATTGCCTGCTTCCAGTTCCTGAGTCAATCAAATCGAAATCACACAGTCAAATCCAATCATCGGAATCATTTTGTTATCTACAGTTTTTTATCAATGCAATCGGATACAAATACGACATGGAAAACAAAATTAAGGGTGAGTGTGGATCCGTAACGCTATAAACCCACTTTTCGTGTTAATTTGGTCCCTCGAGATGCCGGTGGTAAGTAAAATATCGTATCTTTATACGCCAAATCTGCTTATACGGATGCGATGAAAAAGTGAAATGTACGAGCATGCCACAAGGGAATCTATAAAACTGTTACATCTGATAAAATTTTTTTTGACATGATTGAATTTATTACCAACTTGACGGCATTAAGACCATGAAATGCTTTATTGTTGTGGATATGAATGAAAAGGGGGAACATTTTTACTCTTTCTTCTGAAGTGAAATTATTATGTTTTGTTCGAATAGTCCTATTCAAGCTACTGGCAGTATCCTGAAGAGATTCGCGATTATAATTGTAATGTTGTTTTATGGAGATTGGAAGGGCTGAAAAAAAGATGATTAATGTTTTATTTGTTTAATTATTTGGTTTTTTAGTGGAAGGCAGATGACGCTTAACAAATGCGATGTTATTGCAGTGTATAAACAGTTGCTTTTCAACATAATATTTTTAACGACATTGTGAAATACAAAGTCAATTATTTTTGACCTGAGCTTTATGCAAAGAAAAATACATCCAGCATATTGATATGCTAGATTCAACCTAAAAATGGGCTTAAAATATATATGCCAGGCTTAGATAGGGAGTTCCTTTACATACAAAAAAAGAGATAATTCAATCCGTTCATGTCAAAAGTTGCAAAAAGACACAGGAAAAAGTAATCCCACAAGGCCTAAGAGTTGAATCCGGTAGATAGCTTCAGTCACAATTTTGCAATCAATTCATACGTTCCACGACTCACTTTATCCCTGATTTAACTCAGGGATCTATTTAGAGCGAGGTGAACTCAAAGCTCGGGAAGCGGTCTCTAGTCTGAACCTGAATTCGAACCAAGGGTTGAGGAGGAAACTTGTAGACCCTTGGTTAAATTCGGAAAAGAAGTTCTTCGGGTACTTGGCCAGATCAGTAGATAGCCACTTGTAGGTATCGAAACCCCACTTCCGAAAATTGTTTGACCACAACCAACATGCTTGAATTTTCTCACCAAGTAGCCAAATCAATCGAAGCTGACCTCCAAGTTGACTCTGCTTACACAGACTTGACAAAAGCTGTTGATAAGCGTGATTTTCATTCCTTTCGATTGCAAAACTTGTTTTTAAATTGGATTGACTCTTACTTGACGAATCGAACCCAACGTGTATCTTTTCACGGTGCCTTGTCATCTCAAATTAAAACCACGTCTGGCCTTCCACAAAGTAGTCATTTAGGCCCTTTACTGTTCACCTTATTTATTAATGATGTTGGGGGAGGATCTAAACAGATTTGCCGGCTTGTATTCCAATAACAATCTTCCTGACAAGTGTATGATTATATCTTAAATACGCAAAAATAATCCTGCAATCTATGAGTACTCAGTTTTGAGTAAACCTTCGAATAGATCAGCAAAAGGACTTGATTTAGAAGTACTGCTGAATCAATCATTCACATTTGACGATCACATCGACTCAATCGTTGACGACCACATCGAATCAAAGCTATTAATGCCTTGGGTGTTGCTAGAAGACGTTGTTGACATGTTTCATCACTGAATAAAAAATATAACATTAAAACAAACAAGACACACTTTAATACAGCGTTATTGAAATGAGGTCAGATTATTTGAATTAAAAAGAAACGTATATGGCGCCAAATTATATTTGAAATTTTTTTTATTTGGCGTCATATACGTTTCTTTTTAATTCAAATAATCTGGCCTCATTTCAATAACGCTGTATCAAAGTGTGTCCTGTTTGTTTTAATATTCAATCAATGATGAATATTTTGATATGAAAATAGCATTTTTATAATAAAGTGGAATCATTTTTATTGAATGTGGGGAATTATTTAATTCAACTAAGATTCGTTTTTTGTTTAAAAGTGTTTCAACTTTTGATTTGAATTTGATTCGTAAAAATTTTAAGTGGTGAAATTTTTCTGAGGGATACAGATACGGTCGGACGGCAATTCGTTTCCTTCAACACACAAATGTCCCAGGTTTTGGCATTCCTGCATTGACCTTTTACTAAGGTGATAGAACATACTCTTAGGCAAATCATGACCAAAAATATACTCTAGATCTTCTTTAAAGTGGTTTATCGTCTCCTTTAGCATGACCAGATTACTGCGATCCAGGCCACCCGATTTGACATCCTCAAAGAACATGATCGCAAGCATGACCTTTCGCTGGAGACTACAGATCCAGTTTTTCCAGTGCACCAGCATTTTCTTCAGTCGCAGAGAGGAAGAGGTTTGGTTAGAGGGACAATAGCCTCCTACATTTCATTCGCCGGAGCACCCAGAAAATGATTCTCAAGCAGGGTCTGTAACGACTTCTTGGTGAATTTGGTGAAATGAGCATTCGAGTGTTTCGGAGAGTCTAGCTTTACTGTTTGGTCATTTTGTTTATCAAGTAGCTCCTCCATAACTGCCCAATATGGTTCTATTCAGGTATTTTACTTATCTTACCACCAGAGTCCCCCTCATCTTCAAGAATACAATTGAACTTGGCTCAACCAGAGTGGGTTTCAAATTTACACCACGATTATAGAGTGAAGTCTCAACTAATATTTGGCCTCCATTTTGATTGATCTAACTATTCCAGGTGAACATAGGATGGTGTTAAACACTGCCCTCTTGTTAAGGGTGATAAAATTAGTGCTTAACATCATTGTCCACACAGAAGTTTTAAAATCAAAGATTCTCTGTCCTCTAGAATTTCACTTTTTGCGGCTCCAACTGGTTTACTAGGAGTTAGCATCGCAGCCCACCAAATGTTGTAGTCTCTTTGATTCGGAGTACTGTCCTAACTTTTTTGCTCCTGAGCTTATATCGATAGCCAGGAGTCAAAAAGAAAGTAAGTTAAAGCAACCATCACGCGGTTCATCGATATTGCACCATTATCATTGATAGGTCAAGGTTTATTAGCGGCGGTATCACTTAAATTGAGAACCAGAATGCAAATCCTCGGGCTCGTTGGCTTTTCATCATGAAAATTTATTGCCCCTTTGATTAAGCTGAGTTTTTATGTAGATTCTGTTCTCCCGGCATGAAGTTCCCCGGGTCAGCCGGTTCCTCTTTGTCCTTTAGTTTAAGCTTCATCGCTTTTTTAGACACAGTCCTCTTTTATCTCTGACTGAACATTTGACTTGGTTGGTAATCTCCGGGTTTCGTTGTTTTCTTCCATTCATCTGTTCGGGATATTTTTGCTTCGAACTGATAACATCCGCATCACCAGCGAACCTAGTGAGCGTGAGAATGCGGTGTCAACCGGTGCAGCACGTAAATTGCGTACCGACCCATAAGACACCGCGGGCATATAAAGAAGCTTATTGCAAACTGACGAGTTGAAAAATAGGTTCGGCTGACTAAAGAGAAATCCTGCAAAGAAAAAACAGTGAGTACGTAAAACGAGTACATATTTTTCTGTCTAACCTACAAGCACAAAGGGGAAAACCTGGTTTATAGCCAATCGGGAGTTCCGGCGCATTCAATATTTAGCCTCAAAACAATGAAAAATGCAATTAGGTATAGGCCCCGTTACTTGCAGATGGACCAAAGCTTGGTGCTAGCACGAACCATCTAAGAAACCGCTCATAAAATACAACGGACCACAAACAACAAGTTATCGAGAGCCGATAGGGTACTAGTTAACTAGTTAAAGTAGTTTAGTTTAACTAGTCAAGCATGGAAGCAACAGGCTACATCATGCGGCTCATCAGCTAGTGCTAAGTGAAACTATGCCCAAAGATTAACATCTTACGTTCATGACTCCCATAAAAAAGAAGTGTGTAGACTGCTGCAACTTTAAAAGAATTGCGTAGCTGAGTACCATCTGTACGTTGTTTTCCTAGTAGACAAAAGAGCCCCATCAAGAGACTTCGATTCAGCCAAATCAGAAGCAAATCAAATTTTTTCTCTTCGATAGACAATGGAAAAACGTCAATATTACGGCATGTAGCTATTCCATCTTTGTATTGACTTTAAAGCTGCTTGTGATGTAGTCGAAGTGAAAATTAACACGTCTTTGAGAAAGTTCGATACTCTAGCTAATCTGTCAGCATAGACAAGGCTAGCTATGATGAACGAACAAAGACAGGTATCTATGTAGATCCTTAGCATGAGCATCTCAGGTCCAAAATACGACTGTCAGAATGAAAAAAATCTGTCCGAATTTGTTCGTTTTGGAAGAACGTTGAAAAAAAGTTTTTATTTTTGGTAAGTGTTGTATTTACTTTAATTTGAAAGGATCTCAATTCGACGAACATCAATTTAAAGTGTTGTTTTCTTTTATATTTTCTTCTTCACTAAGGATTCTTTTCTATATTTTCACACTATATTTTAGCCTTAGCGGCACTTACTCTATAACGCTAAGCACAGCTTAACTTAAAATCTGAATAGAAATGCTATTATTCTAAATTTGAATTGTTAATTTTGTCTATAGTAAGTTAGCCCGTTTGTATAAGCTCTTATTCTTAGTAGTTGAAAGCTTGCGGATTTCCAATTTTTGTCAACGTCACTTCAGTGAACCCATCCGTACTAGGAACGAAAACATATTTAGCAGCCGTCAGGCTAGGTTAGGAAACGCAGTTTGCATTAGGCCACCAGTTTGGGCCCATTTGCCACCCTCCGCTGGCTTTTTAGAGCTGCCAAGTGACCGCTTCTCCAAACTGGATCAGTTGACTCAGCGTGACGGTACTGGTCACCTCTGCTAACCCTTGCAAATGGTATGCACCAAAAATTTTGAGGCGTTTATTATTTAGGGTCGGACAATCACAGAGAGTATGCTCGATGGTGTCCTCTTCCATCTCGCACCTCTTGCATAAATTGCTGGATGTCAGTCCCATTCTGTTTGCATGAAATCCAGACGCCCCCATTGGTGGTAGCTTCCTTTTTCTTCCAGTCTGTTCTTGTGGGTAGCTTGACCTGGAAATTCCTGTCAAGATGTATTATTTTGCTCATGTGGTCCGTGTCTTCTGCAACAAGTCCAAATCTTTTGCGGCATTCTGTAAGAATACCGCTGTGGCCCCAGTGATCTGAATCGTTCCACATGCCGGAACTTTTAGCGCGTATCGCCGCTAAGCTTGCGCTTCTAAAGATGAATCGATCCAGGGTCATGAGTCCCAAAATCATTTCCAACCCAGCCGTTGGGGCGGTTCTTAAAGCGCCCGTAATACATATGCAAATTAATCTTTGCAGTCTTGTTAGCTCCTTGATATTAGTTTTACTCTCCGCTGCCTTCCACCACACGATCGCTCCATACACCAAAATCGGTCTGACTACACATGTGAATATGTAATAGGCCGCCCTAGGTTTAAGACCCCAGGTATTGGAGTAGGCGGACCGGCACGCGAAAAGTGCTGCGCGAGCCTTAACAATTCTGTGCTTCACGTTAGCCCCCCAGTTCAGTTTCCTGTCTATTATAAGGCCCAAATATTTAACACTATCAGCAAGTTCTAATGTTATTCCGTTGAGGTTTTTCCTTGTGAAGAGTACAAGTTCGGTTTTTGTCGCGTTTGCCCTAAGACCGACTTTTCTGGCCCAAGTTTGGACATGGTCCAGTGCCGATTGCATAAGGCCCGACAAAGTTTGTGGGAACGCACCTCTCACAAGTACCACAATGTCATCGGCATACGCCACCACCTCAAAGCCACTGGCCGTTAAATTCTCCAGTATTTCGTTGAATGTTAGGATCAAGAAAAGGGGAGATATAATCCCTCCTTGTGGTGTTCCGGTTCTGACTATTCTTTCCGCTCTGGCCTCCAGAAAGGTAGGCTCAATCCGCCTGCTCTTGAGCAAGTCCGATGGCTAAATACCGATATATGCACATACATATTTGATGGAATTTTAGTATCTACATAGAAGTTTGATATAGTATGTTTCAGTACAAGATAATATGTATTTTAGAATTTTCCTCGGTTAAATCAAGCAATTTCATAATAAAACTCACTTTTTATTAGATAGTTATAACTTCAGAGTGCTGATTTCAGAGGGCCAAATATCAAAATTTGGTAAAGAGTTAAAACAAAACATTTTAATTTAAATTGTCCTAGCCCCTTATTCCACTGATCGAAAATTTACATATGATGTAAGATCAAACAATTTTTAGAAAAACAATTTTGAAAAACATTTTGGAGAAAAACATTCCACAAGAAAATAGTTTGATGCATATAATGGGTGATCTACATTCATATGCAAGCCGGTAAAAATAAATATCCAAAATTAAGTATTTTCAGATACCGTATCCTTATTCGCATATGTTTACCCTAGGAGATAACCAAAAGTTTTTTTTATTCCTTATTTCTAACCAATTTATGCCCGCAGAAATCTCGAAGGGTTGAAATTGTGTCGCCGACCATAACTAAGTCCATTATCTAGATAATTTGTATCAAACACCAATCCTCATAGAACTCGTGTCCACTCACAGTGAGAACAAAATAAGGATAATAACTGCAATTACATACTTCTCTATGGATTAGAAGCCCCGAAATTCGTTCGACATCCTCATAGCAACAATCATCAACTACCTTTCTGTTGATTTAATTAAAATAATGGATGTGGCACGTGTACATGACGATGATGAGCCCTACACCCTGTTATGGCCCAGGTTGGAATGTGGTCCACTTTGTGTTGTTATTTCAAGGTAACTTTTCATTTGGCTCTCTGTTTGAATGAAAGCTGACAGGCGCGTTAAATTTCGTATGTTTTGTAACCGATGGAATCCAGTTGAATAGCAGCGAGAGTATCGCAAACATGAAGTTGACATGGCAACACCCTCTTTAAGGATACAATTTGGTAGATTAGAAGCGAAAATGCAATTTAGGTGGCTTTGCAGGAATATTCTTACTATTATTTTCACGTCGGAATTATCTGTCTGAGAATAGAGCAGTGAAATTTAAGATAATCGAAGAAGCAATGAACTCAGCTGAATTAAGTTTGTTCGGTGCACTAGTAGTATCTTATTATATTCGTCATTATTACGTTTGGTCCTTAGTTTTTATGCATGAATTATAACAGATATTGGTCCATGTTAAATTAATAAAAAAAGAACTTAAACTTTAACTTTAGTTTCCATTGAACTATAAATTAAAATAAAATATTAAACAATTAAGTTCAGTAATAATTTATTATTCTATCACTATTAAATGACCTAGATACATTAAAGGATTGTGGATAAATGTAGTCTAAGTCGCTCCTGAAAAACCGTTAGAGTCTCTCATGCTGCCTAGTATGTGCCCAAAAGCACACAAAAGCGCTCATCCATCACAAGTTCGAGTCCTATGTCAACTGATATCTAGCTTTCAAACAAATGATTCACCATAATTACATCCTTTCTAAATTAATATCTACTCTCAGATCAGCACAGCTCATATCGCTCACCCATTAAATTATTTTACACTCACCAATTGAACTCATTATGCACATAAAACCCGCCACACGTCTAATTAATTTAAATTTCACGGGAATACCGACAAAGTCGTTTATTCCACCCCATTCTCGTTGTACTCAAGTCATTGAAAAGTAGCCTTTCAATTAAATCCAAAGGGTCTAATAAAAATACAAAGATAGAATCGTACAACCGACGTAGTCCTGCTGGGTGTTGGGAGTGAAACAAGGAAATATTCACGTATACACATATCCATAAATGTGGGATTCGCTGCTGCTGCTGAGCAGGATTGAAAACAGCAATATCAAAAACATATCGTGCTGGTATCTCAGGTTACCGAAAAATACCACCACGATGACTGCGACGCAGAACTGTGAAAATAGCAACCATCGCAGTGGGTATGTACCCATAGATGTTGAGAAATCCAAAATGGGGGTTACATTGCCGCCGGAGACAATGTGAACATATGCTTTCAGAGTGAATTTGTCCGACGACCACCCTTATTTAACCACACAACAATAAGGACACGACATGGTTCCATATTAGAGGCACACTCTGAGAGTGTAAGGGTTGTGATATAAACGAGCTAAACAATAATTAGGATCCACACAATTCAATAAATGTACCGTTTTAAGAATTTAAACGTAAAATTTTCAGGTTCGGAATGAATAATTGTTGACAGTAAAACAATCAAAAGACCGCCACCGGTATGCATAATGTGGACCATGAGATACCACGAGGGCAACTTATGGTGTCGAATTTTTATGCGATTTAGTACTAGTTTGAAAGAAAATTAATTGTAAGCTCTGAGCTCTTCTTTTATGCTGGCAGTACCCTATAAATTTCAGTATCTGTCATCGACCAACCACTACTTTCTTTATATGCCCTCATCAATATAAGCTTCCATGATGATATATACATGATATTTTTGGAAACACCATTTTCGACCCCTAACTAAGAAGATTTTCTTTGAGATAAACAGGTACTTAACTTCATAATTATGTTAAAGAAATTTCCAAATAGTTGCTGGTAAATGCTGGACAATTTATGCCTGCTGGTATAAAGTATTCTTTTAAGCAAAAAATTGGCAAAACTACAACCACCTCCTTATTGTGCTATTGCAGGAACGGTGCTTTCGAGGCGGCAAGAACTTCAGACATAGCTTAACTAAAACGGCAAAAATCTTTTATGCTGAGGCCAAGGTATTGTATTCTGCTTTGCAATCAGATTTGTGTCACCACGCCGAGACAGTTTTCAAGCCAGAGCTTGTGAGCAGCAACCGTTCAGTACCAGGATAGTTACAAAATGAAACGCGTGATTGTCGCTTTAGCTTACTTTCCTTTTGAGTCCTTATTTCCATCCCAACACAGTAACTAAAGCACAGGGTTCAGTACACTGAATCGGAAATATTGGAAGTTCTGATGCGTTGCGATGCTAACTTCCTGCACACCAGTTTGGGAAGCAACAAATGCAACACCAGATCAAAAAGGCTCTTTGATTTTGTAGCTTCTGCCGTAATTATGACTGCACATGCAGAAATTTCTTCCAACTTTGTCGCTCCAATAGAAGTTATTGGTAGTTAGCTCTGTCTACTTGCAGTAATTGTACAAATAAGTGGATGGTGCATACTGGACAAGATCTCACTCTCTGATTACCGCAACAGGGTGTTCTTTTCACCTACAGACCCAGCATCGGTGGTGGACAAAAGAATCAAAGAAACACTGATTTTGCTCAATCAGCTTCTTATAGGCAAAGCGTGTTTCAGCGGTAGGATAAAGTCATTGAGGTCAATGCAATCTCGGTTGAGCACTCCTAATAGAGTTATGTTAGATGGCTGTCTGATTAACAGCGGTTGATGCAGCAAGATCGTTCCTTGGTGAAACCGGGAACTACAGAAGCGGTGGATCTAACAAAAAACTTATAAAAATTTGTTAAGTTTTTCAAGAAGAAATCATTCAAATCATTTTGCGAGCAACTGGAAGGTGCAAGAGAGACCTTGAGGCTGTGAAAGGTCCTTACAAATGACCAATAAGCTAAACTGAACTCTTTAAAATGCTCACATGGTGAGTTTAACCTGTTTTAAAAAGAGTCTTTATAGACTTTAGAGGATATCACCTTCTGGCCTCTCAGGATACTGAAACGCAGAGAGCGTCTTTGCTTTTGACCAAACTTCCTGTTCATTTTTGCCTGAGTTCTTAGAGGTGCCAGGCGTCTCTTTGCCAACCCACTTTCACGCAGTCACTCACTGATGTGCTTGAATAAATTTTTGACTATAGTATCCTGCGGTATGACGGCATAAACAGTAAATTTCTTTTAATAAATACCCGAGGAACCTAGTTTGTAGCCTAAGTAAAGTTTTTATTTTGAGATTGATGCTAGTGCTTGTCTAGCAGGTGGGTAGACAGTTAAAAAGTCTAGCGCATCAGAACCGCTAGAAAACTAATTTTCGAAGAAGCTATCTTTGAGGGATTTAAAAATGTGTGAAGACGTTATACACTTCTTTGTAGTATCATATCAACCATTTCTTACTCAAAGGAACAAATATCATTTTTTGACAGCATTTTCTATAACACAAATGATGAAAATGTTCAGTGCTGGCAACATTTGTCCAACAAAGCAGCAATAAATTTACCATAACATGCTCGTGCTTAATCAACCTATCCTTTGAATTTCATTTTCATCCGAGGATATCATCGAAAGTTTCAGCGATTAAACTATGTCTGGGGTTACCATCCGGAAAATTTCCAAAACTCGGAAAATTTAAATATTGGTTGGTTATTTTATTGTAAATGCTTTGCTTATGAATAGAAAATGGAAGCATCTGTTGGTCCAATATTTACGAAATCATCCGGTGCTGGCAATCATAGCTGCTTCACGTTGTGCTATGAATTTCGTTTCGGTTGAATGGCTGCGCTGTAAGCTATAGGAATGAATTTAATTTTAGGGTTACCATCGTCCAAACTTTTTAAAATTTTGAAACGTAAATATTTGTTGTTAATTGTCATTGCAGGATCATTCCCATTTGGAAATTTTATGACAACATCGCTCGATAAAGAAATGTCAATAAATTATGAAATTCATCATAGCTGGCAACCCTTTTACGGTTTTTCAACGAAATTCCTACAGAACTGGGAATGCAACAAGATATGCTTATCACATGAATTTCATTTGGATTTCGTAAATAGAGGTAATTTGATTACGGGTTGCCGTTCTTGTTTACCGCGGGATTTTGAAATATTTTATTTGACTTGGTGGACAAAAGTCAAAATTTATCAATAATTTGAATTTATTTTCAAAAATCAAAAATTTTTCAGGAGACTCGATGATTTGAAGGATTTTTTTTAGGAGCCTGCTGTAGCTAGAGAGTTGCCCGCACAGTCTTGAAAGTCCATGCGTGTTGAATTCTAGTCATATTTCCATGGTTTACGCTCTAAAAGTTTCACGATGATCCATTGTTTTTCGTAGAAGTTATGACAAATCGAAATTTGAAAAAAAATCCTAGCCTACTTTTAGGCACTCAGCGCCTACACAAGGCTCAAAATTTCCACTTCTTTATCATAAGCAAATTAAAAACATAATCAGTTTTCATTTCTAGTACTTTTTTTAATAAACATTTACACTGCTTGGAAATAGAGGAGTACCTGAAAATTCACTTAAATGCCCGCCGCCACCAAAAGGTTTAAGATAGAGATTACTCCACTCCAGAGATTATCTCCCTTAACCATTTTGCTGATATATAAATATATATATATATATATATATATATATATATATATATATATATATATATATATATATATATATATATATATATATATATATATATATATATATATATATATATATATATATATATATATATATATATATATATATATATATATATATATATATATATATGACAATTTTCGGCGAAGCGATTTTAATACTAATGTTCTTCGAACATTAGTAAAAAAACTTTATACCATGCTTTGGATGAGAGATCAGGTGCACTTTAGTTGAACTGGAAGTTATTGGAAAAAAATTGAATTCATATATAGACCAGTGCCGACAATGCAGAGCCTTCATATCTTATACAAATTCATTAAAATTAATAAACGAAATCAGAAAACTGTTTTTTTAGCAAATTCAAATGTGAAAGTAATCTTCCGGAGGTCGATGAGCTTTGAGGTAAGCTCATAATATTAAAGACAAAAGTACATACGTTACGAAGCATAGGAAAGTCATTCGTGTCGTTGACTAAGTGTAAGATTTCCTGGAACTCCCTAGCTTCTTTATTAAAATTCGGACCATTTTTCAATAAAATGATTTGCCATTCCCCAAAAACTTCGGCAAGACTCTCCGCTTAGAGTCCTCCGATTTTTCTTAAGCTCTCATGATTTTTTCCCCTTAAACTCAGAGAATTTCCTCTAGAGTCCGCTGATATTTTCCTAGACTCTCGAGATTTTTCCTTGGCTCTTTTGATTTTTTCTTAGTTCCCATATTTTTTTCTAAAGTCTCCTGAGTTTTTTTGAGCTCCCAGAACTTTAGCCTAGACACTCGATGTTTTACTTGGCTCCCTTGATTCTGCTTAAGCTTCGATTTTTTTTTTGTAAAATCATGGGAACTAAATCTACGAAAACTTTATGGGAGCTTAGAAAAGACCAGGGGAATCAAGAAAAAAATTTGGGAGTCTTAGAAAACATCATGGGAGCCTAGAAAAAATAAAAAGACTCTAGAAGAGATTATAAAAGTCTGGGGGAAAATAATGGAAGCTTCAAAAAAAGTTCAGTAGATGTGAAAAAAAGGTGTAGAAAAAGTCTCGAGAGAATATGTCAAAAATTGCGGAAGATTAGAAAAAATCGGGGGTCTCTATAAAAAATTCAAAGGAAAAAATGAAAAGAATCTAGGGAAAATCTTGGGGAATAGCAAAAATCATGAAAGCTGAGATCAAATCATATAAGCTAAGAAGAAAATCATTGAAGCCAATGCAAAGTCAGTCAAAAACTACGAGAGTTTAAGAAAACATTATGGCTCCTTAGCGAAAATCAAAGAACTCTAGAAAAAATGTTGGGAGTCAAAGAAAACATCCAGCCTTTAGAAAAGATCCAAAAAGTCCGGTAAAACTATGGAAGATGTGAAAAAAATCAGCAGGTTTAGAAAAACAACTATGGAGTCTAGGAAGAAATTACGGAAGCTTGGAAAAAATCAGATCTTTAAAAAAAACTGTGAGTCTAAGAAAACATCATGGGAGTTTATGAAATATCAAAAGACTTGCATATAAGCCATTTTAAGGCTGAAAAAGTGTTATGTACCTCGCCAAACCAATGGACAGCCGCTATCAAACAAGTGACTGGGTGAATGGCTATTAGGCTAAATAAATAGTTATAGGAACTGAACCATTTCCGACGTATCCTTTGCTAGTAAATTGAAATCACATCAAAAATGTTATAGCTATAAGTCATAATTAAAATAGAAATATTTTTTTTTATAATTTGTGAATAGAAGGAAATGGTAAGGCTAAGGTACTCCGCACACGGGTCGTTATCCATGTAATGAATGAGAGATGCGTTTGACACGCGTGAAGTTTACGAGAAAAGGATTGTCGTCATCCTCGTTTCATGTCCGCAGACGAGTGGTCGAGAAAACATCAGTATGCTACGTAAAATCATACAATTCAAGCCATTTTTCCACCTCCCCCACGAATTGTGCGTTGCCGTTTTCCATCCAACTTACAACAACGACTAGTCGCTTGGTTTGAGGTCTGCAATGCATAACGCTTGAAACGCACTCAAAACGAAACGACCACGCTTCTCACTCTTAACGATTGGGATACGCTTCGTTAGCGGTCCCCAGAGGTTTTCTCAGGAATTTTTCTTGGGGGGTGTGTTCAAAATTTTAGGAGGGGTGTCCTTTTATTCAACAAAGATATCTAGAAATTAATTTCGCACTGAAGGTTTGAATAGCTAAAATGCTATTTTTGTTTCTTTTATTTAAGAAAATGTATAGCTATAGTTTTTTCTATGTATAAAAAACTTAAATTGAAAATATCCCAAAACGTAAATGTGCCAATCAAATCTAAAATTTTAATTGTCACTAGCAAGAAAATTTTTGAAGAAAAGCAGAGGAAATGTTTAGATAGGGTTTGAGATTTTTTATTTTATATTATCTACAAAATCACTTTTCCGTATTAACGACCGGGTACGAGTATTTAGCATTTAATTAGCACTGATAAAAGTCAAACACGTGTGGTTTATTTTCATTATAGAATGCTTATAATATGGAAATCTGAGGGCATCTCCTAGCACAATGCTCAGTGCTGGCAGACCTTTGCTGCCACTGCATTCGAATTTCGTTTTCATCCAATGAGTACATTGGAAGTTATAGGAGTAGAAGGGTGTTTAGGTAACCGCCAGCGAAAATTTCAAAATTTTTGAAATGGAAACGCTTGGTGCTTTCTTACTCTACAAGATTATTGTTGTTATCCTGAAGATGATTATCACTTGTTAATTTAATGATAGCATATCTTATTAAATAAAATGGAATAACTTACCTTACCAAGCAACTCTATCCTAATTTTTCCTAAACCAAATTCCTACCAAACTTACTTAACCATAACTGTGTGAATTTCTTTAAAATATGATACCTGCAGCGGAAGTTAAAGGGCATAAAGCATTTATTTTTTGCAGTTATTTTTTGAGATAGCACCACTGCTACAGAGCGGCCCACATATCTAAATGACTTCTGTCAGACTTGGTCCTACTTAAAGGCTACACACCCTGCGAATTTCTTATTGATCTGAAGGTACGGTCATTAGTTCTCGTGAACAAAAGCTTCGAGTGCTCAGAAAATAGATAATTTGGTGAAGGGCTACCGTTCTATGTACCTCGAAGTTTTGAAAATTTTAAATTAATAGAGTGGACAATCGTGTGCATTTTTCAAAAAACGGATTAGTGATTTAATTTTTTTCAAGTACTTGCTGTAGCTACAGGATTAGCTGCACACTGAGAATAAATCACTCTTGTATAGTGTTTATCAACATTAATATGTTCTTTAAATTTCGTGATGATGCAATGCTTCGTGGTCAGAAGTTATGATTAATCGAAATTTGAAAAAAAATATCTTCTTTTGCGCACTCAGTGCCCACATAGAGTCAAACATTTTTAATTCTGCTCCTTAAACAAGAATAAAAAATTATCAGTTTTCATTTCCAATACTTGTTTTTTTACGAAAAAATTCTTTGCATAGATATACCTGCCGTAAAAGGGTTAAGGATTACGTAGTCCAGTGATTAATTTCCTTTTGGCATAGTGGATATGTTATTCAAGCCCTTTGAATTTCAAAATTAATGAAAACAACAAATCTTATACATATGTATTCACAATTTTAAGACACAACAGCCACACACTACTTGTTCAAAGTTCAAAATCATATGATGTCAATGTCATAGAGAAAAACTCGTTCCAAATTTTGAAATCTTTCTGTTTTCATTTTTACACCGTAAGTGCATATCATTGGAAAGGTGTAGGAAAATTATCCGTGTTAGGGGGGGGGGGGGGGGGGGGGTGTATGCACTTTCTAGGGAGGGTGTTAGGGGGGTGTAGGAAAATCTCTGGCGGTCCCCCATTGATTTATCTAGGTTTTGACGACCAAGCGTAGAAATATCGCACCCACGACGCCTTCCTCGACTTCTTGTAGTACGAACTACAACAAGGGCTAACACACATATAGTTACAATGTTTAAATTAAAAGTTTAAATTACAAATTCACGACCGAACTATTTCGCAAGAAAATGGTGTTACTACAATTCGAAGTGGATAACTATAACAGATCTTATGGTAAAATTGTACAATGAAACTTTTCTATTTGAAATAGAATGTAATGGAAAAAAAACACACATTTTCGAGCAAGAAAACTACAATCTATGAAACAAGTATCCATCTTAGAAGCAATGTATCATTGTATCATCCATATTTTCCAAACTTGATTCGTACCCAAAATGGTACGAAGGTATCCAAAGTGGCAGCACTGATATAGACCCTTTTCTCTGGCAGAGTTCCTGTGAATACACAATGGAAGTGTTTATCATTCATTGAAGGTTTTCATCTCATGGGGTAGAATAGGATGCAATGATACATGCTTCCTTCGGCTAAAATTCTGTGGAAATTATATCTGGAAATAACCAGTGATATTTGCATTGCGGTCACCGATTATTATTTCGACGTCATTTTGAGCCGAATTGAGCCGAATAAGCAATTATTTCGTATCCTTTTTTTTCTTCTGTCGGGAAGTGACAATCAATCAACCATATTTTAAAACATGTTACACATAATCGTTCGTTTACTACTCTAAAGTCCTTCACGTGCCGTTTGAAGTCTCTATTCGTAATCGGGGAAACTCCAAAGTCACGGGTTCCTCCAGGCTTCCCACTATAGAATATTGTGCGCGATCTCATATCTTGTACCTCGCTCTCAATCTATTTCGTTTCCTTTTTTCCAGCACTTTCATATTGGACTTACTGACCTGTTGTAATAATGCTTAACCAGTTATCTGATATTCCAGGATCTAAACACGTAGTCCATACTTCGTTTGCCAGGTCGCTTCCGTTGGCTGAATCCTATCCAACGTCTCTTCGTTAGTTCCGAAATGGTTTCAAATTTTGCAGAAAACGGTTTTTTGCACCATAGCTTCACCCTGTAAGCCCGTAGGACCGGACTCTCTACCACTCGGATTCTTTTTCTTCTACCAGAGGTTTAATATCTTTACTTGATCTCCCATCAATATTAACAGTACCACCGCGAGAAGGCGAGTAGAGAAGGTAGAGAAGAGGGGTAAGAAAAGTAATTTCAAAGGGACAATTTTTAAAATAATAATAAATAATAAATAAATAAGAAAATAAATAAATATTGATATTAAGCAGAAATATTATCCCATAGCAAAAAAACCAATTACGGATCCATATTCTATTGCAAATATAATCAAACATACATGTATGTACCTATGTATGTTTGTGCATACATGTTTGTACGTATGTATGTTTGTATGTATCTATGAATGGATGTTTTCTTACTCAAACTACTGCATTCATCCGGAGGATGTTCGTTTTCCTTTCCATCAAAATCATATGAAATCATTACCGTACCATCCAATTCAACTGACGTGCATATCCCATCACAAAATCCATTGCATCCGGCAACATGAAAAAAAACTGAAAGTCAACAGTAGCAGTTTCCTTGAACTGCTTTTCAAATTCAATTTAATAACTTGTGGTGTCTCGTCGTTGTCATTGTCGAGGATAATGCCTTGACCAATGAATGTGTGGGCCATAAACGTAGACAGCCTACATGCATTGGCGTGAGTCCTTCAAGGATGATTAATTCAATTATGAGATAATCCTGGTGGAAAGTTAAGTGGAATGTGTTCGATCGAGGTTTTCGTCTTGGCAGCTCTTCTCGTTCTTGTTAGTGTTTTTTCGCCTGCAGCTTGGAAGGTTTCTTCCTTTTTGCTCTGTTTTTTTTTGTTTCAATCAACTTTCCACCTTTCCACTTCGTTATAAAGCAGGCCCGATACGCAACCTACAGACCAAAAGATATTCGGTTCAATGGACACGAAAAGTAAGTGAACATCTTCGAGAAAATTAAAATTTTTGTATTCTTCTTTTTCCATGTCTGTTGTCGATGTCTGGAAAATAATATTGCGTGTGGGCTGCAAATCGACTGACCTTATGTTTGTTACGTAATCATGTTCTTAGGATAATGATGTATATGTATGTGTAAATGTAGGCTGGTTGTCAGCAATGGAGGGACATTGGAGTATTGGGTTAATGTTTTCCTACCTTTTTTGATAGACAGGGATTTTTAGGAAACCCTCATGGGTATAAGTTATATCCATGAGGGTTTCCATTTTTCTGGGAATAAACTTGTCGATTTAGAAATTTCATTAGAATCTGTAGATTTCAGAATTAACAGTTTTTGGACAGTTATTTGCTTTTAAATTCATCGAAATTTTTATTGAAATAAGGTCCCTATTCAGACTTGAGAATAGCCTTTGATTTTTCATTAAATCACATCGTGTGCTAAAGCGAACATTGTTCGTCGTCAGCGCTACCATAAAATAAATGGATAAATGCTTGGAAACCACTACTCCACAGTAATCTGATATCTCTAAATAAGAAGCACATCCGTCATACCTTCACTGTTATGTTCAGGTTTGACTCGAAGGTACTACTCACCAGCGTTGCCACTTTGGTCCATTGGGACCATTTTTGGCCCCTTTTACACAAAGTTTTTAATTTTGGTCCTTTGGTCCCTTTCTTGGGAAAACCATCAGGTTTTGGTCCCGTTCGCATCTATCAGCAATTTACTTTGCTTTTCTTACCAAATCTACAAATAAAATCCCAAATCTCTGCTTTCATCGATAATATTGAACTTTGTTTCATTTGAAATCAAAAAGAAGGGCTATATGCGCAGCGTGCGCTTCTTCAAAGCAAAAACTTGATTGTATGTTTCACTTTAATTCGTTAGTACGCATGTCAATCTACTACTAAAGCATAAAAAAATATAAAACATGATTAATTTTCAGTGCACATATCTAACTTTCTGTTCCGTTCTATGCAGTTTATTGAATTAATTATAGAAAAGTGATATTTTCTTGAAGAAATGTTTGCCTAAAAAGATTTACATCATTTGATTCACTTTGATTCACAAAAAATATTTATGCATATATGTATCTAGTTCCTGAACCAACATAGTAAAAAGTTTTATATTTTCGGTATTTTGATATGATATAATGACATATAATAATTGCATATAATGAGTAACTAACTCACTATTTAGGGTATAATGTGCTTGAAAAGTTAGTAAATTTTCTAATCAAATGGGCGTATGAACTAAAAATATGGCAATCGAAGACAATTTTGAAATTTTATTTAAATTTGGGTTTTAGTATTTATGTAAAAAAACAAAATTTTAGTTCTCAGAGCACATATCTAAAATTCCGTTACTTTCTTTGGGATTTAATTGAATTGCGTGTCAAAGGATTTATATTTTCTTGAAGAATTGTTTTAGTTTCAAAAAGTGCATTTTGATTTGTTTATGCCGCATAGAAATATTTCTGACAGATGGCTGATTGTACATATAAGACTGCTCCTTTCTCGTAAGAGAGCTTTGAAACAAAAAAAAAACCATTTATCTACACAGATGCACATACATGGGTATCTACTTAATGTATAATATAATCGAAAAATGTTACATTTTCAACATTTTGAAACGAAATTGGTTGGTCCCCTTTGGTCCTTTTTTTCCAAAATGTTGGTCCCCAAATATTTTTTTTCGTGGCAACACTGCTACTCACTAACGTCAACTTAGCACACGCTCAACCACCTAAGCAATACGCTCGTAGCGTAGCGACCGCTGCAAGGTAATAATTAAATTAGAAAAACTGCGAAATGTTGAAATGATGAAAAAGCGAACGTTTGATCTGTCGTCGGTACCTGGATCATATTGATATGATAGAGCCGAGAAAAATTCTTCACAACTGCGGAACATGTTCAAGTAGTACTATGGCTTCTGTGCGAATGCAAGTCGTCCTTGTCTATACTTGTTATGATGACTACAGCTGAGTGATTTTCACAAAAAAGAACACTCACTAGCTGCTAAGCATAATAGATGGTAGATATTGCATTGTTTTGCATTATGCCCTCTAGCTCTATGAAATCTGAATAACCTTCTATGCCTTATGATCTAGTGTATATTTGTTTGAGAGAATAAAAGTTGTATTCTAGTTAGTTACAGACTAATTTAACCAGACAAAAGAATACGGTAATAGTGGGTTGAGATACGGACCTTTAATTATTTAAAAGTAAACTTAGCATGTTTTTATAAATTAAACTAATCTTCATGCTCACCATTGACATGATCCCAGCAGTAAAGAACTTCCAAGGTTTATGGGTGAAAAGTTTAGACAAGTGACTTTGGCAAGCCTCAACGAAATCTAATTTTTACTAATGTTCGAAGAACATTAGTATTAAAATCGATTCGGCCAAAAATTCATATTTCCATATATATATATATATATATATATATATATATATATATATATATATATATATATATATATATATATATATATATATATATATCATCAAAAAATTTCAATGAGATAATCTCGGGAACGCGCCATCCGATTGAGCTGAAACTTTCAGGATACATTGGTGTATATGCAGAATAGGTCCAGGTCTCTTTAAATGTCAGTTATTGTTAACCTTTTGGCGCCGGCGGCCATTTAAGTGATATTTTTAATATACCTATTATTTCGTGCACAAATAATTTTTGCAAAAATAAAGTTAACAAAATAAATTTCGAACGTGTTTTACATATGAATCGGATAATGCTTTGGAATTTTTTAACCCTATGTGTGCGCTGGGTGCCTAAAAGGAGGACGGGAAAATTTGAAAATTTTTAAATTTCGATAACTTTTGACAGAGCTATTCAATCATTACGAAATTTTCAGGACATATTGATATTATTAAGTTGTAGATTTGTGTAGCTTTTAATGAGCGTGCTGGCAACCCTGTAGCTGGGGCAGGCACTGAAAGTGAAAACCTCCAAATCATCGTCTCTCTTGAAAAAATGCCGTTTCTTCAAAAAAAAAGCCACTCATATGTAAATCTTGTGCTTTGTTTACATAATCAAAAAAAAAAAAGATATGGTATAACGGGCACGCCTGGTAACCCTTGTCCAATTTACCTATATTTTTAGCATCAAAAACTTCTGTTCACGGAAATTCACGATCCGATGAGCAGAATTAATTGAAATGTGCAGAATGTATTGGTCTGAAATAGGACCAGGTCTGATAGAAGTGATTTTGAAATGCGGGCGATTCTGTGCCAGTGGTGCCATCTTGAAAAACCACTAAAAAAGATAACTGCTTTTAGCCCTATAAATTCTGATTGAATCGTTCGATTTTGACGAAACTCACACAATTGCTGGATCTTACTTTAAGCCACGTTTGGTAGAAATTTGGTCGAAAAGTTCGGTTGGAGTTGCCAGCTATGATAATTTTGGTGTCTTCATTTTGAAAAAAAAAATTTGGAAGTGAAAACATTCAAACCATCGAATATTCAAAAAAATGTCCGTTTCTTACAATAAAACCAATCTGTATATAAATCTTATGTTTTATCTACACGTTCAAAATAAAACTTTGGAAATTTCATGTCGGACAAGAACGGTAACCCTCTCCCAGTTAACCTATATTTTTAGCATCAAAAACTTCTGTTCACGGAAACTCACGAACCAATAATCAGATACAGCTAAAATTTACAGAATGCATTGGACTTAAGTTAGACCAGATTTGATAGAAGCGATTTTGAATTGTGGGCAAGTCTTTGCCAGTGGTGCTATCTTGAAAAATTACAAAGAAAAAAAACTGCTTTTTGCCCTATGAAATGTGAATTAATTACCAGATTTTCATGAAATTGACACAGTAGCTAAACCTAACTCTAATCTCTGTTTGGTGGAAATTTGGTTGAAAAATTTGATTGGTGCTACCAGCTATGGTAATTTTTGTGTCTTTGGTTTTGAAAATTCGCTCAGGAAAATAAAACTTTTTGCACTATAACTTCCAGTGCAGTCATGAAATCAATACGAATTTCATACAATTAATGAAACCTGTCATAAACATTATTCAGGCCAAATTTGGTTGAAAAGCCACGATAGGGTTGCCAGCTATTGTTGGTTTTGTGTTTAATTGCAATATCTTTATTAAGCGGTTTTATCGTAGAATTTTCAAATGGTAATGATATTGTAGTGACAATAAACAGCAAATATTAAGTTTTCGATTATTTGAAAAAACTCGCTGCAGGTAACTCTAAATTTCTTTATACTCCTTTAACTTCGAATGTAATATAACAACGTGAAGCAGATGTGATATATTCTTGGCTTTGATACTGGCAGAAGGTTGTCAGCACGAGTCGGTTGTGCTACTTTTGTATCAATAAACGCTTACAGTTAGTATTCATACCGGAAACATTTACAATTAAAATAAATAATCAATGTTGCAATTCGCAAAGTTCTGCAAATTTTTCGGATCGCAGCCCCAAACACCAACTTCAGTTACAGTGCTGCAGGCACTGATCATTTTCTTCATTGATGCTATATGAGATGCTGCTTTCAAAATTATGTGAAATAAGCAACTGATAACGAATATAATTAACCCGTGTTCTGCTCTTATCAACGTTGAAATTCATGCCAGTGGTAATATCTGAAACCTTCCACCATATGAGTTATAATGCATTCTTGAGACCAAAGTAAAACGTGGCATTTGAAACAGTTTGGTCGTAATAAGCAGCACATGTGGTGGAATATGCACTCAAAACCTGCACGATTCTTCTACTGTTCTTCGAACATTAGTGTTTCTAGCGGTTCAGGTGCGCTAGAGTTTTTTTCTATTTAGTGAGTTCTGTAAAAAAAAAGCAGCCGAGAAGTCGTGCACAACTATAAGCCAATCGCAAAATTACCATGCGTCGCCAAGCTCTTTGAAGCTATAGTTACCCAGGTGTTATCTTTTCATTCTAAGTCTTTAATCTCACCTTGCTTCCATGGTTTTTATTAAATGCAAACCTACCACCACTAACCTTTTAGAACTTGCGAACCTAGTCATCGCTGCAATTGAAGAAGGGAAACAAGTTGACTGCATTTACACCGACCTCACGAAAGCTTTCGAGCAGCTGGATCATGACATTCTTATACGCATATTGCGTCTTCTTGAATTTCCTAATAAGTTTATAGACTGGGTTAAATCTTATCGCTCTAATCACAAGCAGAACGTTTGATTTCGTGGCATTCTATCCACTGACATAATTGCCACATCAGGTGTTCCACAAGGCAGCAACCTTGGTCCCATTCTTTTTGCTATTTAAATCAATGACCTGATCACTTTTGTTCTAGGATCCACTATTTTACTCTACGCTGACGACGCAAAGATTTTTAATACAATATCATCACTTGATGATTGTACGATCCTGCAACGCAATGTGTTAAAATTCCCTAATTGGTGCACTAAATGTTGACACATGCTCAGTCATCTCTTACTCCCACAAATCAAGTCCCACTAATTTCAACTACTTTTTAATGATACTCTTTTAACTCGTTCCAATAAAGATCGTGACTAAGAAGAACTATTAAACTCTGCTTTTATTTTTTATGACCACATTGACTCAATAATAATAAATGCCATCTGTGCACTTGGCTTCTTAAAAAGACGATCTAAAGAATTCCATGACATTCTCATGACAAAAATCCTGTTCTTCTCTCTGGTTCGACCTATCATAGAGTATGGGTGCTTGATGTTGTCTCCATATCATAATATCGCATTGAGTCTGTTCAAAAGAGATTTTTAAATTTTGTTCTTAGTTCTTCCCGCTGGTCTGATCCTGACACTCTTGAAACTCGACATCAAAACTTCAAATTCTATTTGCTGCGAAATTACTCATTGAAAACGTGAACTCTAAGTTTTTGTTATCAAAACCGAGCTTTCGTGTTTGCGTCATAGCGCTTTATCCATCCCGTTTCAAAAGACCAATTATGGATTAAATGAACCAACCTGCGCAATAGCGCGAGACTGTACCAAATGCTCGGTTTTAATCATACTGCCAAATGTTCGAGTGTCGGCTTAAACGACCGATTAATTGTTTTTAATAATTTTATAAACATATATATTTTCTGTAGTAATCATATCGTTGGTGAAATTGTCAATTAATAAACAAAAATAAAAAAGATAAATAATAGGCGAAATAAATGATTTCTGACGGTACAATATCTGGATTATTTGGTGGATGCGTTAAAACTTCCTAGCCGAACTTCTTCCATTTTGTCGACTCATCAAAGATGTGTGTGGTCTCGCAATGTCATGGTAGAAGACTACAACTTTTTTATAGGCCAATTCCGTGCGCTGCTGACAGCAGACATAAGAATTGATAGTTCTACTAGGTAGTTTGATTTTTAACCCAAGACTGAAAATCGATCCCAATATATTTTTTGAGGTTTATATATACGGTAGCCAAAAAACTTGTTTTTGCAAAATGGCGCAACAGAATGTTGCCATTATAGGTGTGTTATGTTGATGCCCTACTGAGACGTCCTACTAAGACGCCTACTAAGACACCTTCATCGTACTAAACCAAATAGCCCCGTTCGCTGAGAAGCTAATCAGCCCATATTAACGAGGCTTCATTTCTGACAAATCAGTAATACATCAGCTTTTTTTCTCCCCAGCAGTATATTATAACGCCTCTAGAATGCGATCTGAAGCTATTCTACCTGTTCATAAACTTCAAACGTCAAAGTTGCCGATGATAACATAGCCAGGACAATATATGCATGGCCATGAGAGAGTTCGATATCACAAGCCAGCAAAGCACCATGGTGAACGTCCAAAGCTAGATTCAAGAACGAAATTTCTTGCAACCCCTTCAACGAAAAAGTGATCTAAGTGATGAACATGAGAGTTAACCATTCTCGTCAAGTCTACCCAGCTATTAGACCGGGGAAATTGAACATGGTGCTTCGGAAAAATTAAGGGAAAGCTGAATTTTGGTGTGAACCTTGGTCCTAGCACGTTGAACAAAATGTCAAAAGTCCCCATCAATCCAATTGCTGCGTTACTTTTTATACGGGGTCAAAGATCACCAAAAGTGACCTTTCCTAAATATCTCAGTAACGGTCACGTCTTCAGAAAAACAATGTATGACGAATTTGTAGCTTAAGAAATTTCCAACAAAAAATATTTGATAACTTTTTCTTGCAACCATAACGGTTTTTGAGATATATTGATCTAAACATTTGCTACTAACAGCATCCTCTTTCTCAACGGCATGTTGATATTATCCGATTTTGATTACGACTTGGAATGTTTGTGAGTTGGTTTTTCTATGTTTAAGAGGCCCATAAAAAAACATGTTAGCAAACTTATCTACCAGACTCCAGAGTAGGTGGAAAAGTGTGCTCCGGAAAGTTTTCCATAAGGAGGACTATAGTACATGGCGTGGAGGACTGCAGTACATGGCGTGGAGAACTATAGTACATGGCGTGGAAGGCTATAAGCATAGCGTCTGCTCCTATGTACTTTTTGCCATGTAATATGACGTGTGGCGCTATATTTTATCACAATCCCGAAATCGACTATGCACATGGCACTAGAAGTCTATAAATTATGGCGCCTGGCGCTTTGTGTTTTTTCAGTGTATATGATGAAGAAAGGCATTTCTTGAAATATGATACTCTTGATTATACTGCTCATAAAATAAATACCACCAAGCTCTATGGAAAAATCAAACAAATTTCAAATTACTTATTGAATACTATGAGCAAAAAATGTATTGCTGGTTTAAAATATATTTCCGCTTGATAAAAAAGAAAATTTTGAGATAACTAGAACGCAGAGGCCGGTAACTGGATATGTAATATAACAATGATATTAGCATATAACATTACTCGAGAATGAATCCTTATTTTCCCCTAACAAAACTTATCGGTTTTTTTCAAACGTAACTTATGGAAGAAATAAATTCTCAGCTAGATTCTTGCTTAAGCTAATTCTTTAACTAACCTTCAGACGAAAATATATTGTGCACAGTCACCAGTTTTCTCACGAACAACTCGGCAATTGCCGTAACTACTAATCAGCGATGATTACCAATTGTCGAAATATGTTTGCAATAACTAACCTTCGCCTGTTAAATTTCAAACGGCTGGTCATGGCCATGTTCATATTAGGCGTGTTTTTTGCTCCTCTATCCAGCAGAGAATAGAGTATATGCATTGGAAACAACAACACTCCTGTACCAGTGAATTCACTAGTACAGAAATTCTATTCCGCATTTGTAGTTCACGTGCTGAACTATAGAATGTGCTGATAGAAAAAAGAAAAGCTCTTGAGAAGGTGTCTTTTTTGATGTGAGGTGGCGTTGGGTTTTTCATGGTTATGTTGAATGTTTTGGTAGTTAATAGAATATAAGTAATTTTCTGTTAGTCCTTTTTCAATTTTCTATCGATTGTGGTAGTGTATATTCGTTATTTTCTCCCTTTATTTTCAGCTGTTGTGTGCTACCACAGCAAATACAGCAACCTATGTCAGTCTTAGTGAATGCACTGCTGTTTTATACTAGATCGTTGTTTTTGTGGCATAGTTATATTCTGTTCTATATCGGAGCAAAAAAACACGCCTAATATATCGGAATCAACAATAACTTCGAACACAGCTACAACGACTACTACTACCAGTTGCAAGAAATCGAAAAAGAAGAAACCGCCGAAGGAAAAGAAGCCCTGTCCGAAACCAGGTGAAATTTGCGAAACGAAAGCTCTAGACAGGTCAATGCTCGTTTGCTGCCCGGAATGTCAAATGGCTTATCCGGATCGAAGTCTAATCGAGCAGCACGTTATTTCACATGCTGTTGAGCGTAGATTTGTTTGCGATATATGTAATGCAGCATTGAAAGGAAAGGATCACTTGATCCTACACCAACTGTCTCACATACCTGATAGGCCACACGTATGTAATATCTGCATGAAGTTCTTCAAGCCCAGGAGCAACTGACTAATCAACTATGGCGATATTCAGAGCTCATCGGCTCGGACATCAACCTCGATAAGCTTGGTTAATTAGGTCCCGATTCATGGTAATCATTCGCAAATTGTATAGTCTAATAGATCCTAAAAGCAAATCTGATGAAATATTTAGTCGAATGCAAGTGTGTGATGGTATACCCATTCAAATCGACAAAGATACATATCTTAAAGGATTCAGCTTCAAAACTTCAAAACCTCGGTATGACAACTGAACCCATATTACATGGCTCATGGTACTATGTAATATAGCGTGTGGGGCCATAATTTCTGCGCCATGTAATTATTGCGCTGGGAGCCATACTGCATAGCTCAGGTTACTATGTACATAGCGTGTGGGACCATAAATGCTGGGCCATGTTACATAGGATCACGCGCTATGCAGATTCTGACATTATGGCGCTGGGAGCCATATTGCATAGCTCAGAGTACTATGTACATAGCGCATGGGACCATAAATAACGCGCTATGTTACATAGCTTTGGGAGCCATGTGGATTTTTTTCAGTATAATTGCCCTTGATTATATTTTTCCTGTTTGTTTTGCTGGAGCTGATCGAGCAAGGCAGCGTCCATTGTTTCCATGTTGACATGTGTTGATTTTGTTTTCACTCTGCATTAATAACCGACAACTCCACTTTCATAAATCGATTTTATTTTGCCAACAACTTATTTTGATTGAACGTACCTTGTTCAAGCTTTAAAACATGCCAATTGTCCAACTAAACAGGTGTTCTCTGTCTATCTTTCGACCTCTTTTTTTTTAATAATGCATTTTTTTCGGTCGTGTTGAAGAAGAAAACTTTTTTTTGCACATTTAAAAATTACTGAAATAAAATTGTCACTGTTTCATTCAAGCATAATTACACCAAAATGTAACATTGAAAACCCTCAAAATGCTCCGTGATTCCCACCAATATTGAAATACCATGACCGGAATCCCTACATGTTCGGAATTAAGTTCAAACACGTTACGTTATGCCCCTTCGCACGACCTCAAACAGTCCTACGTCATTTTAAATAAAGTTTAGAGCCCCTTTGTTTTATTCAATTTCATTAAGAAAATTCGATGAGTATGAGAATTTGCATTATTGCTAATCGTTAGGTATTTCAGTTAGCGATTTCCATAATGTGGAACGAAAATTTGCACTCCTTTTTGGGCCGGTAAAAATCAAATCTGGAAATATGTATATTGATCGTCGAAAATTTCAGGTTCTGTGAAGCTGTATAGGAGTGTAACTTTTATATCCTGTGTTTGGTTGCGAGGAAACATGTGCATGCATTTCTTAGCTCATGATTCGAAATAAGCAGGCATGCAAAGTAAGCTGATTTGTAATCAGTGTGTTCTTAGTTATCTGCCGTGTGTAGTATGGAACCACTAGTCAATAGTAATGATTAGTGGTTCCAAA
The DNA here is from genome assembly GCA_963978885.1 of Nemotelus pantherinus. Lineage (NCBI taxonomy): Eukaryota > Metazoa > Arthropoda > Insecta > Diptera > Stratiomyidae > Nemotelus > Nemotelus pantherinus. The sequence continues at coordinate 80,322,379 of OZ022266.1, forward strand.
CTACACACGTCAGATAACTAAGTAAATAACATCTTTATCTCTTTCTCTTGTTTGCACGAATTTAAATGCCTGGGTAATACATAAAAATATTTAGCAGGTGCTACTTTATTCAATATCATCACCGTCATTTGTGAAAATGATATCACATTACATTTTCGAAAAATGAACATCTTCTTTATTCTTTCAAATAAAAATCGGTCAGTCAAGAAGAAAATCTTTTCATCCTTGCCTCGAAATTCCAGGGAAAAATCGTCCGCGTCTTAAACAATTACTCCCTACATTTCTCCAAAGAAGGTACATTGCAAATTATTTTTTACCCCTGGATAATACATCTTATATCACGTACAAAAACGAAATGAACATGTATTCTTGCGAGCAATAGAAAAACTGGAACCGATTTATATTCATCTTATTTTAGAAGACCTAACAACTATCTGCACAGATTCCTACAAAAACGAAAATTTTCGATGTCAAAATTTGATAAACCGTAATCTTGAAAACCAACTACTGACCCGTATAATAGAAATCTGGATGAGAATAGATTACGATCTTGACTCCTACATCAAGGTTGCTCTTATTTTTCTCTCGATATCAACGATCGTTCGCATTTATTTGATTGTTTCCTTGCATGATTGAACTCTTGCTCGCTTTTGTTTATCAACTTAAGGAATCTTAGCAGGTCTTGGTAAAAGAATAATGAAAGAAAATAAACAGGAGAGGTAAAAAGTGTGCACACTAAGCCTAATCCGCTGGGTCCCGCCAGAGTGCGCATTTTGGAAATCTTTAAGTAGACCGTATTTTGAAATAAATCTGCTTATGTTGCTGACTGGCTGCTTTCATTGATCCTTTTCTTCCTTCTTTCAGACATGCCACCGTAACACGATTTTTTTTTACTCACAATTCAGGACAACACTAATGTTTATCTTCGAACTGTGATGAGAGTTTGCTTTTATGCATTAAAATATTATCTTTACTTTTCTCTTATCTCCAGACTAACTTCCATAGCTGCGATTCTATCGAATCTGAGTCGGTAAGATGCTCGCGTTTGCTCGAATAAGATGAAAATGGCAAACTTCAAGTGAGTTGGCGTACCTTGTTTAGGCATGAGCATTGATTTTTGATGATAAGCTGAAAAACGGATTAAAATATTTTGTTGTATGTTATTGCTTGCTAATCGGATTCCAATTGTGAGTGTTATGTTTGTGCTTGCGGATGACTGTTTAAGTGAGCAGCTCGTGAATTCGATTAAAAGATGATTAAGTAAATGTATTGTGGGTGCTACGATTTTTGGCAAAGAAAATGTTTAGTTGACAACTGGAACCTCATCAGTTTCAAAAATTATATTCAAAATGAATATTATTTAACCAAAAACTGAAAAGGAAGTTGATTTCCTTTAGATACGATTTATAAACCAGTTTCGTTGTCGTTTCGATATCACGGTCGACGGTTAATCGAAGCATAGTTCCTTCACTAAATTCAGGTAATATGAAGTTCGTTAATTAATACCGGATATACAAACTGACTTTAAAAAAATCTGGCGTATATCACTTCACAAAGCGCAGGTGGTTCGACAGGAAGTTATGCTGACCATGCTCGTACTGAAATTGCTCGAAATTTCCCAGTGGTAGTTAGTCTATTGAAATTCAATAAATATGGGTTGTTGTCCGCATTAAGCTTATATACAATGGGAACGTACATACTGGCTGGGACGGAAAGAAAAGATGCATATTCACTCTGACGATTTCAGGTTTGTTGGTTTCGATCTATGAAAAGGATTTCTATTATACTTACACTTGACATTTCTAGCCTTATTTTAAGCTCAATTAACAATTACACTGAAAAAATCCACATAGCGCCCAGAGCCATGTAACATAGCGCATTATTTATGGCCCCATACGCCATGTACATAGTACTCTGAGCCATGCAATATGGCTCCCAGCGCCATAATGTCAGAATCTACATAGCGCGTGGTCCCATGTTACATGGCGCATCATTTATGGTGCCACACGCTATGTACATAGTACTCTGAGCCATGCAGTATAGCTTCCAGCGCCATAATTACATGGCGCAGAAATTATAGCCCCACACGCCATATTACATAGTGCCATGAGCCATGTAATATGGCTACAATTATAACTCGCAGCTATGCTGTGTGAGGAAATGTATAAATATCAGCAAGCTTCTTGAATATAGGAGAGGATAAGATCTTTGATGTCAGTAATCCCTCGGGAATTTCTTTGGTAGAATTCCATCACCAAACATCAAGTGCGCTACCTCCAGATGCTCCGAACTGAGAAGGTTCGTGGCCTTTTGTTGGATGCAAACTGGATTATCTTCAGATGCACTGAAAAAACATATAGCGCCAGACGCCATAATTTATAGACTTCTGGCGCCATGTACATAGTCGATTTCGGTCGATTTGTGATAAAATATAGCGCCCCACGCCATAGTACATAGGAGCAGACGCTATGCTTATAGCCTTTCACGCCATGTACTATAGTCCTCCACGCCATACAGTATAGTCCTCCACGCCATACAGTATAGTCCTCCACGCCATGTAATAAAGTCCGCCACGCCATGTACATGGCGTGGAGGGCTATAGTACATGGCGTGTAGGCCTATGTACTTTTCGCCATGTATTATGGCGTGTGGCGCTATATTTTATCACAATCCCTAAATCGACTATGTACATGGCGCCAGAAGTCTATAAAGTATGGCGTCTGGTGCCATGTCTTTTCTCAGTGTAAACTTTAAAGTATACTGCACTATTTTGGTCTACCGGCAGTTATTGTTTTTTTTCTAAATTTTGTTTTCTTCCACAATTTTTCTCTTACAATACAGTATTACAATTATACGTACTACATTTGCTGTGGTTATCTGCGCAATAATTCAGCTTAAATCTACCTTACAATACAATTAAGATCTAACCTATACCTAATTACAACTAACTTAACCTAATTAAACATAGCTCTTGAGCTAGGTTTTGAATCTATGCTCCTGCTGTTAATGTGAAGGTCTATACAATTGAAGACCACATCCATGAGATACCGTTGACACGCTATCTTTGCGGGGCGCGTAAATGACTCATTAGAGGCACCAGTACTCCCAAGTGATCGGATTAGTCCTTTCTCATGAACTTCTGTCTGTCCGTAGAATTTGCCAGTTCCACAACCCGGTTCCTAATACTGCAAACAGACTATAATCGAATCTCGTTTCACGAATCTCACTGAACTTTGACCCTAGTGTGTCAATCAAAGGAAATTTAAAAGCTCAAGGACCATAGAAGATTCGCGAAACGAGATTCGATTGTAGTCTGTCTCCAGTATAAATGGATTTAGTCCCAACTCTTCATAGAAAAGTCGGTTCTTCGGCCACTTTTGAGTTACCAGGTGGTAGAAGCTGCTAGTGCAGAGGCGCAGGATTCACCTTTCAAATATCTCCGCCTTTGTCCTGGTAGTCATCGACCAGGTAATCTAGGATGTGGATACATAAGCTAGGAAAGGCCGGATGAGGGTCCAATAGCCAATGACTTTCACTTGAGTGGGCATGTCTATCTTTTTGGCGAAATGATGTGTGATGCGGTGAAATGCGGATTTGGAATTTTTTAATTCATGGTACTTAAAAGGATTACAAAATACACAGTGAGCACGAGTGATATAGTTGACCATCGAGCACGGCAGCGATTTTTCTGACATTTTCTTAGAAATAATTTGAGGCTCCGAAATTTTGTGTTAGAAAGTTCGATTGCTACGAACATAAAAACTCTAGCGCACCTGAACGGCTAGAAACACTAATGTTCGAAGAACAGTAGAAGAATCGTGCAGGTTTTGAGTGCATATTTCACCACATGAGCTGCTTATTACGGCCAAACTGTTTCAAACGCCACGTTTTACTTTGGTCTCAAGAATGCATTATAATTCATATGGTGGAAGGCTTCAGACGTTACCACTGGCATGAATTTCAACGTTTATGAGAGCGAAACACGGGCTAATTATATTCGTTATCAGTTGCTTATTTCACAAAATTTTGAAAGCAGCATCTCATATAACATCAATGAAGAACATGCTCAGTGCCTGCAGCACTGTAACTGAAGTTGGTGTTTGGGGCTACGATCCGAAAAATTTGCAGAACTTTGGGAATTGAAACATTGGTTATTTATTTTCATTGTAAATGTTTCCGGTATGAATACTAACTGTGAGCATTTATTGATACAAAAGAAGCACAACCGACTCGTGCTGGCAACCATTTGCCAGTAAGCCAAGAATATATCACATCTGCTTCACGTTGTTTAATGACATTCAAAGTTATACGAGTATAAAGAAATTTAGGGCTACCTGCAGCGAGTTTTTTCAAATAATCGATTACTTAATATTTGCTGTTTATTGCAAATTTGAAAATTCTACGATAAGACCGCTTAATAAAGATATTGCAATTAAATACAAAACCAACAATAGCTGGCAACCCTATCGTGGCTTTTCAATCAAATTTGGCCTGAATAATGTTTATAATAGGTTCCATTAATTGTATGAAATTCGTATTGATTTTATGACTGCACTGGAATTTATAGGGCAAAAAGTTTTATTTTCCTTAGCGAATTTTAAAAACCAAAGACACAAAAACTACTATAGCTGGCAGCACCAACCAAATTTTTCAATCAAATTTATACCAAACAGAGATTAGAGTAAGGTTCAGCTACTGTGTCAATTTCATGAAAATCTGGTAACTTATTCACATTTCATAGGGCAAAAAGCAGTTATCTTTTTTAGTGATTTTTCAAGATGGCACCCCCGCAATTGACACATTTTGGCCTTTCTACACGAAATTCTTTGCAGTTTCGGAAGCGGTTGAGGTCATCACATTTGATGCATCGAAAATTTTAGACCGAATTGTTGGCATTTTTTCGCGTTGAATATGTGCCTCCATCTAGCAAATTAGGGAGCATATGACATTGATGTTGCACACTTTTTTATCAGATCTCGGGAACCATACTTTCAGTAGTCTCGATACACCTTTCCTGGTTTTTATGCAGAAGGCCTCGATGGGATTCAAGCCCTGTAGTTCCTTCAGTTTTTCCGGCATGAAGCCACACACTGCTCTAGCTGAAACGTTTCAACTTTTGTCTGCGGGGAAGATTTTGGCAATCTTCAAATGATTTACTATAATTGCTGGAGCAATCTGGACATCCAAATAAACCCTTTTGGCAGTTTCAAATTTCATGTTCATTTCTTCGAGGAGACGGGAAATCGACAGCCACTTCTTTGGCTGTTAAATCAGTTTAATTTTCTAGGAGATTAATTTCCTGTGGGAGTATATGTTTTGCCAGTGTTTTGTGTACTATGTTCGTTGTGTGGGTTTTTAGTAGTAGTTTTTTGGATGAGTTCGTTGCTTGCATGCGACTGTGAGCATGTCGAAGCATTTGTACAAGTTTTGGATTAAGCAGTTATATTCTTTGTTCTCAGTGCTGGTTGAACGTTCAGATCTAGATTTTCTGTGTCCGATTGAGTCTCAGTTATGTTTGCCTCTGTTGCGGCTGTTGATTCTGTGTCTGAGGGTATTAAAGCATCTTATATTTGAGTTTGGACCTCCATCAAATCTTCATTAAAAAAAGACGTTGAAGCCGGAGATCGGGTAGGTACTTCCTTCCTTTGAAATTTTGCACTGTTTCGGGCTAGTTTTTTTTTCGACCAACCTTTGGAGCAGTTGCTCGTTTTGCGAGATTAAACCGAAGTTGAGACGCTTTTGTTTAGCGAGGTCGTTTTGTGCCAATATAGTCGTTATTAATATAGACCACAATATAGTCCACTTTTTTGCCAGTTTTTCAAAGCTATTTTTGTCATGTCTCAGGTCTGGAGCCTGGTTGCAGTCTGTCTACAACCTGGCCTTTTTACATCTCTCGATGTGTTTTTTTTTGGCTCACCGGATGTTTTCGAAAAAAAAGATGCTTCAGTTGGCTCAGTGCAATCATATTTATTCATCTCGTTCATACTGCAGGTGCCTTAACCACAACTCCTTCGTCTAAGTTGAATGTCTTGGTTCAAAAGATGCTGCTACGCGTATAGAATCGCAGTGTTGGGCAGAGGCACGCAAGATGTACTGACTAATTGATTTTCACTCTTTGCTTCAAACGAAGACATCAAGCGACCGTAGGGGATGGGCAGGAATGGAATCAGCAAATGGTACACAACAGCTCTTAGAATTTACAAGGACGGAACCTAAACAGCTGCATGAGTAGGTACTGCAACCTTCAGGTTTCCTAATTAGTATAATATTTTCCAGGCAGAGGTCAATCCGATCCGAAAAGCCGCAGAACTAGTACCCGCCAAGGATACTGCCTAAGATACAATCAAGCTGCACTAAAAGAGCTGATGTCTCACATATATAAACCGAAGTGCATACTTAATAACATTCAAACCCTAAATAGACGAGGCAACAACAGAAGAGTCAGAACCTTCTGGGTGCCCGGTCATAAGGGCATTGATGAGATTGAGAAAGCAGATGCGTAAGCCAAGCATCGCCAAGTTTTTTAGTTGAATCGGAATATATTTCAGTTCCTATGCAAATGGTCAAGTGCTTGATCGAATCCAATGTGATTGATCACAAGTGTCAGAAACGGGGAGTTTCAGAATGAATTCAACATCTCCTATGTCATTCTCCAGAGCTCTAGGAAACAAAACAGCGCTGTTTCTGTGTGCTCTGGCTGGTGAAGCTCATACATGTTACAGAGTATAGGTTCAAGGACATCCCTCAGTTCGCAAAAAGGTCTGGAGTCTTTGATGGACACTCGGACTAAACCTTGAAGCTCCAAGTCTTCTTATCCGATATCGCTAGAAAAACCTAATCTAACTGAAGTATGCATCAACATTTTAAAATTTTTTAAAGAATTCAATTCTTTTTACTCAATTTTAGTAATATCTCTTAAATTTTGATACATAAAATAATTATACACATCAAATGCACAATAATTTGACAAATATATATCGAGCATTATAATTGTTAATTAAATCATTATAATCAAAGATGAGCATATGCATGAATTTAATCGCGCTAAGAAGTTATTCTAGATGTCTTATCTTTCTAAGTTGTTTATTTTTTTCAACGGATAATTTATTACCAGGGAATAAGCAAACCAGATAGATAATAACAGATAAGACTAGATTATGCTAGGTATGAAATAATGTCTCTTTTATAGCATTTACATGTACAAAGATATATTACCCGAGGGCATAAAGGAATAAGGGACATGCATTATAAAAAAAATGATGGTGACAATCGGCAATGGAAACTTTTTATAACAATCGTAGGTAGACTAGAAAATCGTACAGAAAACAGCAGCCATATAGTTCGACCGCATTTAAATAACAATAATAAATAAATCTAGAATGTCTATAGTTCCATCCCACTGGGAAAAAAGTAATTGGTTTGCGTTCGCTACACACATATAAAATGTGAGCTAAATGTAAGACATTGTCTACATATGTATATGAACTAAGAAGCTAATATTAGATCAATGGGACATAGTTTTTTTTTATAAAAGTAGGAATGCTCCAATCGTAAATACATAAATGCTAAGTCACTATACGAAAAGCATAGATTTCGCACTGCATCAATCTTTCCAACTGGCTCCCGGTGACATTGTCTACTAGGTATATCAACATAGCCACATTCGTGCCATATTACTACAATTCTAAAAGGCAATAGTAAAAAATTGCTTCAATTTTAGATTTCACGCTGACACGCTCGCTGAATTTGCGGTTTTATCGCGGAGTAATCCTAGACTTGTGAGACGCAAATCACAAACCAAAACAGAAAACCAACGGTCGAGATGTAGTTGACAGATTTTTCTGTAAAAAAAAAGAAAACGTTCGAAGAGGCAACGCAGAAATAAATGGAGATAGTGAAGGGAATAAAACAGTCATGGAGTATGCAATGTTAGCGATATTCTGATGTTACTTTAAATACACACGCGTAGGCAAAAATTATCATACCTACATGTGTCGTATATATTTACATACGTACTGCTGTCTATAAGTACGCAAAATGCTCCAGTTAGATACTTGAACAGTAGCAAAATACATAAACGTGTCGTTTTATTAGACTAAACAATGGAATTTCACAGAAAAGTTTTGTAATAGGACAAGCATTAATTTGATTCTCCTGTGAATCTTGTAGATATATCAGCTAGGCAAAAGCTGTGTGTGAATTTAATTTCAAACACTCATAGATTGTTCGAGTGTCTAGTGGGGGTGGCTACTTTTCATCACAGTGAAGTGTTACAACCTTGCTCTCGAACGCCAACCAATCACAACAGCCAGACATTATGAAACATATCCTTTGCAGGAATCTAACTTCTGCGCACAATCCATTTTTTTCAGTAGTTGCAAAGATGGACGTTCAAATAACCATCCCTCTCAAAGTTTTGCTCAATATTTCTGTGTTTGACAAATATTTAGCAAGGACAAAACAACACTTTGAGCATTTTCCACTGAAATTGGCTATTTAAGGAAGTTTGTGAAAGTTGTAGGTAAACTGGATTATTTTTAATACATGTGTGTGAATGTAGTACAGACTTGAAGAACTTATTGACATTCCGCAGGGTTCACGATGGCCAATGCTCAAAAATCAATGACTATCGATCCGAAGTATCTTAGCTTTCTAGCATTGCTAGTATTCTCACTTCCATCAATATCCATGACCGTTGCGAATCTGACATTGCGAATACGTTTCCAGATCCCGCCGACGCCGTATTAGCTTCAATGTTAGCTCAGTCGTCTGAATCCATATCGAAAACAAATAGCTAGAATGGACGGAAGTACCGAAGAAAGAGTAAATGTGCTACTTTCGGCTCATAGAAGATGAGTGTTTGCTGTTCAAACAGAATGGAAAAACACTTGATTGTCTTTTCAGCTAGGAATACAAAAAAAGCCGACGTTGAACTCGAACTCTATCCCACACCCTTCGTTGGATTGCAAATGATTCTGCTTCTGCTTCTGCTGCTGCGGCGGTGATATTGACTTGAGAAAAGGAAACTGACAATCATCGAATGCAAATATATCCCGTACTTGACGGCGGACCCTCGAAATATTCCTGGGCCTTGGATGCTATCGAATGGAACCTAAGACAACAAAGGACATCTGGAAATGATTTTTACGAATTCAGCTACTAGAGAATGCCAGTAGTTGTTAATTCAATATTTGAGTCTAAATCGATCGTTCACATGATTTCTACATTTCGTCCGTTTCATGTGACATTTTGAAAGCTATACTTTTCGTAATAGCAGATATTTTTACTAATGCTCGAAAAACAGTAGTATTAAAATCACTTTGGCCAAAAATTCATATTTCTATACATATATATATATATATATATATATATATATATATATATATATATATATATATATATATATATATATATATATATATATATATATATATATATATATATATGTATATATATATATATATACATAGATATATCATCAAAAAATTTGTGAAAAAATCTCAGGAAGGCGACAGCCGAGTGAGCTGAAATTTTTAGGATACATTGGGGCATATGCAAAATAGCGCCAGGTCTCACAAAAAGTTAAAAATCTTTAACCCTTTGGCACCGGCGGCCATTTTAGTGATATTATTAATATACCTATTATTCCGTCCACAAATTACTTTAGCAAAAATAAAGATAACAAAATAAATTTCGAGCTTGTTCTAAATTTGAATCAGATAACGTTTTGGAATTTTTTAACCCCATGTGTGCGCTAGGTGCCTAAAACAGATCGGGAAAATTTGAAAATGTTTAAATTGCGATAACTTTTGACATAGCTATCAAGTCATTATGAAATTTTCAGGACATATTGGTACTATTTAGTTGTAAATGTTTGTTGCTTTTAATGAGCATGATGTCAACCCTGTGGCTAGGGCACGCAGTGAAAGTGAAAGCCTTCAAACCATAGACTCTCCTAAAACATTCTCGTTTTTGGGAAAAAAACCACTCATATATAAATTTCATGCTTTGTCTACATAGCCAAAGTAAAATATTTGAAATTTTACAACAGGCAAGAACGGTAAGTAACCCTTTCCCAATTGAACTATATTTTTAACATCAAAAACTTCTGTTCACGGGAACTCACGACCCGATAATCAGATACAGTTGAAATTTGCAGCATGTATTGGTATTAAATAGGACCAGGTCTGATAGAAGTGATTTTGAAATGCGGGCAATTCTGTGCCAGTGGTGCCATCTTGAAAAATCACTAAGAAAAATAACTGCTTTTAGCCCTATAAATTTTGATTAAGTCAATCGATTTTGACGAAATTCACACAGTAGGTGAACTTTGCTTGGCATGTTTGCTAGAAATTTGGTTGAAAAATTTGGTTGGAGCTGCTAGCGATGGTAGTTTTCGTGTCTTAAATTTTGAAAATTCGCTCAGGAAAATAATGCTCTTTGCTTTATAGCTTCCAGTACAGTCCTTGAATCATAACGAAATTGATATGGCAAATTAAACTTCTTGTAGGCAATATCCAGTAGAAATCTAGATACAAAAACAATGATAAGGTTGCCAGCTATGGTTGTTTTTGTATTTTTTTTACATATATATAGTAAGCAATTTTATCATAGAGTATTCAAATCGTAGTGATCTTGTAGTGAAAATAAACACCAAATATTAAGTTCTAGAAAATTTGAAAACTTTTGCAAATGGCAACCCTAAATTTCTTTGTATCCTTATAACTTCCAATGCAGTGATCGGATCAATACGAAATTCAAAGAGCAGGTTGACTTCAACGTGAGGCAGATGTGACATAATTTTGGCTTCGGGGATAGCAAAGGGCTGCCAGCCCAAGGCGTTTTTGCTGTTTTCGTACCAATAAATGCTTGCATTAAGTATTCGCATCGCGAACATTTGCAATGAAAATAAATAAACAATTTTTAAATTTTCTAAGATCTGGATATTTTTCGAATGGCAGCCCCAAACGCCTTTCTATCGGTGTAATTTTCGATGAAGTCATCGAAATTAAATTGGTTAAGGGTCTATTATTACTAAGGGTATATTAGTCTTAAGTAGAAAAAGTAGCTAGTGGTACAATACACACTCAAAATCTGTACAAATCCTCTACTGTTCTTAGAGCATTAGTGTTTCTAGCGGTTCTGATGCGCTAGGGTTTTTCTAATCAGCTCTAATAAGCTTTTCGGTACTGTCAATCTATTGTACAATACAAACACAAACGCGTGTATAGTTCAGTTAACTGTTATTTGCAAATTGCAATACAGTAATATGTCCGCGAAAATACTTTGATCCTTCGGTTGTGTGTTCTTCTCTTACAACACAAGAATTTCTAAAGCAGTTATCCAATATGTTAATGCCAATACGAACAACCAAGTAATTCTCATCGTAGCCACGTCTTTTAACAAATTATACAGAATCAATAAATATCGAAGAAGGTGCAAGTAAGACAAGTTGTTTAACATGATCTTTATCTCGTTTGCGCGATCATCGTTCACTTTAGTTTGTATCTTTTCAGCTTCACACTACACGCCAGATCGCCTGCCTGGTCCTACCCACATCGCCAACGTTGGATCGCGCGGTGCGGCGCAGCGCAGCACGCCGTGGAAGAGCCAACGAGTTGTTTTTGATGACTGGTCAGCACAATCGTCGTATCGAATCGTGATCGAAATAAACAAATTTGTGTCCATGTTTTTCTGGATTATGGTGGCGACCTTTCGTTGTTATCGTAAATTAACAGGATTAGTATTTTATTGAAAAGTTTCAGTACGACGCATTTGAGATAGTAGCGTTAAATTTAAAACGCTCATCAGGTCATAACTAAATTGTTTGCTTGAACGATCGTTAATCATTTATTGGAATGTGTTGATTGGCGAGATATTGACTGGGTTTGGATACATGTGGTGTGTGTGAATAAGAAAGATGAATAAGTAATATTCGAAATTTAGGGATGAGTTAAGGCAATGGTATGCTGACAGACAATAATATGTTGTAGAAAACCAAATATCATAAGTACAAAAGTGAGCATATGATTAAATGGAAGCTCAGTAAGTCAGTCAGTACCTCTGGAATAATTAATTAAAATAATTTTATTCAGCGTCTCTCAATTATGTTCAGTTCACATATATTTAATACCAACTATGTAATATTAAAAACTAATACAAATAACTTATACCTAGAACTCGATTGTTGCTGCGCTGGATTGAGGACTTGTCATGGAGTGCTCGCGAAGCTTCTTCGATAAACTTGATTGGTTTCAATCTAAAAAAAAACAGAAATCTCATTTTCGCAAGGACTATACGTAGCCGCTATATTTAAGTAAGCCTCGTAGGGTGAAGCGTAGAAATCGCTGGGGGATTCTACGCTCGATTTGGAGAGGGCATTAGGGATTTGGGTAGGCGCGTTATTTTCCTAGGAATTTTCTCACTAAACTCTAGTAGAGATTTCTGAAGAGGAGGCATGTTTATTCGCCATATAGCTTCACGTTAGGGAAATAGCGGTTTTCGGATCTGAAATACTTTCCTGCACAAGAACTTAGGATTTTTCTTTCACACTGAAAGAAAAATCTTGGTAAAACCCACAATTTTCCTTAGTTGTTTTTGCGTCAACTACGGGCTATAGTTAAAACAACCATAAAAAAATAGTTGATTACTTTTATGCACCATGACGCGTGGTTGATAAACAACGTCCGTGGTGCAAAAAAAGTAAGCAACCACAAACAATGGTATTCCAACCATTGTTTGTGGTTGCTTACTTTTTTTCCATACATAGTACGAAATATAGGCAGGGGAGGCGTGAATGCCGCAGTTGAATTTGGTGAATCACAATGCACCGACAATGTCGCTGTCAATGCAACCAAGGCACCAACCAAATTCATTTTTTTTTCTTTTGTATTGCTAAATGCTGTTGTGCGAGGATTAGGTTGGCTTATCACAATAAACATCAGCCATCGCTTGTCTATTCCACCAGATCATTCAACCTAATTCAAACAGATTTAATTCAACCTAAAGGTGATGCCAACCTATGGTAGGTATCACTGCTAGCGGTGCGGCAAAATCAGATATTTGGCAAATTCTGCCGCTGCCGCAAATTCGGCCGCAGCTATTGTGCGCGTTACCATACAAAACAGTGCCTTCTAATTTTTTGACTGCGCTTTGCCGCAACCCAATGCTATGCCACAGCGGAAAACGCTGTATTGTGAACAAAATAGCGTCGTACAACGTAATATAAAGGCTTCACAGCATAACATGAATATGAATTATATCGAACAGCAAACCGAACACAATTTTGCCATGTAGCATATGAAACTTCTATGATAGAATAGGAGTATGAGTATGAGGAGTATGAAAAATCAATAGTTTTCCTTAGTTGTTTTTGCATCAACTAGGGCTATAGTTAAAACAACCATAAGAAAATTGTTGATTACTTTTATGCACCATGACGCGTGGTTGATAAACAATTTCATTCGGAGCATGAAAAACATACAAATGTTGAAACCATTCTACTTTGCGTAGAGTAATTCCAAAGACGTTGCTCACTGAATTTCGTTTGTTGAAATCAACTATTGCGAAGTAGTTTAAGTACCATAAAAACAGTTGATAATTCGAAACGTTGAAGTTTTGAGTGAATTGATGAAAATTTTTCTATTTATCAACTAATTTTCGTGGTTATGAAACAATTAAAACAGTTGATTTCATGAACGTTGCGATATTTTTGTACAACCAGAACCAACTACTTTTATATCGTTAAATTAACTATATTAACATAATAAAAATAACTATTTTCCGTAGTTCGTTTAACGATTTTGAATGAATCGTTGCAATACTATTAAAAATAGTTGAACCAACCAAGAGTTTTTCTTTCAGTGCAATTTTCGCCAGTTTTTCAATACTGCTTGCAGACATGGTCGTCAAGATCGAGAAGTCGTAGCTAATTCTGGCAAGCAATGGGCAAGAGCATTTTTGTCTTTTGGGAAATTAAGAAAAACTTTTTCAATAGAAAATAGAGTTGTTGATATGCATAGTGAGCTTTCACCAGCGTATATTTTCCGGGGAAATAAATTTCGTTCCTTTTGTCGAAACTGACTCCCAGACAGTTCATCATTTAATTTAAACGAACTTCATTTCCGTTTATTTTCAGGGGCATTGATTTCTTTTTGCTGCCAGATCGTTTGGCTAAAAGGACTTTGACTCTGCGACTTTATATCTGAACCAACCACTCCGACCATAAAAGTTGCTGAGAGAAGTTATTTGGTAAATAATTCGCAGCATTTTTGGTGCTATGCACTAAGTAAGAGCACATCAGCGCACAGAAGTTTTTAGGCATGTTTGTTAGGCCCTCAAGGCTGATCCGCAGTAAAAATGATAAAAAGGATGAAGAATAGGACTGAGCCTTGAGAAAAACCACTAAAAACCATTTTATTTGAAGCAAAAGCATCTGGTTTTGCTAAAGCTTTGAATCGTTTTGATAATGTCAGCCGATAAGTTATGCTGCATGATTTTATAAATGACTATATGTTTCTGTCCACTCCGAGTCAAATGCCTTCTCCATGTCAAAAAAAAATCTATATCTGATTGACAAATTCATAGTGGTTTGGATAGTGGACATGAGAAATTGAATGCTGAGCTTTGAAGTCGATTTGTGGAGATAGGATAGTTGGAATATCTTCTATATGAGAATGGATTTGTAACAGAATTAATTTTTCTAAGATTTCTGCTAGGTTTAGATGAATTAAGATTAGTGCGAAGCTGCTCACATCGTTTTAGGTTCTGTTCTTGGGGATCGGAAAGAAAATTAATGCTGTTACTAAAAATAATTGCAAGGACAAAATAGGTATTGATGGAAGGTTGCTAGAGCACAAATGGATGTGTTGTCTGGGTCAGACAACTTTTTCGTTGTTGCCTGAATTAATTGTTGCGACAAGATGCACTGGACTGATGAAAGTTGTCTGATCAGTTGGACAGACTGAAAGACTTTCTGTTGTGAATGTACACTCAGAAAAATATGTTTCCGAAAATCAAAGAAAATATTTACTTGTTTACGAGATGTGAAATCTTCCACAAATCAAATAAACTTTAATTTGATATCAGTAATTTGTATAAATATCATGTAAAAATTTCTTACATTCAACGGAACACAATTTTTACTTTACTTTATTTCAAGTAAGTAATTTTCCTCAAATCTTGTAAATTATGTCTATAAATTTAGTAAATTATGCCTACAGCGCGAATATGTTTTTACGTGTTTCAACAACAACCACGCTTCAATATTCGACGAAAAAATTTATAGTTTTTATGACTTCTATCAACATTTCCTCTACACAAATAAGGGGTCGATAGCTTAGCTCGCTAACATTTCAGTCCAAAGCAGCGATCTACCGTTCGCAGGTTCGAATTCCGCCGAGTTCATGGTTGACTTTGTTCGTCTTCAGTTGTCCCAATGAGTTGTCCTAACTCCATTGATTAAGTGTCACATTATAGCTTTAAGTGGCGACTAGGCATAAATAATACTAGAACTTCAGAAAATAAGAAAAAAATGTGGCACTTAAAAATAAAGGAAAAATTGATATTGACTCTACTCTTTTTACTTATTTTTTATTTTTTCACTCCCTTCAAAGTAAGCCACTCTTATCATATGAAGGGAGGGAGAGTTTTTGTGTACCAACAACATGCCATGCTTTCAAGCGGTCCCCCATCTAAGTAGTAATCGCGCGCAGCACAGCTTAATTTCGGTGAACCGATTTATACTAGATGCCAGAAACTATATCAAATTTTACTCAGGGCAAGTTCAATGTTCTTTGAAATGAAGAAATTTCTTTCTTTGGATTGAGGAAATATTTCTTTGGCGCAGAATCATTACCAATTTTCTTTGATAATGTGTTCATTTTTCTTCAAAAAATAGAAATATTTTTCTGAGTGTAGTCCGAGGCGGAAGAACCATGGCTTTCAAGAAGGATTTTTAATATTGCTATTTACTTCAATGGAATGCTTTGGGTTTTCCAGATGATTCAAAGAGTAGGTGGGTACTTGAGACAATTCGTACTCTAGATTCCGAAGACTGCGGTCAATGTGTGAGAGATTCATTTCAAGGGTTTTCGTGAATTTTTTTCAATCTCTTAATTTATAACGGACATGAAAGAAAGACATTTGATTGGAAAATCATCCCATCAAGACCAAAAATTTTGGCCAGCAGCCGGGAAGTCAACACCCTTCCATGTGTGTTGACAACTAACTACGTTGGCATATGATATTTGATTTTCGGAATATGTACTTACTAGTTTTTTGAGAACTGCTATCTTTGTTCTACTTGCTTCCTTTCCCCAGTGGGGGAAAATAAGCGCTAGATGCAGCAATTATCTATATCTTGTAAACCCTCACTGGTAAATTAAATAACCATGTATGATTAGATTATATTAAGCATTATATATTTTGAAAAAAAGCATGAAACATTAGGACCTGGCCTTGTATTACTACTATGGAAAGGTAATCCAGAGCACATTTGTATGAATAAGGTTTTCATACCTTCATACAATAAAGATGTCTGCTTCACTCGAAAGAGAAAAGTCACTTGGTTTGAACGACCTTTGTGACTAAGCGTCGGTACTGCGGGGGCAGGTGCAGCCCCTAACTGTACAAGTTAGATCCTGTCGCTGGGAGAGGCCCCCTTAGTGGGCGCTCCGCAGTGGCTGTGGTTTATAGGCTATCTGCTATAGAATTGTTAGGCTAGTTGACGGCCAATCATTTCTAGATGCAGCGCTTGCTTAGGAGTGATGTGAGCGAAAGCACACACTCCGCCTGGACCCAGGTAAATGGGCTATAAAAGTCATATGAAGATAGGTATGCTATCTTACCATTGGTAAATCATTCTCCATAGGTTTGATCAAAAATGGAAGTATTGTAGTGCACAATACGGAGTCGGTTATGCAAATTCATGACTACTATCCTAATGTTGGATCGTAGGATTAAGCCCTCGAGGCAGGTGCCAACGTAAAACATTTCGATTAACTTGCTTCCTAATATGAGCCAACATGCTGCACACTCGATAGTTCGCTGATTATCTATACTTTCCGCAATTTATGCAGGAAAGCTGGAGTGTCCTCACTGACGTCATTCTTCAATCCCTGGAACTCTTTTGGCTGTTCTACCTATTTACACTTGATCAAGTAATACTTTTTCTCGTGGCAACATGCTTGTCATCTGAAGCATTGTGTAGTTCCTCAAGGACGCAGTTTTTTAAACTATACTTTCTGGTAGAAAAAGTAGGCCCTAACTGCTCAGCTTCATCGTCAGCTGGCAGTTGTGCAATGTACATGCCGAGCTTAGTTCGCCACTGTTTGAAAGCGCTGAATTTCAAGCCAGTTTTTACTTGGAAGCGCCGTCTCTAAAGTTTCCTTGACTTCATCCGCTGAGAATGAGTGATGCATTTCTCGGAAGTTTGCTGTTTTAGTCTTTTCATCACAAAAGTTATAAGTGAAGCATTCAATACTACCCTTTTTTTAACTGTTCCAAAATCATTTTCGAGTTCATTGCTTTAAATTCTATTTTTTCCGCAGTTACAAACTTCTATCTCACCGACTTTTGTGCTGATGCTCTGCTTAAGTTACCTAACGTTGAAACTCTCGCAATTGATCGAGGCTTTCTAATTTTGCTACGATCAATGAACAAATAATTCATTTTATACATAATTATTTATTTTATTATACACAATACATAAAAAAAGATGTAAGCACAAGTAAAAATCTTTGATATTGGATTTGAAAGGTCGACCATTTACATTTTCAAAGATTTTCCAGCACAGCCACTCTGTGATTGCAAATTCATCTATGACCTTTTAATTCAAACAACACTCAAAAAAATTTTGTTTGAATTTTACCCTTATTATTGTAGGAAACTGGTTTCCTACTATTAAAGATGTAAATTTACAAAAGTGCGTACAAAGAATATTTTTTTTATTTTTTTACGAGCAAATCGTGTAATTTTACCCTAAAAAGACGTAAATTTAGGACGGAAACGCATGAAATTAACGTACAAAGGCTACTTTTTACGAGTTTTTTAGGGTAATAAGCGGAATTTATTCGTGAATGTCCACAAAAATGTTTAAAAACGATAATAAAAGGTGGGTTTTTTGCACTCTTGGGCAGGGTAAGTTAAGGTAAATTTAGGTAACTTACCCTGCCCAAGAGTGCAAAAAACGCACCTAAAGAATGTTTAATCAAACAAATGACATCAAAAGGTATCTATTGCCAACAATTTTAAGAAGTTTGTACTACTGAAGCAAGAATTTTAGCTAACCTCTAGATAAGTTTCATTTTCAAGACAGGTAACTGCCATAACATAAAATATTACCCCAAAATAAAATATCACTAACAAAAGCCTGTAAATAGGTAACCTTAAATGTTAAAAAAAGCGAGAGTCCTATCAAATCAAGTAAGCAAAATATAAATATTTTTCTTGTCAAAAACAAAAACTTTTTGCTACTCCTTAAAGTTTATAATTTATTTCAATTTGATATATTCACTGTATATACATTATACACATTAACTTATAGCACTTATTGCTACACTTCTATTTTACTTATAGCTACACTTCTAATTAACTTATAGCTACACTTCTACACTTACACGAAAAGACTGACACTTAACTGCTGCTATTCAAAGAAATGATCACAAAATATCAGACTCGTTCAGTCTAGCCAAATCACCGTCTTCCGTCACAATGTTACAACAATAATAAGTCAAATGAGAGTAGCGAAGTAGTAAATTTACAATCTTTTTGCTAAGGTTTACAAAACAATATTTATTATTCAGCTGATATGACGTAAAAGCAAAAAATACACATCCAATGTGTAAAAAAAATTGTGATTCGTTATTTTAAACAGAAAAATGAATATATTTACTTTTATCAAAGAATTAATTTTAGACCCACTTTTTAGAGGGAAGATTGTTGGTGTGGGGCTTACATAGGAATTCAGTTTTTATAATGAAAGCACCAGAGATCATAGTTTACACACTTCTGGTACTCTTTACATAGATGATTTTGGGGTTGTGATAAATTATAACTTTTTGACACCATAATGCGTACCGAAAATATTTTAGGGGTATGCATTTCATTCGTTAGAGCTGGTAATATGTATTAAAGCTATCATCCCTCAATGCCATGTAATACATTCCTCGACGCCATATATAATAATTCCGATGAGAAACAAAACAAAAGTAAAGATGTCCCCTACAAGGAGGTGGCAGAGACTCCATTTTCATTACATAAATTTCTCATGAGTTTGAAATGATTAGCCTTTCGCCTGGCTTTGCACTTGATTTAACTCAGGTATCTAGCTTAAAAGAAGATTCATTCCTTATCTATCCTAGATCCGAACTAATGGCCCAGCACATTAAAAACCAGAGTTCTATCTACTAGGCTATTGAGGTTATTGTAATAATGTGTAATGTAATATTGATGTAATATAGCCAATGGAGCACATTATGCGCTGTGACTATATTCACAGGAGTCAAGACTATGCGTACAGAAATTGAGATTTTGTGCATTGGAGTCCAGACTATGTACAGTGGTCCACTTCAACCAGCACATAAAAAAAACTTTAACTTCCTATAAAAACTAAACTAAAGAAGATATCAACATTATTTAAAGGCAGGTTATTAGTCTAATGTTTAAACTAATCAAATATGACTTCTTTTATTTATTTTTATTTGTTTAGTATCCTAAACCAACGACAACGAAAAACGCAACCAAAAACAATGCCACAGCTTATTTCAACCAAATACTTTGTAGGTTTGCAATGATCCGTTGTCTTGCAATGCGTAGGGACACGATGAAAGTACTGATATTAGTACGGTATCGATACTTTCGTTTGATACCAAGTAAAATTTTACTTGAATCGAAACTGTTCGATATTTTACTCATATCAATACTTTGATGGTGGTATCGTATCGACATGTGACTGAAAATTTTTTTACATGGAAATCGACCCATCTTTCTAAACTGAGCTACGAATAATGTCTTCGTACAGTAGCTATTTGAAACTCAAGTGATAAAAATCAATAAATTGTTGCAAGAAATTTAAAAAAGTTTTTACGCAGATTTATTCATTCAACATTTTTATTTAATTTAGAAACAAAAACTAATCCATTTCAGTTATTCATTACAAAGTTATTAACTAAAATAAAACAAAATCGACAATTTGCCTCAAATAAAGTCTTCGTACACTTACGAAACGGTTTATGAAAAACCTTAAAAACTATAGATACATTTTTTGTTAATATTTAGTTGGGTAGCCTTTATTTTTAATAACGGTTTTAAGGAAGTGTGGCATCAACTCTACAAGTATTTTTGCATAGCTTGGCTCTATTTTCGGCCATTTCTGCTAAAGAGCTTGTTTCAACTTAGATTTTGAGCTAATAGGATGGGTCCTGATCCTTTTTTCTAGCATGGCCGCATGTGCTCAATGGGATTGAGGTCAGGACTTTGCGGCGGTGTTTTAAGCACATGTAGAATTTTGTACGCCAATAACATCCTTTTAAAGTGTAGAGAAACCCAGGGGAATCTTACAACCCAAAAAACGCCATGAAAACTGTAAAGCACGGTGGCGGCGGCGTAATGGTATGGAGCAGGATTTTTACTTTCAACAAGATAGTGATCCTAAGTGCATGGCTCATAATACTAGGATGTTCCTGGAAAAAAGGATCAGGACTGATCATATTAGCTCAAAACCTAAGTTGAAACAGGCTCTTTAGCAGAAATGGGCGAAAATAGAGCCAAGCTACGCAAAAATACTTGTAGAATTGATGCCACACTGCCTTAAAACCGTGATTAAAAATAGAGGCTACCCAATTTAATATTAACAAAAAATGTATCTATAGTTTTTAAGATTTTTCATAAACTGTTTCGTTAGTGTACGAAGACTTTATTGGAGGCATATTGTTGACTTTGTTTTATTTTTAGTTAATAACTTTGTAATGAATAGCTGAAATGGATTAGTTTTTGTTTCTAAATTAAATAAAAATGTTTAATGAAAAATCTGCATTAAAACTTTTTCAAATTTCTTGAAAAAATTTATTGTTTTTTACCACTTGCGTTCAAATAGCTGCTGCACGGGGACATTATTGGTACACTGTAATTGGTATCGACTTTCACATCCTAATGTCCTCTCAATGCACGAATAACAATGTGATTAAATTAGTTTCAAAAGTGATATATGTATTTGTAAAAAGGCACATTTTTGACTTGAGAGTGCTACAATCCTTGTGAACAATATCTGGTCTTCTGTACGCATCCTCATCATATCACTGTTTTTTATCATCGCTTATCTCCTCTTCAAAATTAACTTTTATCTAGTTTAATTTAGTTTAATAGATTTATTATTTTAATGTTTCTAATTCGAGTCAAGGAATGTTGTTTGCTAGCTCCCGTCTTGAGCGAGTAAACAAAACGAAATCTTATAGAATAGTTGCGATTAGCTCCACACGTCGGCCGAGTTGCGCTTTTGAGCCTCCATTTTCCTGATAAACCGTTGTGCTTCGGCCTCTGACTTATTTCCTTTGCTGAGTAGAATCATTCTTACATCCATTGCCATATTTTTGGTGTCGCTGTGAGGAAAGAATTAATGAGTAATTGAAAGGGGTAGCAAACGTACCCGTCCATGTTTTCTCACCAATAAATAACCTTCCGAATTAGATCTGAATGTGTGACGTAAATTTTGTGTGCTTGATCCCGAGAACAAAGTCGCGGAACGGCACCAGACTAGTTCCCGGCCCTATCGTTATAATTGAAATCTCTGGCTTCGTTGGAAGTCTAAACTGACTGACTATAGTAAGTATCATTTGATACTTACTCATATCAATACTGTCGTAATGAGTACGGGACTTATATCAATACTTGGTTCTGATACTACTTTAAAGTAAAAGTATCGATACTTTCTTTCGATATCGTGTCCCTAGCAATGCGGCAATTATTTCTTTGTCTTTGCTTTAGTCATTATATTTATAATGTGTTCAAGTTCAGTTTTGCTGAATTCTTTGAAAAGATCGTGCAGAAAAATTAGTTTTTCGAAATGGGACCACGTGCGACAATTGATCGGCGAGAACTTGTTCTCAGTAATTTTAAAAAAAGGCAATTCGCTCAGGAAAATTGGTGATATGGTTGGACTAAGTGATTCTGCAGTGCAGAGCATCATATACCGATTTGCCCACGAAAATAGAACGCTCGATAAGGGGAGAAATGCCCCCAACAAAATTTTCAATCAAACGGACGACCGCTTTATTGTTCGGAAAATCCGGGAAAACCCAATGTTATCGGCTCCAAAAATTGGAAGTGAAGTGGAAACTGAGTTGAACAAGTCCTGCCACCCGGAAACTATTCGTCGTGTGCTGCGAGAGCATGAATTCAATGGTAGAAACGCGCGTAAGAAACCATTTATAAGTGCCAAAAATCAGAAGTGCCGTTTAAAATTTGCCAAGGAATATTTGCATAAGGATTCTGGATTTTGGAATACCGTTATATTCGCTGATGAGTCGAAATTTAATATTTTTGGCCCTAAACTTGGAAATCAGGGATAGCCATTCCCAAGTTATGTGTACCTTAAAAAAAACCCTGTTTATAGGTGGCGGTAGGCAAATAGCGAACCCCCTTAAATATAAATTAAATATAACTTGGTGCATTATTTTCCGGTGGTTTGTTGCGACCTGAATATTCATAGGACTAGGACACATTCGATTTCCACAATTTTTGTTATCTCAATCTGACCTTAAAGTCATCGATATGACACAATGTGATTTCTGCCCAGTGCTCTGAATGTCAAAGTGAAGAAATTATACTTATATATACGCTGTTTTTTTTTTTTTTTTGAAGCGGGAAGGAACGTTCTCCTCTCATTTTAACGCCTACGAGGCCATCCCTGTAACGTGGGTTGACGGCCTCGCGTGTGTGGGGATCGACCCACTAAACCGCCCGCTATATTCCTCCATACTAAGATGTTAGGGGATGGGTAACCCTGTAAGATAACAATTGGGAGCTCCTCCTGCTACCCAACTCCGGCCCTTCCTCGACCTTCCCTCCGAAACGCGCGGTCTGTCAGTGTGTTAAACCTAGACCAGTTAGTGTGACTCCCTTGCAGAACCCTTGGCGTCAACGAAGATAAAAATTTCTTTGTAAGCCCTAATAGCACAAGATCAGCTGCCGACTTTTTGGACCAGACTCCACGCCACGAAATTGTGCAGGAGGTGAAGGTGATTTTGTCGTTCGGGACATTATATTCTCGCATAAGGGAAGTGGTAATGTCCCGGTTGTTTTTGTAATAATCAACCTTCCTCTGGTGGGCGGCATCAAGAGATGTTGCACCGCTGACTACTTGCGCGTCTACTACCCAAATTCGATCATCTTTCTTGCACACCAGATCCGGTTTACGAAGACCTTCACTCGTATGAAATCTAGGCTCGGCTTGGACGTACCAATTTTTATCCCTCAGATTTTTCCCAAGGACCTTGCAAATTGCATCGTGCCTTTTGACACGACCCCCATGAGTGCGGGAGCAGCATTGGATGACGTGAGCTGCAGTTTCAGTCGCTAAGCAACCAGCCCGGCACGAAATATCATGTGTTGGGGTTCTAATACCTCGTGAAGTTCTTATCCTCGTCGGCAGAGCGTTTATCCTTACTTGGTGGTATTGGATGTAGTCTCTACCCGGGATCATAGACCCTGGAGTATCGACCCATCTTGAAGAGAGGCTACTTTGGCTGCATTCCCTCAGGTCGGAACCGTCGACCGAGGTGTGAAGTGATAAGGCCCACCAACGAGCGGCAGAAAGCCGCGACCGCAGCACAGACCCAGCGCGTGAAGAAACCTTCTCCGCCCATTCGATTCGCTTGCGAACAAACGAGGCATTGAAGGCCGCTCCAGCAGCCGGGAGTGTCGATTCGTTCAATGACGTGAGACGATACAGCATCATTGACGGTACGGCCGTTTCGAAGGCAGGAAGACCCAAACCACCATCACGAATGGAAGCGTGGAAATAAGCCTTAGGCACGTCCTTGGGCAGATCCATCGCTCTGAGTTGTTTTAGAGTGGTTCCCTGGAGGATTAATTTATGATAAAATCGAGGTATTAGGAAAGACCTGGCAATCTTAAGCCGTTGCTGTGGCTTAAGTGGGGCTTTTGAGATGTTAGTCAAAAAGGTCTCCAAATTTCCGCCAACACGTTGCAGTCCTTGGGGTCTGAAATCAACGCCTAGGTAGACCCACTTGTCGGAGGGGCCTAATTGAGTGACAGGTGTTCCGTCACTGAAGTGAAATTGGGCGTCTTTAATGATTTTGTATTTTTTGTTCTTTCCGTCGGGGACGATGGAAAGAGCAGCAGACTTCTGAGAATTGATTAGTAGTCCAAGCGAGCCAGCCTTTTCTTCGGTAGTCTGAAGAATAGATTTCAAGCCGGCTCTGGTGGAGGCAACAAGAATGATGTCATCTGCGTAGAGAAGGGCATTCACACGCTGTCCGTTCAGCTCAAAACCAATCTCAGGTGGTAAGGATCTAAGGACTTCATCAACCACAATGCAGAAAATCAGCGACGAAAGCGGGTCGCCCTGGCGAACCCCTCGTGAAACGCTGATCACATCCGAGCGTTGACCATTCATTTCCAACTTCGTTGTGCCGCATCTATAGGTACGCGTAACGTAGTCTACAAATGCAGTAGGCAGACCCCTCATACCCAGTATAGCCCCTATGGCCTCATGGCTAACGCTGTCGAATGCCTTCGCGAAGTCCAGTTGGCACAAATAAACCTCCTGGAGTTTCGATCGGGCATCTTCCAGAATTGACGCAAGGACGCAGATGTTCTCCAGGAAACCATCATCCATACAACGTTGACGGACATCGACCATGTTAGCTTCCCGAAGACGAGTAGCTAGAATTTTATGGAAGTGTCGGACCGCTATCGAAGGAATGCTGATTGGCCTGAAGTCGCCGGCGAGGTGCTATTGTCTTTTTTGGGGATGAAGATCGTCCTACTCTGCAGTAATGGCTCAGGGGGACAACCCATCGCCATTATCGAGTTAAAAATGAAGGCTTTAGCAACGGCAGGGACGGCTTTCCACTGTCTTGCGGTGATCCCATCGGGACCTGGAGCCGAAGAGATTGGGACTTTGACGAATTCGGTTTCCTCGCATGTGATAGGCAGCCAAATATGCTGTAAGGAGTGACTAACACTCGTGTGTTCGCTAGCAGCATACGGTCTAGATGGTATCGTCAGGATATTGCGCCAGTACTCTTCCATGGTAGACATGGGTGGTGGTACTGAGACGTTTAAGCCATCCAGAACCTCTTTGGCAGCTCTCGACATGTCTTTCTTGAACATGTCTTGCATGCGGGAGTACTCCCTCCTCCGAAAAAGTCTTCTCTCGTGCCTTGGCGCACCGATGGAGGGTCTCAGCAGAAGAGAGGAAGCACGATGAGACGATGGACGATTGGGTGGTGGAAATGCCAGTCGGAACCATGCCTGAAGTAAATCACACGCATCCTGTCTCTGGAGTAGGAATTCACCAACTTCAGATAGAGATGACGTGTGATACCCTTCAATCTCCTGGAGTCTCGGCAAGAGAGCCTGAACTGCCAAAAGATTGTCTCCATACATGGCACTCCATCGTGCCGAAGAACTAAGATTGTGGTTAGGTGATACCAATAGTGAGTCAAGGGACTCATTTGCAGAATGGAACGAAGATGACGACGAGGTAGATGAAACACTGTCAGATCTTAGACGCCTGCTTGTATCAGATGGAGGTGATACACCGCTTCCTGAGGGAACGGCACGCAAGTCGTCGAGGGCTGCAGCGACTAACGCTTTATAAGCAGGGGTGCGTCTTATCCCTTTAATATCCTCGAGAGTACGAGAACTATCAAGGTTCGCAAGAAGGTGTTGGTTGATAAAGCGTACGTTTTGTAGAGTCGCTATGGCCTCTTCTTTCGCCATCATTCGCATCTCTTCGCTAGACCATTGTTTCTTAGTTCGTTCGACGTTAACCCCTTGGTTAACCTCATCAGGGTGTGCTTTTCTCCTGTGGACGCCAAGTCCGATCTTCGAAGCGAATGATCTTGAGCATTCCGGGCAGGTGTGTGGAGCAGGTGGTGGCACCGGCTCAGGGACGGGTTCAGGGACTGCTTGGGGCACGCCAACTGGTTCTTGGGAGGGAAGGGAGTTTAGATCGTGATTGATCTGTTCGAGGTTAGCACGAAGTTGCCTTGGTTGTTGCTGGAGAGAATCACCCAGCTGCTGGATTGCGGCGTTCCGAGGCCTACGCCGCAGGTTAAATCTATTATTTCCTTGGTTATCGAATCCAGCGTGTTTTAGCCTCATAGGGCTGGCAACCCCATGAGACGAAGGGTAAATACCCCGAAAACCCCCTCCCTTAGACCAAAGTGCGGGCCCAACGATCCGAGCGAGAGACTATGTCATGAAAGGAGAAAATGAAAATGGAAGAGAGAATAAAATAGAAATAGGAGGAGGCCTCAAGGTAGAGGATGGTGAAAGAAAGAAGAGAGAAAGAGAGAAAGAAAGTGAGAATGAGAGAGAAAGCCTATCAAAAGAAAGTAACAAAATTGATAGTAGTGCTAAGTAGAAAGAAGAAAGAAGGAACATTAGAAAAGGTAGAAAACAAAGAGGTACATGGGAACATAATAACATGAAGAACATAATACACAGGAATAAATAAGATGATAAATAATAAATGGAAATGAAATGAAAACATATGACACAGATATAAATAAACATAAATAGGGGAGTAAATAACATGAAAATAGTAATAAGTTAACAGAAACAGGTAATACAAACATAAGTGTACAGAACGATTATACAAAAAAGCCGTCATCAAACTAGGCACAATTAAGTACCTTGATGAAAAGCTGTTTATTATATTCGACGAAAATCCATGGATGTTGTTGCTAGTGCCCTCGTAACAGAGGAGGACGATACAAGACCCGGGACGTCAAGGTGGAAGTCAAGTATGGCAGCTTTGACAGGCACCTGTGTAGACCCTAGCCTTAATTCAAAGCGTGATACTTGCCATAGGCAAGTCACGGCCACAGAAGCTTCTACGTATATGAGCGTAGAGGAGGACGGGCTACAACAAGGTGCACTGCCATGGCAATGTGCACTTATGCACCAGCGATGACGCCCGGGTCCTCCGTCGACACCACACCCGTAAACAGCCTTGTGGTGGTCCATGAGTACAGTGGATCAGCGAAGGCGGACTGGACACAGACAGGTGCTATGGTGTACAACCCGTCAGTTCCACGCCCGCTCGACACAACACCAACTGCATTATTAGACCCATTGTTGTTTGCCAATATGTTTATTCCATCATCAGAGGGTTGTTGGTTGCGGCGCCAGGTGCTATGACCTATTAGGCGTTATGTATATTGTGTTATTGCGTCACTAGTTCGATGACGATACCTTTTGAAACCGTTGGACAAAACAACAGAGGAGAGAACGAAACAAAACGAACAAGGTAAACGGCACAGTTCTACCCTTCCTATATGTTACCTATATTAAGCGTATTAGAAGTGAAATAAACTAAGAAAGAGAGACTAATTACTAAAACTAAAGAGATAACCTACTCGCCCTAACAGCCGGGGTCCCCCACTTGGCCTATAAGATCGCAGCACTCACTAGTGAGTGGGAAGTGGGTGCGTGATACCTTGACAAGCGTAAACAAGTCAAGGATCTCACTGCGATCTTCCTCCGGGTACGTGGGTTCGGAGCCCAAAGGATTCACCAAACAGCGAGAGAGGCAGACAGAGTGTAGCCCAAACCACACCCAGCCTCCCAAACTGAATGGTTTCACCTCCCGTGCGTTCACACAAAGAGACAAACAGTCAAACAAGTAAGACCCGATGTTATGGTCTTTATTGCTGGAGAGGCCGAGACCCCTCCAGAGATACACACGTTAGACTAGAGCAAAGAACTGATTTTTAGGAGGGGCTGTAACCCCTCCGTAGTACACACGTTAGACTTTTGGACTGACGGTTTTATGGTATTTGACAAGCTTATTAGACTGACGGTTTAAATCAGGAGAGGCCGCAACCTCTCCGCAATACACATGTTAGACTGTCAGCCTCAATATGAGGCCTGGGTCCGTAGGGAAGGCTTGCCCCAAAGACTAATTCAAAGAATCAGCCCCCCTTGCGGCCCTCGGGTACGTGTGGGCGGGCTTCCACAAAAGTTATACTGGGATCGGCTTAGATAGGAATAGGCCTTTGCCCAGAATTGAACTTCCCTGCGTTAAGAGAGTCATAGTTACTCCCGCCGTTTACCCGCGCTTACTTGAATTTCTTCACTTTGACATTCAGAGCACTGGGCAGAAATCACATTGTGTCATATCGATGACTTTAAGGTCAGATTGAGATAACAAAAATTGTGGAAATCGAATGTGTCCTAGTCCTATGAATATTCAGGTCGCAACAAACCACCGGAAAATAATGCACCAAGGGCCAAAATAACCCCACAAGTGGGACAAAAGCTTGTCGATTCAATGCCTAAGAGGCTAAAAATGGTTGTTGACCAGAAGCGTGGTCATACTAAATATTAAAATATTTTTTTCTGCCTTGCAACTTAATTTAAACATTGATTCTGTTACTTGGTTGAAATAAGCCAAAAAAGTGTCATCGCTATAAGTTAATATTAACGCATATATTTGTTGTTTCTCTGCTCTTTGGATAGATTCGATCTACCAACTTCACTTAACAGATCAAAACCAACGTTACTCAAAAATTGACAGGTTACTCTGAAAAAAAATCAGCGAAGCGCCAGACTCGTGAAAGCTTATCGTCTGATCAAGAAAACTATTTGCTGACTTGTCAATCTACGTTTATCTCAAATTAATTTTTTTCTACTCATCATTCATGTAATGATGATTGCATTTGATAGTTATGAATGGAAATATTTATAGAGTACTAATGTAACTAATATCTATGAATATTCTATGCAAACATAAGCATTAGAAACAGATAAAACAAATGCTTCTTATAGCCAAATTTACATGATTCAATAAACTATCTTTAACCACAATCTTCTTAACAAGCATTTCTATCTATCAACTAAACAATAGCTCATCTACCCCAAATCGAAGCAGACGCATTCACTGAATTTAATCTGAAGCGACAAGGAACCAATCAGCTGAAAATTAATTGGTTTCAACAAAAATTAACTTAATTCGCTTCAATGGAATCAAGCTACTTTGCATGGAAAATGTGGACTATCGACTCTGTCCAGACATAATGTGGTCATAAAAAGCTATTGAATATATCTATAAAGGTATAGTATGTACCTGCAAGACCAGTCGAGAGTATAAAATTCACGTGGAGTATTTTGAGGGCTTGTTAGAACGTTTGTGAAAGAGACCACACCGTTATTGTGATGCATCGCATCAATTCAAGGACGTTCTATGAAACTTTTTTTCGATGTCTATCGGTGTAATTTTACTTATTATAGTTTTTTTTTTTAAATGATATCCGAATGAGTTCTTGGCGTTTGGTTTCAATTTCATTGCATGGATTTATGAGTGCAAAGTTTTGGCTTTTAATAATCAGTTGCATGTGTGTGAAGTTTTATTTTTTGTGTTAAACAAATAATATATACATAGCTTCCATTCTGAAGGAGCATTTTTTAGAGCTTCCAAAATATTTCAACAAACGCATCCCAGCAAAAAGGTGTCACTTTTAATTTGCAACAAGTCTCGATTTTCAGCATAACCTTTCACAATTCCAAATAATTTCACGTACGAAACAGCAAACCATTCAAATACTTCAAATAAAATCACATCTAATAAATAACACTCATTCAAATGTTACAGTCAATTAAGAAAACGATCGAAAAGATACACAAGGGTCATTGAAATCAACAACGGGATACCATTCAGAAACCATCGTGACAATAATATTTCCATTCCACCAGCCGTATCATTTAGAATATTTCAACAACGCTAATAAATTTCACTAGCCCTGTGAAAAATAAGAAGAAATATTCACGATGGTGATGATGATGCGACAGCATCATCTTTTTAACTTCTTAACAACGAAACGTACCACAAGCTTCCTTCTTATCGTCGTCGATCTCAATCCAACGAATGCCACCTCAGAGTTGAAAACAAATTACAAAGAATTAAAGATCAGACCAAATAAAGAACTGAAGTGAAGAACAAAGCTGATATTGAACAGGAACAGAGGCAAATGGTCCATAGCCATACCTGTCCCCGGCCCCGTTTTCATCGTGTGCATGCAAGTATGTAGACTGGAAAAAGATACAGAACGAACTTGTTGGCTGCTGACTGGACGGAATTGTTAAATTTGTCACCTGGCTTCACAGAAAGTACCGGACAAAGGACAGACGGTAATCTGTTGTCCCAGACTTGCGCACCGTCTGGGCCGTTCTCCACGTACGGGTGGACATTTAATGTAAATCGAACACTCAGTGCTTTGGCCCGTAACGGGGACTAAGTACATCTGTATAGGGCGAGATATTAGTATCTGGTACATAAATGAGGTCTCCAAGTTTATTTAATAATTAAATCTATTTACGATGCAATTACTTCCTGCAAAATACGAGCATTAGCTTTAAGCACTCTAAAAACCCATATTAGAAACATTTATATTATGTAACGGAAACAGTAATCCCAACTCTTACCCCGAATTACCTGTCCAGCGGCTTCCCGAAATTTCTTCGAATATATTAGTCCTGTTTATCAGATGTTATCTGAATAATAAAATCTTCCACCTTTCCCATGTGCTATATGCCCAGCATACCGAATTGACAGTATTAAAATGCCACATAAAATATTCTACGCTGTAGCAGTGTTGCATCCTTCATCAGCCCACTATATATATACACTTACTCGAGCATGTGACAGTGCTTGCTCGTATTTCATTCAAGGTGTCTCCAGCACGCATACACTTAATTTTTATGAGATCCTAAAATATTAATCGAGATGAGTTGGGAAAAATATTATCATCTTGTTATATGGTGCTTTCTTGGTGTTTTTATTTAATTTTTTGATTTATGGAAATTTAAGCGCCACATGACTTGTTCAAATAGATCTCTGAATACGACATTAAAATGTTTCTGATGGCTTTCGCAAAGAGCTCTAATGTCGGACATTTAGAGTTTTGAGAAAAACTTCTTTTTTGATAATCACACCATAATCGTTTTAATGTTGAAATTGAAAACGACTGATGGTATCATATTTTGACTAGAAGAGTCTTTGGTTGAAGAGATTTTATGGAAATGTCAATATTTAATTTATGGAAGCACTAATTTTTTCGAATAGGCAGATTAACATATAGTATATGAATATATTCACGTGCCATATCTATGTGGACAGGTAGAAATGTAACCATTACCTTCTCGTAGGCGCTGCTAGGAAAATTATTTTTAAACGGAAAATTGGCTAATATGCTCAAGCATTGAGGAGTGAGCACCTAAAGGAAATATAATCAAGCCAGTGGTGAAACAGTATGTGACGAGTGGTGAATAATTGTGGGGTTAAGCAGTTGCTAGTAAGCAAATTCAGATGCCAGATGGCAACGATGCGTCTAAACTCAAGCCTTGGCTGGGACTCAGAAGATAGCATGACAGGTCTTTATAATTCCTCATATTCGTACATTTAAGTAAAAAATATGAAAGAGAGAGCTGCCTCAAGTGGCCCAAACTTAGATGCTGCAGGGTTTTCAAAAATTGGACCTCCACAGCTTCCCAGAAAAACCCCTAACGAATGAAGGAACCAATCAAGGTGGATTCATAAACTGGTTGGAAGGAAGCGGTGGCTGAAAGAAGGCACACTCATGAAAAACAAAGAGGAAGCAAATCCCAGTCCATAGAAAAAAATTAAGAGGCCAACAGAGAGAAAGTTGGCAGAGACTCTCAATAGTTTCCGAAGCATGGAAGCTCTAAATAAAATTCCGAACAAGCCATCAAAGGAGGTAGAAAAACGTCAACTTTCTTTGTATTCCAGACTGTATCACAAGATACACATGGGCGGTTATAGCACACATCCTTATTGAAGGAAGAATGGTAGAAGCATCATTTGTGGCAGCTTATTTGCTGGGGTGAAAACAAGAACACCGAAGAAGAGGAGGCTAATAGTTGGCTGTGATACCAATGTTTCCCAAACTCCCAGTGACGTCATCGCTAGAGAGGAGTTATTCTTACAATTTCTCTTCACCAGCAATTTATCTATACCTAATAAGAACAAGACGCCAACGTTCCTGGTAGTAAACAGACAAGATGTACTATACAGGAAGAGTAGGATGGAATGACCTACCTAGGACTGCGTTCTCTGGTCAAATATATACATCCTTCGAACTAAGAAAATATATTTTCAAAAAGTCAAGAATAGAAAACCAAAAGGCACGGACGGCCTGCACCCGAATAACTTAATGGCCTGCACCCGAATAACACTACGAAGGTAAAATCGTTGGCAAACTTACAAAAATAACCCTCAGGTCCTTAAATGATGGCTGTCCTTAAAAAACCAGAGCCACCAAAAATGAATTTAAAGGGTGGAAGAAACCGAAAAAAGCGAAGTGGGAGGCATTTAACAAGAAACTCTCGTAATGCATGAAAGCTTGATGAATAGCATCTCATGCACTGTCAGGTTGCAGAAAGCTGTGTCCAGAGACCACTTAGGGTATATAGGACTTCTTCAAATTGTATGTGGAGGGATGATACTGGAAGTGCTGTTTAAAACACACTTCCTAGGGTTTAAAAAGGTTAAAATGGGTAATAATCTCTTCAAAATCTTGTAAGTTTTTAGGGCCAGATGAGGTTATCCTGGTTTTTCAAAAGGACTAATCAACTTTTCCAGCAACGCATACGCTAGTAAAAATAATAGTACTGGACAAAATTGAAATCGCATTACTCGGCTTTACGGAGGTAGAAGGGGCCTTTGCACCATTCGTAAGCTCTTCAAGAGGTAGCAAAATCAGCAATTAAAGTACTAAGGTGCCGAAGTGTATTGGCGGAGCTGAGGGAGATAATGCTCCGCACGGGCACTATAAAGGGATGACCACTGAGGGGGATAGTATGTGCCTGTTATCATCCCTGCTAGCTGATGAATTTCTCGCAACCTGAACAATAACGGTTTAACCCCACAAATTGTGATCCAGAACCCCTTAAATGAATCAACACAGTAGTAAGAGAAAAAGGGATGTCCTAAGTCTTCAGAAAATCAACATGGTACTATTCATCATGAAAAGGAAAATCGAGATTGGTGCTCAAAGGTGTGTCCACATGAAAAGGTAAAATATCTAAAAATTCAGTCTTATAGGAAATTCACCAACGACAGTGGACGAAGAATATCAACTGCCTTGTGGACGGAGAACGTGTTTGCGGATTTAGAAGGTAATGGAAAATTACCGCTTGAATATCGGCAACATTGGAGCGCAGAAAGTGAAGAAAAGTGACTTGTAAATAAGAATTGGAATATTGCCAACACTAAATTCAGTGCTTGCCTCAAAAGTGCTCATCAATGAGTCGATTTCTCAAGAGATAGTACAAAAAGAAAAAAAATTGCAATTAGGTTCAGAAAAAGTAACTGCTGTTATACAAAATTTAAGCTTGTGAGCTGAAAATATTGAGTGAAAAACTTACAAATGTGCTGCCGAAAGGAAGCAGCCGTGCCACGAAGACACATAATAGAAGAAATGCCCGGGAAAATTTCAAGAGAATGAATGGAGGACCAAAAGAGCTTAGGATCGTCGGATGGCATAGGCACTTCGACGTAGGCAAAGTAGACATCGCGTCATTAGCTGCCTTTTTAGCAGTAGAATGTCTGCTATTTTGTGTTTGTTCTGCACTGAATCTTTGCTGAAACGGCTGTTGACTCTTAGAACGATCGCGACATCCAGGTGAACCAAGAAGGATCGAACCTTTTTTTTATAACGAAGGAAGAATGATATTTGTGAAGAATTTGTGAAGAAATACTCAAGAAATACTACCTGTTATTACCCTTTATTTGTTGTCTAAAGCAGCATAATTAGCTTTTTTTAAAATTAAGTCTGAGCAAAAACTAGAATTAAATTCAAAAGAACGGTTCAAAGTTCATTTCATAAAGATAGGAGGATGGTGAGGATCAGGAAAAAACGAGAATCATTAAATATGATTATCTTAATCAAAAAGCAAACTCTGATTTCTGGTTCCACTCTCTATTATTCCCACCCATATCAACAAAACGAAACATATGTAACAAGCGAAACTGTGTTCCTTACAAAACGCTTCGCGACAACCTTTACTTTTGGCAGGCACTTCGCTATAAGAAAAGATTTAAAACGTTTGCATTTATGTCTTCTTTTGGGAAATTTGTCTCGATTCTCGACGAATGCAAAGAATGTGACACGAAAATTTGTAGGGACTACGCTGATGCGGGATATGATGATAGTTGGTGACAGTTTATCAATAGCACAGCTCACACAGCTATAAAAACAACAATAATAAAATTGATGATGATTTTTAGGCGACGATTTCTGTTAAACATAATAGTTTGTGATGATTTTGGAGCGAAAATTTAAATAGCGTATTTGATCAGCTGTTAAAATCTTGCTATTAATTGGAAATTAATAAATTTATGATTCAATTTTTATCTCTGTTTATAGTGCTGGTGAATTCATTAAAACGGATAGTTCAATTTAATCGAGTTTAGGATTTAAATAATATTCAATTTTTGCTTGTTTTTGGTTAATTGAAATAAATACGTTCATATGTATTTATGTGTGGATAAATGCTTACATACAAGTATATCTGAGTACATGTGTATGTAATCAATACGTAAGTTCAGATATTTTAACCATACTTTTTTGATCAAATTTCCATAAAATATCTGTATTTGAATTTGAATGTGTAATTTCAAATAGAAGACTTCAAAGATGGTTGAGCCTTCACAATTTTAGAGTTACTGCATGCAAACGTTGGCAATATGTATCATTGTTTTGGGACATGGTTTCCATAGCTACTTCATGGTATGTGACAGTCCCTTACAATAACTGATTTTAAGTAGGACAGTGACCAGTTTTGGCATTGTTTTACATTCTAACTCTAATTGAAATTTTACGCTTGTGTTTAGTTAAAGACCATTCATCGAGAAATGAAGACGAGTTCAACGAAAGGAACAATTTCATTTGATATTTCGAAAAATGAAATGTTCCTACTAATCGATAACTATAAAACAATGCACAGAAAACTGAAGGCTAATTGGAAAGTTGAGCAGTAAGTCTAATCAATTTTCGCTTCAGATACATTTATAAGTTTGTACGTTTTCATTTTATTTCGTATAGAAATGATGCTGAGCTATCCAAGGAAAAACTTTCTAGTGTGAATATATTCGTTATTCCAGGACCACAGGATCGATTTACTGAAGACGAGTTCAAAGCTTTGAAGGTGCAGTGAACATACTTATTTCCATAATAAAACAGAATTCTTGTTTGGATTCATATAAATTTTCATTTGAACAGAATTTCGTTGAAAACGGTGGCAAACTTTTTATAATGCTCGGTGAAGGTGGCGAGAATGACTTCAATACCAACATCAATTTTTTTCTAGAAGAATTCGGAATGTCAATTAATAGCGGTCTGAGCTCTTTCACGTTCGCATTCGATTTGACATATAATTCCTTTTTGTTTTTCAGATACTGTTGTTCGTCCACATTACTACAAAAACTTTCATCCGAAGGAATGTGTTATAGGCGGTGGTATTGTTTGTGAATCGATGTATCGACACCTGCTTGCCCAGAATATTGAAAAAATCGATTACAATTTTACCGATGAAAAGTTCAAAATTCATTTTCAATATCCCTACGGCGCAACATTGAATGTCGTCGACCCGGCAAACATATTGATGACTACTGGACCAGTCGTGTATCCTTTTAACAGACCCTTAGTCGGTTACTATAGGAACGACAGAGGTGGAAAAATTTTGGCTGTTGGTTCGGGGTTAATGTTTCAGGATAAATATTTGAATGATAAAACGAATGAAGCGATTTTCGAGTACTTCATAAACTTGCTGGGAGGCGATGAGGTACTGTTTTCGCATTTAGACTTCAATGATATTGAGGTAAGTGATTGAATTCGAATTAATGCTAACATGTATTAAGGAGGAGGCTGGAAGCAAAAATTGAAACAAAACTAGATTTTCAAATTTTAACGGTTTATTGTAAATTGCTACGTTGTGAACATTTCAGCCATTCCATATTTCACATTATTAGTATCTATTGAAGCATTTTTTTTTGAAAAAAGTACTTTAAATTAAAATATTTGATTAAAATGGCAAACCCTCAAAAATGACATCAAACCACATTTTCACGTTTGATGGCGTTTTTTATCGCTGCCTTTTTAGGATATATGAACATAATTAGGCGCTTTTCAATGTCAATAAAAAATTGCAAAAAGCAAAAATTTCATAACTAATATTCTTTAATAAAAAAAAACGATTTTTCCTTTCGAAGCTAGATATATTGAATTTTGTGACAAATATCGATGTTTCGAGGGTAATCTGCCCTCTTCTTCAGTGTCTATCGGTCTTCTATTGGTCTACACATTAAAAACAATTAACATTCTTTGTTAAAAACTCCCAGCGGTGAAACTACAGTTGACTATATTACAAACCAAATAATAAAAAAAACTCTAGCGCACCTGAACCGCTAGAAACACTAATGTTCGAAGAACAGTAGAAGAATCTTGCAGGTTTTGAGTGCATATTCCACCACATGAGCTGCTTATTACGGCCAAACTGTTTCAAACGCCACGTTTCACATTGGTCTCAAGAATGCATTATAACTCATATGGTGGAAGGTTTCAGATATTACGCCGGCATGAATTTCAACGTTTATGAGAGCAAAACATGGGTTAATTATATTCGTTATCAGTTGCTTATTTCACAAAATTTTGAAAGCAGCATCTCATATAACATCAATGAAGAAAATGCTCAGTGCCTGCAGCAGTGTAACTGAAGTTGGTGTTTGGGGCTGCGATCCGAAAAATTTGCAGAGCTTTGGGAATTGAAACATTGGTTATTTATTTTCATTGTAAATGTTTCCGGTATGAATACTAAGTGTAAGCATTTATTGCTACAAAAATGGCACTACCGACTCGTGCTGGCAACCTTTTGCCAGTATCAAAGCCAAGAACATATCACATCTGCTTCACGTTGTTATATTACATTCGAAGTTATAGGAGTACAAAGAAATTGAGGGTTACCTGCAAAGAGTTTTTTCAAATAATCGAAAACTTAATATTTGCTGTTTATTGCCAATACAATATCATTACCATTTGAAAATTCTACGATAAAACCGCTTAATAAAGATATTACAATTATACACAAAACCAACAATAGCTGGCAACCCTATCGTGGCTTTTCAATCAAATTTGGCCTGAATAATGTTTATAATAGGTTCCATTAATTGTAATAAAAGCGTATTGATTTCATGACTGCACTGGAAGTTATAGGGGAAAAAGTTTTATTTTCCTGAGCGAATTTTCAAAACCAAAGACACAAAAATTACCATAGCTGGCAGCACCAATCAAATTTTTCAACCAAATTTCCATCAAACAGAGATTAAAGTAAGGTTCAGCTACTGTGTCAATTTCATGAAAGTTTGGTAACTAATTCACATTTCATAGGGCAAAAAGCAGTTTTTTTTCTTTGTAATTTTTCAAGATGGCACCGCTGGCACAGAGTTGCTTACAATTCAAAATCGCTTCTATCAAATTTGGTCCTACTTAAGTCTAATGCATTCTGTAAATTTCAGTTGTATCTGATTATTGGTTCGTGAGTTCCCGTGAACAGAAGTTTTTGATGCTAAAAATATAGGTTAGCTGGGAAAGGGTTACCGTTCTTTTCCGACATGAAATTTCCAAAGTTTTACTTTGAACGTGTAGATAAAGCATAAGATTTGTATACAGATTGGTTTTATTGCAACAAACGGACATTTTTTAGGATATTCGATGGTTGAATGTTTTCACTTCCAAATTTGAATTTTTTTCAAATTTAAGACACCAAAATTATCATAGCTGGCAGCTCCAACCGAATTTTTCGACCAAATTTCTACCAAACGTGGTTTGAAATAAGGTCAAGCTATTGTGTGAATTTCGTTAAAATCGAACGATTCAATCAGAATTTATAGGGCTAAAAGCAGTTATCATTTTTAGTGATTTTTCAAGATGGCACCACTGGTTCAGAATCGCCCGCATTTCAAAATCACTTCTATCAGACCTGGTCCTATTAAAGACCAATACATTCTGTAAATTTCAATTAATTCTGCTCATTGGATCGTGAGTTTCCATGAACAGAAGTTTTTGATGCTAAAAATATAGGTAAATTGGGCAAGGGTTACCAGGCGTGCCCGTTATACCATATCAATTTTTTTTTTGTTTATGTAAACAAAGCACAAAATTTACATATGGGTGGCTTTGTTTTGAAGATGCGGCATTTTTTCAAGAGAGACGATGATTTGGAGGTTTTCACTTTCAGTGCCTGCCCCAGCTACAGGGTTGCCAGCACGCTCATCAAAAGCTACACAAATCTACAACTAAATAATACCAATATGTTAGCCTTGTAGCCTTGTCAAAAGTTATCGCAAGTTAAACATTTTCAAATTTTCCTGTTCTCTTTTTAGGCACCCAGCGCACACATGGGGTTAAAAAATTCCAAAACATCACCCGATTCACATGTAAAACACGTTCGGAATTTATTTTGTCAACTTTATTTTTGTGTACGGAATAATAGGTATATTAAAAATATCACTAAAATGGCCGCCGGCGCCAAAGGGTTAAAGATAATTGACATTTACTGAG